>JZKD02S1412639.1:1092631-1115054 GCA_000966675.3 Picea glauca
TCAATACTTTAGAACTAGGGAAAGAGTAGTATTCTGTCACTGTTTGTTCCAGATCCAGGTGGATCTGGGGAGATCGGTTTGTGTCCGCACTTACGGATTTATCCTAGAACAAACAGCATAAGGTATGTGTAATTCATGTTTAATGATTGAATCAATTATAATTCATCATGTTTTATGATTTCTAAGAGCTAATTCACCTTTTTTGGTGTTACAGGGAAAAAGCACACTATGTTTCTAGTTCTGACACTTGTTCTAACACCTGTTCCAACACTCGATACGACACTCTGTCCAACACTCTGTATTGCACAGAAATGGAAGGCGAGTTGGCGGTTATGGCATTGGCGGCCAGTGTTGGCGAATCGGGAACATGGGTTTTGTTGGTGATCTCCCCCTCCAACTACTGAACTCTAGACAACTCAGTTTCAATTTTCCAAAGAGGGTGATTATTGGCTCACTTTGTTTTATCAGTTAGGGCATCATTTATTGTAATTTGCCGAATTTAGAAGTGGTTCAACCCTTTTGTGGTCGACCACTTTGTCTGTAAGATTATAAATACTACTAGGATGGTCATATAATTGTTAAGTAGCACAACCAAGTAGCATAAGCATTAGAATTGTCAAAAAAATGATTTTACTCTGTTTTGAGTTTTTACATTGCCAGAATTATGCCAAAACTGAGTTTTTGGATTTTTATGGTGAATTCGTCCTGCTGAGTTCATGGTGTTCTTTTAGAGAGTGACCACGACTTGCTAGGGGGCCCACCAGCAGTCCGGTAACTGTCTTCATGTTTATTTATGCATTTCTTAATTTAATTGCTCTTTTTATTTTCCTGTACATGTATGTTTTTATTATGCTAACTAGTTTGTTGTAGCTTAATTGTTTTAATTGTTTTGTAGGTTAGATGTTGATACATATTAGCATGCATTGATTTTATAGACTAGGAAAAGACTTGCAAGACTCTCTCTCTATACTAACCCCATGTGCATTTAGATGCTAGATTCTGCTTTCTTTTATGATTTTATAGTCTAGTTTATAATAGAGTTTAATTAGAATAGAACATAGTTTAATTTGGATTTTCTTTTGACAAGGATTGATGGATAGATAGATTTAATTCCAATTTTTTATTATAGCTTGTTTATTTTAGTTTTATATATATTTATTTTAATTAGTTATTGGTTAATATAGATTGTTAATTTACTTTTTAATATCAGTTTTTAATTTTTGTTTTTAGTCATTTCTTTATTGTAGTTTGAATGGTTAGAATAGACATAGCATAGTTTTGTTTTACGCAATTTTCTTTCCTAGAATTAAAATGCAATTAAATTTCCTAGTTAAATAATGATGATCTTGTTATGTTGTTGATGGTTTGTACATGAATATGTAGGGTCTATAACATTATTTTTGTCATGGATAAATTCTCATTGGATTATTTAATCTATACCTTTCATTTTTCCATTGAGATTAGCATTGAACTTATACCATTGGAATTGACCTTTGTTGTCAAGTGCCATCGAGATATTATCTGACATCGAAGACATTCACACAACCACCAAAATTATATTTGAATTTCCATAGGTTAAAAGAATAGTTTTCCTGATTTCATTGATATAGTTTCTTTCTTTCATAGATTAGAATAAAGTTTTATTGCTGTTGTAGGATAGATAGACTTTGCTTTGATAGATTAGATAGTAGTTTTCTTATCATAGATTGAGAATTAGTGGTAGTCTTTCTTGCATTCAATAGAATAGATTTCCTTTCATGCATTGCATTGAGCATTTAGTCCAGTTGCCTCTTATATTTCCTTTCACGTATTAGAAATAGTTTTCATTAAGCATTTAGTTCACTTGCCTCTTAGGCTAGATAGTTGTTCAATGAGAAGTTTTACTTTGATTGCTTGCAGTAGTTAGTTGTCTTTTTTTACTTGTCTTTTTCTTTAGTAGGTTAGTTAGGTGCCTTTGTTTACTTGTCTTTTTATTTAGTAGGTTAGTTAGGTGTCTTTTCTACTTGTCTATTTTCTTTAATAGGTTAGATAGGTGCTTTTTCTTACTTGCTTATTTATTTTCTTTCATAGGGTAGTTTCTCATTGAATGTAGGTTGGAAAGTTAAATAATTTTTCTTTTGTCATTTGCTTATTATGCTTAGTAGTTTTCCTTTGTTTATTGTTGGACTAGTTTTCTTTACATAGAGTTTTCATTTTCTTTCTTAGGAACTATCCATCGAACCTTGGCCCAAAAGTACTTAGGTTACCTAGTTTCAATTTTCTTAGTAGGGTTTGCTCATTAGATAATATTTTCTTGAGTATATTAGACTTAGATAGATGCCTTCCTTAGTTAGATTATACTCCTACCAACCTTCTACCTTTGGCATAAATTTTTCTACAGCTCTAAGTTTACTTACCCCAGGTTGACAATTTAATTGAGGGTTTTTACTTTGTTTTTAGTGCATATATAACACCCATTAGGCATCGAAGAAATATCCTTCCTAAAGTCTTGCAGGGAGAAACCCTGACATCTCTAGCTACATAGGAAACTATGACCCAGAGTTTAGAAACATGGAGCTCTGGTGGACACTACATTAACAAATCCACCAGATGATCGAACTAAAGTTCAGGCTGAGGCCTTGATAAAAAAGAGGGAAGAAAAACTAGTTTGCACACTGGACAAATCAACTACTCACACAACTGGGCAACAACCATCCACCGAGATAGGCATCCCTATTCAATATGTCACACCTTTACAGTACAGTAGAGGGAACCCAAGTGCCAAAGTAGTGTTTATAGAAGATATTACGCCTATTTCAGTGGAAGAGATACCCCCTTCTAACATCTTCTTCAACAAAAAGAGGAGAGCTATTGTGAAAAGTGAAACTCATCAAAGGGAGGGTGTGACTTTCAAGAGACACAAAGTGTCATATGACAATCAGACATTAGAATAAGCAGAGTTCACTATGGAAGTGGCAGGCTCATTAGGATATTTTTCCACAACAAATCGATACTCAATTGGGAACCTAAAGGAACAATTGAAGTAGAAGGATATGTTAATGACCTAGTTGAAAAACTAAGTAAAGACTATAGAACATAGTGTCATAAGTGAGATGAATAAAGGTTTTGAGCAGATCAGATCCTACGACAGGAAGGAAATTCAACAACTTAAAATCAGTCTTGATGAAATGCATAAGAATTCATAGGAAAATAGGGAACTGGCCATTCAACAGGAAGAATTGGTAAAACAAATCCAAGCTAGAATAAAATCGATTGAGAACACAGTAGTGAATGTGTCGGTTTTCCAATCCCAGGCCTTGGAGGTGTAGGAGAAGTTGGATTCATCCCAACAAAGCCTTTTTATCAGACTAGAAGCTATTCAAAATTATTAATGGTTGGCATACCATTCTTTAAATAATATTTGCATAAAGGAGAGAGAGGCCACTAAAACTAGATTGACATTCCAAGAGGTCATTTTATCTTCAGGAAAGGAGGAAGTAGCCAATGTCACTAGATTGTCCCTTTCAGAACAAACTCGAGGTGATATAATACTCAAAACCTAGGAGGCTAATATATTTGAACATAATATATTAGGCAAGGAAGTGAAGAAATCTTGTGAAGAATCTTGTTGCTCACTTGACATAGAATCACTGGAAATTAAAATAGATAGTATCTAAGGAGCCCTGGGAAAATTGATATTGAAAAACATCAACTTACTTCCAAGACGATCATGGAAGAAGCCTGGGCCACAATCCTTAAATTGAAACAAATTGACATTATCTAGATTAATGAGTGGATATTCAATCATAGCCTACGGTTACAGTCTATATCATTATAAGTAAGAAGAATGGAAGATAGGGTGCCTCACATAGAAAATAAGTTATATAATTTTGAGGTGAATGACACAACAGAGCCTTCCAGGTTGGTGGTGTAATTCGTAGGCACATGTGTTAAGTGTGTCAAGAAAGGGAAAACCATCACGTATGGAAACAAATGATACAATGTGTGCATATCATGTATACAAGTCATGATTAAAGGCCAACTATTTCTAAGCTGGAGGATAAGAAAAATAAATGTCTCTTCCAGCAGGTGAAGGGACATAGAATATGCAAATGAAACTCTTCCAATTCTACAAATTGTAATATTTACTGTTTTTGAAATGATGAGAATTCCAACCATTTAGGGTTGAGAACATTTTTTATAAATACATAGTCTGAAGAATTAACAAAGGTTGCTTCTTGCCAGATGTAATAAGGAAAAACTCTCATTTTGTGAGAATTAATACAAGTGCAGACAGGGATTCCAATTTTTGTGTAGTTTGAGTTATGTTGTCTTCTTGTATTCCATATTTCTTGTTTCCCTTATGTTATTCATTGATAAGTGAGTGATTTAAATTTAGTACTACTACTACTGTAGTCACATTTTATTGGTTGTTTGATAAGAAATACATTTTTCCTCTGTATTTTCTATAAGTAAATACAAGACCTATAAGCTATTTGGATTATTGTATCTCATATCCTTACAAGGGTGCATTATTTTATTTCTTCTACTATGAACAAGGTAATATTCATCTTGCATTGATTCCTCACTTTGTTTAATAATTTTGTAAGTTTCCCTCATATCACTTGATTTTATAAATCGACTCAGATGACAAATTATGACCTTTGTCCTGATCTGACATTATTTTCATTTGAGGATTAATTCTTATATAAATAATGGAAGAAAAATCACCTTTAAAAACATCCCTTTATAATTCTAATGCCTAACATTATTCTTTAAGCTTTAGGTTTAATCTGACGAACAACATATTTTTGGCGCCGTTGCCGGGGATGGAGAAACAAAGTTATTTTTCCCTGGGAGAATGACATGGTAAGTTTCTCTCTTTGATAGTGAACAAAGATTGAATACATTTATAAGGATAAATTTTATATTTCACTTGGTGAATCCACTATAGATAAACTGTATTTGGTAGAAAGAATACTAGGAAGAACCCAGAGGATCAACAAACTATGCCTGTATCCGATCTCGAAAATCTATTAAAACCAAGGTGATACCTCAAGAAGACTGTTGCATCCACAAGTAAGGTTTACCAACCCAAAACTGTGCAAACTAATGGTAAGGTTCCACTTGAGCAGTCAATCTCACAATAAGGTTACACACAAAGACACTTCGAAGATACATCAACTGAGAAGCTTGCAGCTGAAACCATAAACCCTGAGCTATTTTTACCTGAGATTAAAGCCAATACCGATTCGACTTACCCCATTACTAGTAAAGGTAAAATATCCCCTTCGATACCAAATTTTATTAATATTCCTCTGGTCCTCGAAGTAAAGGTCTTAGCTCCTCAAAATTTCGAGGACTATATCTCATACCCTGATTTAACTCCTATTGGTTCTCCTGTTGATATATCTTGTAAATAAAAAGAACCCAATCCTCATTTCCCTTCTCCCCCCTTTTCAAATTTTTTGTCTCCTAATGGTTAGTTTCTAGAACCTCCTTCACCTCATCCCGAGTTAGTAGAAGGGTCCCTAGCAGTTTACGAAAACCCCCTCTTTAACTCCTAAATTTCATCCCCTCGACATCAAATGGCTATTGTTGGAGGAGGTGGCGCCAGAGGCGGTGCTGGAGGATGAGGTAGTTAAGGAACACCACCTACACCCCCCAAGATTTTTTCCAAAGTGGCGGCCATATATTCTCCTTTAGTCCTTCCCCTTGTCTGTCATGATTTACTAGAAAATTATATGAAGAACTTACCGAAATTCATGGGAGATGGAGATTTAACTGCCATAGAGCACATATTTTTTTTTGATCAATTCACTGATATCCTCGGCATTGAGTATGAGGATGTTTAATCAAGACTTCTGGTGCCAACTTTTGAAGTTTAAGTAATAATCTGTTTTCGAGGGCTTCAGGTAGGTTCTATAACATCTTATGATGCACTAGAAAATGCCTTTTTAAGGCAGTGGGGAGAAAATAAAGATCACTTGTATTATCTAACCAAGTTTGGGGCTATGAGGAAAAAGACTTCTGAGTCAGTCCTAGAATTCACCCATAGGTTTAATAAACTCTATCATAAGATCCCAACAGAAGTCAAACCCTCACAGCCCATAGCTAAGGTGACTTTCACAGGGGATTTCTAGCCTGACTTTGCCGTACTTTTGAGGGAAAGGAGATCTGTTGACCTCACAAGAATGCAGGATGACGCCATCAAAATCTAGTCGAGCATGATGACATCGGGTAAATTAAAAGCGAAGGTCAAAATGAGAACCAAAGAAACCAAATGCTTTAGGGAACAAGCTAGAACTTCTAGATCTGGGAGCTCTGCGGAGGACAAAATGGATGACATGGCTAAGATAATCAAAGAGTTATAAAAAAAAATCTCCAAAATGGAATTAGACCGGGCTACACCTGATCCTTTTGCTAGGATATATTTCAAAAGGAATCCTAATCCCTAGATCCAATAGAGACTAGTAAAAAATGAGGATCATAAAATCAAAGATCCTTTAAAAAAATAAAACTTTATGCAACGCGATGATGTACAAGACTTTGAGGTGTTAGATGAAGATATTGACAACCTTAGTGATAATGATTAAGAACCTCACCTAACTAGATAGGATTATGAAAGGTCTTTAGATCAACAACCACTGTTTGGAAAGGAGGAAAGTATAAATAATATGGGAGAGATTGATTATCAAGGAATCACCGACTCTATAATGCCAAGCTTCAACAAAAATATAATTTAAGGCCTAGAGATAAAAATCTACAACTGATCCACCGAAGAAAATTTTGTCGAGAAGTAAAAAGAATGAGGCCTCACAACCATCCACAGAAAATCTGATGGCCAAAAAAAAACCAGTTGAAACAAAAGAAATGCAAACCAATAGACCATAAAAAAAAGAAACAAAGATCCCATCCAGAGAAGCCGAAAAGACAATCGGAAGTTTCAATATGGAAAGAGAAATTAATAAAATTAAAATTCAGCTACCTCTGGTTGAACTGGAAAAAAATACAACATACAGAAAACAAATTGCCAAGATGATAAATTTCTTGGATGCCGAAAGTCATGTGGATACTATTAATTTAGAATATGATAGACCCACTATAATCTTTGGTCCACATATTGAAAATTCTAAATACCCTGTTGCTCCTTTTTATATTACACTGACTGTGGATGATCACCTACTCCATAACTATATGTTGGATTTTGGAGCCTCCCACAACTTAATTCCCAAAGTTATTATGGAAAAAATGGGTCTCAAGGTTACCAGACCATACCGAGATATGTATTCTTTTGATTCAAGAAAAGTTAAATGTCTTGGTATGAAAAAAGATTTGGTGGTTAATCTTGCATAGATCCCTGTGAAGAGTATTCTCATGGATTTAGTTGTTGTTGATGTTCTTGCAAAGAATGGCATGTTGTTATCTAGGTTTTGGGGTGCTAAACTTGGAGGATCGCTTCAATTGGACATGACGTATGCTATGATCCCAAATTTCGGTGGACAGTTCACCCTTCTATACAGAGAGACAAGATTGATATATACTGTAAGTGACCCACAAAACCCAAATAATTATCTGGTTTATGTCACAGATCAAGATCTAGGAAACTATATATTATCATTTGATGATGATTTTGAAAAATGTACAGAAGAAAATGATACAGAATAAGAAAACAAAAATATCGAAAAAACAAACAAAAATGTAAATAGCATAGGAGTTTGGAAAATGTTTTTTGATGGTGCTTCATCTTGGGAAGGAGCATGAGATGGGGTGTTGTTTTTGGAACCCGGAGATGAATTCATTATTCCTTTCTCATACAGGTTACAATGGGACATTGACTTTACCAATAACATATGCGAATATGAGGCTCTGATATTAGGATTGGAGGCTGCCCGAAAGCTGAAAATAGAGAATCTAATAGTTTATAGTGATGCTGAATTAATCATAAAACAGATAAGGCAACAATATCAAGACAAACATCCAAGGCTAAGGTCATACAAGAACTGCGCCTAGGATTTGATTGAAATTATTTTCTCATCGTTCAATATTCATCATATTCCCAGGTCAAAAAATCAACAAGCTAACTCCCTAGCAAAAATGACTGCTACTTTTATGCCACCTACAGTCATAAAGATAAAGTATCACATAGAAATGAGGCACACACCTTCAATACTAAATAATTTTCAACACTGGCAGGTTTTTTAAGATGATGAGCAGATCAAGCAGTTTCTAGAAATGGTGGATGAATTTTATGAAATACACATCGACCAGGAAAATCAAAATGACCCTACTTGGATCATGCAGGAAGGCGAAGATCCTTAGAAGTTCCAACACATGTTGGTGTTAAAAAACAATCAGATTCCTAAGGCTATAATTCTGTTAGAGATATTATTTGATAAGGATGATAAACCCCTAAAGTATACCTTGCAACCTCAGCTCGATGAGGTTGAATATTGTGACATAGGCACTAAGGAAAACCCTAAAATGGTCAAAATTTCTAAATACCTTCCACCTGAAATAAAAAGTAAATATGATGAGTAACTCAAAAAATAAAAATATGTCATTGCTTGGTCTTACAATGAGATAAAAACTTATGATACCACTGTCATCGAGCATAAAATCCCTTTGAAACTGGGCATCAAACCTTTCAGGCAGAAACTTAGATAGATAAATCCTATAGTCCTGCCTGTGATAGAAAGAGAGGTAAAAAATCTCCTTGATGCTAAGATTATTGTTCCACTCAGGTATTCCGAGTGGGTGGCTAACTTAGTTGCAGTCAGGAAAAGGAATGGTGAAATCAAACTCTGCATGGATTTCAAGAACCTAAACAGATCATCCCTTAAAGACAACTATCCACTCCCCAAAATGGATCACGTTCTAGAAAAAGTGGTTGGGGCTAATCGAATGTCTATGATTGATGTCTTTTTAGGATATAATCAAATTGTAGTCCATGAATATGACACAGAGAAAACCACGTTTACCACTCCATGGGGTACTTTCATGTATGAAAAAATCCCATTCGTTCTTATGAACGCAAGGGCTACTTTTCAATGAGAAATGGACATAGCCTTTTTCGGTGAGAGAGATAAGTTTGTCGTTATCTATTTTGATTATTTAACTATTTTTTCTAACTCATATGCAGATTACTTGGTACACCTCAAACAAACATTCAAGAAGTGCAAAAAATTTGGTTTGTCACTCAACCCTAAGAAATCCCATTTTGCAATGCAAGAAGGTAAACTCTTAGGCCATATAGTATCTAGGGAAGGAATCAAAATTGATCCAAAAAGGGTTGAAGCTATAGATACAATCAATATTCCCAGAAACAGAAAGGAAATTTAATCCTTTTTAGGAAAAATATTTTTTTTAAGAAGATTCATTCCAAATTTCGTTGAGATTGTTAAATTGATTACAAATATGCTGAAAAAGGATAGCGAGGTCAAATGGACAATAAAATCTAAAGCACATTTCAAACACATCAATAAGGTAATAGGAGAAGCACCAGTGTTGGCCAGCCCAGAATACATGAAAGAGTTCTTAATCTTTTCATTCTCATCTGAGCATACTATCGCAGTCATGCTCTTACAGAAGAACGACAAAGGTTTCGAGCAGCCAATAGAATTGTTTAGTAAAATCCTCAGAGATGCCGAGTTGAAATATGATATACTAGAAAATCAGGCATACGCTATAGTGAAGGCCCTCAAATATTTCAGGACTTACATGCTACATTCAAAATAATTTCCTACGTAGCAACCATCTCTGTTAAGGACATATTGGTTCAACCTGATAGTGACGGAAAAAGGGGTTGATGGCTAGCCAAGATTCAGGAATTCAATCTTAAGGTAAAAAAAACTTAACTCGTCAAAGTTCAAGGCTTGGATAAGTTGTTAGTCGAATCAAATTTCAGAGCACTTGGAATAAATCATCTACAGGCTTATGGAGAACTCCCAGACATAGAAGAATTTGATGATCAGACACCTACAACTCAGATCCAAAAAAAAATTTCTTCATCTGCTTGGTATGGGGACATAGTTTCATATCTCCTAACTCTCCAATGCCCAAGTTATATGACACCTTCTAAGGTGAGAACATTGAAGCTGCACGCAGTAAAATATTTCATCATTGACAGTCAACTGTATTGTAAATATCCCCTAGGATTTTTACTAAGGTGTCTGATAGAATCCGAAACAAAGAATGTTATAAATGAGTTTCATGAAGGGGTGTGTGGAGGACACCATGCCTCGAAGGCGACAAGCTATAAAATTCTGAGAGTTGGATACTATTGGACGAAGTTATTTATGGACGTGATTTCTAAATTAAGAGCCTATAATTCTTGTCAGTTATTCTCAGGTAAACAAAAGCTTCCCGCACTACCCTTGACCCTAGTGAAGAAAAAAGATTCATTTCAACAATGGGGTTTGGATTTCATTGGAGAAATATATCCACACTATATTTCACAACATAAATGGATTCTAACTGCCACAAACTATTTCACTAAATGGGTAGAGGCCATTCTGACACGAAATGATACAGATTCAATGGTGATCAATTTCTTAGAAGACAACATTTTATCAAGATTTGGCTGCCCCTGGAAGATAGTCACAGATAATTCCCAAGATTTCAAATCCATGGCGATGGTTAATTTTTGTCAAAGTAAAACATCGTAATAGGGAATTCTACAAACTACTATGCTCAAGGAAACAGATTAGTCGAGTCATCAAATAAGATCCTAATCACTATAATAAAAAAGGTGTTGACTGAAAACAAGAAAGCCTAGCATATTCATTTGAAATACGCTTTGTGGGAAAATTGCATCGACACTAATAAATCAATCGTAATGTCTCCTTTCCAACTGGTGTACTATACTGATGTGGTCCTCCCCAAAAATATCGCTCTTCTCATGATGAATATTTGGCAAGATGCAAAGGAAGAGCCGAACAATGTTTTTTTTTTTTTTTTGTTAATTTGTCCGGACCTACTGGCTACGGGATTAACCTGTGGCTTGAGAAACCATGACTCAGGGACATCTAAGCCATCAAAATAACCTGGGGATCACACCTGACCTGAGCCACGACAACCCTTAACATGGTTGGATTTTTTGTCCCTGCAGGTTTCGAACCGGTGACTTTAACAACATGGAGTGGCTTAACAACACACTCCATCACTAACTGTCCTACACCTCGAGGACAGATCTGAATGATGTTACTAGAAGAATAAAACAGTTATTTGAATTCCAACAAAATAGGGTTGAGGTGGATGAGAAACTCCAAAAATATCAAGATAATACGAAATCCTTGTTTGATAAAAAAGCCAAAGATAGGGAATTCCTTCCTGAAGACCTAGTTTTGAAATGGGATGCTAGGAAAGAGGATGTTGGAAAGCATGGAAAGTTTGATTACATATGGTGTGGACCTTTCAGGATCATAGCTTCCAAGGGAACAAATTCATTCTTATTAGAAAACATCGATGGGAAAATCCTTAATGCCCCTATCAACATGAGCTACTTGAAGCACTTCATGCAATAATTAGATCCCAAATCACCATTGTATATACCGGTTTGATTTTCATTTTTTGATTTATAGTTCTTCGCTTCTTTGATAAGTTTTTACTTTTGGTATAGATAACACCAGTTTTGTTGATTTCATAAAAGAAAAAATATAAAAACAAATAACGCATACCTTTCCTATTCTGCAAGGGTTCTAACATTTCTCATTTTTATTTTTAGATAGAACACTGACTGATAGTCGAGGGATAAAGATGATCCAAAACCGACAATCATTTTTTAGAACAATAAGTTTTCTCATGAAATAGGTGATAAATTAACAATGGTTTTGCTTGAGAATATAATTGAAATCCGAGGTATGAAATTCTATGATCATTGTGGTTCAAACCAAGATGATAAAATAATTATTGTAAGTTCCAAATAAGGTTGTACTCATGTAAAAAGTGGTCACTTGATCAAAATTGGAAAAATCCAAAACTCTAAGTCTTCAAATCAAATGAAAATAATACGAAGGTAAAAAGGAAAAGAAAATAAGAATAAAAGAAGCTCACAAATCAGGAAGTAGGTTTGAATATGAATAAGATCCCTTTACAAACTTTTAACTTTTAGGTTCATTCATATCCATCATGTATGAAATATGTTATTCTATCTCAATTTTCACATCCCGATTTTAAATCCCCACAGAAAGACAGAGTTCGCCTTGACTCGGGAAACCTAAAAAACTAGACCTTCAAAATGAGAGTACGCAAATTTTTTATGATTCCTCTTATTTTAACTAAGAGAAAGTGTGTCTAGGCTAATCCTAACTACTTTAGCCCTTCTATCAGATTTTAAATTGATACGTTTCACTCAAGGAAAGTCCTTGGAAATTAAAAGCTCCCTGTGATAACTTCCCTATAGGAAAAAGTGTTTTGAAGGTCAAGGGAGGATTAGCCCAAACTAAATAAAAGTGAGTTGGTAGAACTTCGCTACTAAATTATAAATAGATATAATCCCATGTATGATATATACAAATTGATTGTCCCCACTTCTAAAATATTAAAAAAATAAGACGGATGGTGAAAGGAAATTCATAATCTGACTGTCCCCATCTAGTCCAAGAAAAATGGTGAAAGGAAATTCAAAATTTGATTGCCCCCATTTTTTCCAAAAGAGATGATGAAAGGAAATTCATTTAAATGATTGCCCTCATCTCAACAAAGTGCAAATTGAAGTGGTGAAAGTAAATTCAATGGGAAATGTAGATAACTTCACCAGGGTACTGAACAGGTTCACTGGCAATGAAGCAATGCCTATGATATCTGTAAGGTTGTTATACATGTATATAATGTGCTCTGGTAACTATTTCTCTTTTCGACAAAGATTTACACTCTAAGATTACAAGGGATCCCCTAATTAAATTTTCTAAAATTTACTTTGCCTTCATGCGAACAAAATCGACCAGAGTCTGATAAATTGATTAAAGTTGTCTTGATTATTTTAAACAGACCCAAAATCAGTTTCTAGAAAAAGAAATCTATAAATAGCCTAAGATCAAGATTGGTGAGCGATCAAGTTTTTGAAAGTTTCCTGAGATAAGGCCAAAGTCTAATATCCTTCTGTTTGTTTTATCAAAGGTGTTTCCCAGAAACCCAATGATGACTCCATTAACCTAATAAAGGAACTTAGTCTACAGTTCTTCCACGCCTCATAGGGAGACACAATCCCCAAATGGAGCCTATGTTGGAACACTTTTAAAATTATAAACCTAAATCTTTTTTCTATCCTTTCACTTTAACATAGAAGCCTATTTCCAAAAGATAAATCTTTCCTCTTTTAAGCCTTAAAGCATGCGTAAGGTTTGTCGTTGATTGATTTCTCCCATCGATTGAATGTTTTCCCTTTTCCCATAATGTTTGGAGCCGCTTGAATGTTAAAAAGTTTAAAACTTTTAGAGACTGGCTTCAAAGCTTCAGATTTTGGAGTTTCACACTTCCGGTGTGTTAACATGTCGCTCCTTCAAAACCTCGATACGCAAAAAGCATCCAACAAATCCTAGTCACCACACACGTATACCCCCTGATCTTTGTTGCATATTTCCAAAAATTGACATGTCGGATATTTAAATGAAGTTAATTAACCAAATACATGAAGTGATAAATACCTAAAAAGAAACTAAAACCCAATTAGAAAAATCAAAAAATAGTTTCGGGATTTCATATTTCGGGCATTCGCCATATATCATGTCCCTAATTCACAAAGCCTGAACTCATGAAATGTCTTAAGCATTAAGAAGGGTTAACTAACAATTATAAAATAATTAATCCCTATGTGATTTCACATTTCATGGATCCTGCCTTGAGCGACTATCAATATCCCGAATTGGGAAACCCCGAAATACTTGAGGTTAAACATGATTATTTAACGAGTTAAACATGAGTAAAATTAATCAATCACTTTGTGATTTCACATTTCTGAAATCATAGCTTGAACTATGATAGGATATCTTGAGGTCCAAAACCCCGAAAAATACTTAACGATACATGTGATTAGCTAATGCATTAATGCGTATTATCTCGTGATAAATTTTTCATTGAATCATAACTCGGGTAAATTCAAATGTTGTTTGTCAAAACTTCTAATTGCAAACCACCATAAATTAATGACATTAATAATCAATCTACGAACATCATTTCAAATAATATCCTAGACCATTGCCGAAATATGTTTCATTAAAGAAAGTGAATACTTCATCAGTAAAGGTATTTATAAAATCAATACAATTAAGGGGAAAAATATATTGAAGTTTGGTTTTCATTTTGTGTTTTCACAAGAAAACAAGTTTTCAAGATAAGAAGTTTGTGCATTTCTTGTGATAGGTAATAGAGATATGAGCTTGTGATACCATGGCTCCTCGTAAAATAGCTAAAGCGTCAGGTGAAAGCTCAAACCCAAAAAACAAACGTCTTCTCAGACACGTCGCCCAGAACCATAAATTCTTCGAAAACCAGGACATAGGTATTTGATATTGTATAATACGAATTGATCAACTGTGCAGATGATTCAAGAAATGAGGTGACTAAAACCTAGGCTAAGAGATACAAATATCTTGCTCAATCAGAGCTGCAGAAAATAGCAATGCGGCCTAGGATCATGCCTTATAATGATATGATTGGTTGGGTGTTGGAGAATGTGGAACTCTCAACTAGGAGTATCTTCAATTCGCAAAGGGTTGCAGTTGGGTCTTTCCGACCAGAACATTTCCAGGTGATGTACAAATTATCCCCAGTTCCCAATTACATTTATAATGCCACTTTCTTAATGGACTTTGAAAAAAAAGAAAGTGCGCAATATGGAAGGAACCTACCTGACTTGATCAAGGATTGTTGTTCACGTCCTGAGAAATTTAGAGCAGACACCCATGGCGTGTATGTTGTTGCCTCATTGGAGTCTCACATGATGTATCTAGCCATGATGTTATGTCGACTATTTTGGAAAGAAAACTATGCTCATTTATTATTACCATGGGTGTCAATCATGTACACAGTAGCAGGGGGTTATTCCTTTGATTGGGCCAAAATATTATCAGACAACTTGGTCAGGGAAATCACAAAATATCGGTCATTGAAAGACAAAGGGAAACTTGCCCCATTTTACATGTCTTCTTATATTATGGATGTCATCTGTTTCATGACGTCATTTCCATTGATGGGGTGGAGATGGAATCCGCCAATGCTAAACCAATACACTTATATCACTCAAGCTGTGGGAGGATAGAGACAAATATTTCTTCTACGAAATTTGTAACTATGTGGTGGTGCCAATGCATATTGCTATATATGGGTGCCCACCTCCCAGGATTTCCGACAAGATAGTGACCAACCTGGGAAAAATAACAGATTGGTACATTCAATACCAGTTCTCTTATATCAGGGTTTTTGGATGTTTCATCCCTCCACATGCTTTACCCAAGTTTCTACCAAATTGATTGGTGTGCATAGAGGTACTGCATCAAACTGTGCTGGGCAGAATCAATAAAGAGCTAAAGGAATTATAGAAAAAGTTATGGCCCACCTTTCCTTTATAGATTGGTATGTTCACACTGTTAGATTTTTGTCACTCAAAAGTAGAGGTCGCGACCCTGGAAGACATCAATCTTGTTAATATTGAATTCAAGAAACATGATCCTCAAAAGATCCTAGGAAATCACATGGATCTTTCCGATTTAAAAATATACGAGCATGAAGATTCCCCACAGGATGAGATATTCCGAGGAGCGATATCTTATCAGGAATTTTTGAGCCGAGTCCAAAATCTGGTTCCTAACAAATTAGCCAAATTCTATAATTTTCAAAGGCACCAAAGAAATAGCCTTCCTAAAGTCTTGCAGGGAGAAACCTCGACATCTCCATCTACACAAGAAATTGCGACCAAGAGTTTAGAAACAGGGAGCACCGGTGGACAAGATGCTCAAAAACATTTGGAAAAAGCTAAGGTTTTGACATAGAAGGGGGACACTACATTGACAAATCCAACAGATGATCGAACACAAGTTCAGGTTGAGGCCTTGATAAAAAATGGGGAAGAAAAAACACTGTCCACACTAGGCAAATCAGCTACTCACACAGTCGAGAAGCATCCATCCACCGAAATAGGTCTTCGTATTCAATCTGTCACAATTTTACAGTACAGTAGAGGGAACTCGAGTGCCAAAGTAGTGTTTATAGAAGATCTTATGCCTATTTCGGTTGAATATATACCCCTTTCCGACATCTTCTTCATAAAAAAGAGGAGAGTTGTTGTGAAAATAGAAACTCACCAAATAGAGGGTGTGACTGTCAAGAGACACATAGTGTTATATGACATTCAGGCCTTAGAAGAAGTAAAGTTCACTATGGAATTGGCAGGCTCATTGGGACCTTTTGCCACAACAAATCGGTACTCAATTGGGAACCTAAAGGAACAATTGAAGTAGAAGGATATGCTAGTGAGCCAGTTGCAAAACCAATTAAAGACTATAGAATAAAGTGTCAGAAGTGATATGAATAAAGGTTTTGAGAAGATCAGAGCCTGCGACAGGCAATAAATTTGGTAACTTAAAATTAGTCTTGATGAAATGCATAAGAATTCACAAGCAAATAGAGAACTGTCCATTCAACGGGAAGAATTGGTAAAAAAAACTCCAAGATAAAATAAACTTGATTGAGAACACAATAGTGAATGTGGTATTTTTTCAAGCCCAGGCCTTGGAGGTGCAGGAGAAGCTTGAATCAACCCAACAAAACCTTTTTATCAGACTATAAGTTGTTCAAAATTATTATCGGTTGGTAGACCATTCTTTAAATAATGTTTGCATAAAGGAGAGAGAGGCCACTATAGCTAGAATGACATTCCAAGAGGTCATTTTATATTCAACAAGGGAAGAAGTAGCCAATGTCACTAGATTGTCCCTTTCAGAAAAAAATCGAGGTGATATAATACTGAAAACTTGGGAGGCTAATATAGTTGAAAGTAAGATATTAGCCAATGAAGTGAAGAAAGATTTTGAAGAAGCTTATTCCTCACTGAACAAAGAATCATTGGACATTGAAATAGACAATATCTCTGAATCCCTGGGGAAAATTGATATTTCAAAACATCAACATACTTCCAAGACGAGCATGGAAAAGGCCTAGGCTACAATCCTGCAATTGAAACAAAATGAGATTATCCAAATTAATGAGTGGATAGTCAATCCTAGCCTACGACTACAGTCTATATCATTAGAAGTAAGGATAATGGAATATAGGTTGCCTCACATAGAAAATAATTTATATAATTTTGAGGCAAATGATACAACAGAGCCTTCTAGGTTGGTGGTGCAATTCTTAGGCAGATGTGTTCAGTGTGTCGAGCAAGGGAAAGCCAACACGTATGGAAACAAATGAGACAACGTGTGAATATCATGTATATAGGTAATGATTAAAGGCCATTTGTTTCTGAGCTGGAGGATAAGAAAAGTAAACGTCTCTTCCAGCAGGCAAAGGGACAGAGAAGATGCAAATAAAACTCTTTCAATTCTACAAATTGTAATATTTACTATTTTTTAAATTATGAGAATTCCAACGGTTTCGGGTGGAGAACATTTTTCTATAAATACATAGTCTGAAGAATTAACAAAGGTTGCTTCTTGCCAGATGTAATAAGGAAAAACTCTCATTTTGTGAGAATTAATACAAGTGCAGACAAGGATTCCAATTTTTGTGTCGTTTGAGTTATGTTGTCTTCTTGTATTCCATATTTCTTGTTTCCCTTATGTTATTCCTTGATAAGTGAGTGATTGCAATTTAGTACTACTACTATTGTAGTCACATTTTATCGTTTGTTTGATAAGAAATAAATTTTTCCTCTGTATTTTCTATAAGTAAATACAAGACCTATAAGCTACTTGGATTATTGTATCTCATATCCTTACAAGGGTGCATTCTTTTATTTCTTCTATTGTGAACAAGGTAATATTCATCTTGCATTGATTCCTCACTTTGTTTAATAGTTTTGTAAGTTTCCCTCATATCACTTGATTTTATAAATTGAATCATACAAAAAATTACGACCTCTATCATGTTCTGTTGTTATTTTCATTTGAGGATTAATTCTTATATAACTAACGAAAGAAAAATCACCTTTAAAAGAATCCCTTTATAATTCTGATGCTTGAAATTATTCTTTAAGCCTTAGTTTTAATCTTAGGAACAACACCTGTATGGTATCTACACCCACCCATGATGGTTCCTCAACCATATCTCCCTCCTCATCTAGAGGGAATCCCGATGCAGATTCCAGTATAGGCTCCGGCCACACCACCCTCACCCCCAAATTCTAGCACCACTGCCAATGTTGGGGGTAGACGAAAGAAGAAAGATTCCACAACTGCACTTGCACCCTGAGTTCAACCTCCTTGCGCACTATGTGAAAGAGAGGGACATCCCACTGACAGATTTGCTACTCTTCCCGAGTTACACAATCTGATCCAACTTCCTCAAGCAAGCACATTTCTCACCGCTTCTCCAAGCACGTCTAATACTACTACAACATCCTCCACTATAGGAATTAAAGGGATGTGAACCAAATTCACTTTTTCCATCTATTCAGAATATGGATACTACACTCATCATTGCCCAACTCTACCTCAATTTTTCCAGACGCTAGTGACAGTATGCCAAACCTTTCACCAAGAGCCTTCTCCACCACCACTTTCTAGTACTCACATAAATGACATTCGTTATGTCTCTACCTCAGTCCCTGAATGCATGAGATGCCCTTGTTCTCTCTGTGACTCGCTCACTTTACATATTTGTTTCCTTTGATTGTGTCATACCGAGGACTTCATTCAACCCCGATTCAACCACCTCCAACCACCTTACCACAGGTCCTATCCTATCGATATACTTTCAACATCACCTCCCTTGAACCTGAGTCACTTCTCACCCCTCCATGGTTCATAGATCGACTGTCTGAGGATATTCCCCCAAATCCTCCCAATTCTCTAGTTCATTTCCCATAGGAAATCTTACCCCCTACCACAGTTGATCACCCATAGTGTCTGGACATTTGGTTTATGTCAAGCAATCCATTATGCCCTGTATCCGATAAATCCTCTACGTATTTTCCACTTGAGGACAATCACACTTTGAAAATACCCCGTGCCACCTCCTCAGATCTTTTGTATTCTTTCATTTTCCACTACAACAAAGATATCCCGGAGGAACTCACTACCCTCTATTTCCAATGGAATGCACTCCATCACCGATAACTTTTTCTCTCACAGGAATCCTTTGATCCTCCTAGCCAAGCCTCCATATGTGTAATAAAAAATAATGATTTTATTCCTTCAGGGCATATATACTAGTTCAACAACCCTATCCCTACCCCAGATTATTTTGAAGAAGGCATCATGGACAATATCCCCCCCACCGTCAAAATCAACATTTCCATCAAACCGAGAATTGTAGAAGAAATCACCATTGGCACCGTATACCCCCCTGATGATATCATAGATTACAAAGCTCTCTTTTAGGAATACTAGGATTTGTTTTCCTGATCATATATGGAGACACTCGACCTCGGTTCTTCTATAGCCAAACATCGCGTTGACACATGGCCAAATGTCACCCCATTTCATCAAAAGTAGCACCCACTTCACCCATCCAAAGTTGAGACTATCAAAGATGAAATTGACAAGTTACACGTTGTTGGGTTTGTATACCCCATTATGTATACCTCATGGGTTTCCAACCTCATCCCCATTAACAAAAAACAGGGCACTATTCATTTCTGCACCGACTTTAATGATATCAACCATGCTTGTCTTAAAAAAAAATTTCCAACCCCTTTCATCGACCAAATTATCGATGACTGTGCTGACCACGAGGCATTGTCCTTCATGGATGGGTTCTCTGGCTACAATCAAATCCAAATCCATCCAGCAGATCAATATAAAACTGCTTTTACTACCCCATGGGGTAATTTTTCTTATCGTGTCATGCCTTTTGGACTAAAAAATGCAGGTGCTACATTTCAACAGGCCATGACTTATGTTTTCCATGATATTTCTCACATCATCCTCGCTTATTTGGATGACCTCACTGCTCGATCCAAGAAACAAACTCAACATTCAGATGAATTACACATCATTTTTCAACAACGTCGCCAGTACAATATTTGCTTGAACCCCCTCAAGTGTGCCTATGGGAGAAATGAGGATCCCTTTGAAACCAGATGCAAGACCAGTCAAGCAGAGACCCTACAGATCGAACCCTAAATATAAAGAGAATGTGAAAATTGAGCTTGACAGAATGATGAAAGAAGGAATTATAGAACCTGTCGAAGAATTAGAATGGATTAGCCCTATGGTGGTACAAGACAAGAAGACATGAGTGATTAGGATCTATGTAGACCTCATGAAGCTGAATAATGCATGTTTGCATGACCCCTTCCCTAGGCCATTCAATGACAAAGTGTTAGATAATGTAGGAGGCTAGGAGGTATATTCTTTAGAGATGGATTTTCGGGATACCATCAAATATAGATTACCAAGGAAGATTGTCATAAGACCACATTTGCAACAGAATGGGGATCCTACCAATATACAGTAATGTCATTTGGATTGAAGAATTCCCCAACCATATTTTTCAGTGTGGTGGTTGAAGCATTCAAAGAATTCCTACATAAATTTGTAGATGCATATTTTGATGATTGCACTATTTTTAGTTTATTGAAAAATCATATTGAATGTCTAATGCTAATGTTGGAAAAATGCAAGCAGTGTCAAATTGCCTTGAATTTGAAGAAGTGCATCTTCTTCTCACCATTTGGAGTGTTGTTATATCATATTGTATGCAAGTAGGGATTGTTGGTAGACTGTTGATGGGCGAAACTGTCCGTCCGTCAATTGAGAGAGTGGAACCGGTCCAGGGTTGTCTAAATAACCCAAGCCGTTTGGAATGAACCACCCTGACGAGTTTAACGGCTCCGTTGGCCGCTCTAAGGTCTCCTAAGAAAACCAAAGAGGAAACTAACCTAAGCTAACTAATCTATCTAAAACTAATAAAACAAACTAAACTAAAATTAAAACAAGAATAAAGCAAACTAAGCTAGCTAAAAATACTAATCTAATACACTAATCTAATTAAAACAAACTACTATATAAACTATGCTAACTATTATATATACAAACTATTAATTACTATTACACTAACTCTAACAATTAGCCGTCTAACTACCAGTTAAATTACAACTTATTCACAAATGTACATTTATATACACCTTGCAGATTTGAATAAAACCTGTAAAACTCATGTACTTTCTGCCCTGAGACAACAAGATATGTTTTTTTTATTTTTATATTTTATGAAAAATAAATAAAACTATTGAAATTAAACGATCTAATATACTAACTCTAACTTAAATTAATATCTGAATTAAACTACTAATAAAAAACAATAAACAAAAGACTAGCTAACCTGGAAGCACTCCTAGTTTATCCTGCGTATGATGACGTCAAAGCTGATCGGAGGAGATAAACTCGCACCGGTTAATCCCAAAGATTTTCGTAAACGATTGGCTGTGCTACTCTTCGAGTTATTTACAGGACAAACAAGACATAAAAGAACATAATAACTTTATGATTATAAATCTCTGCAATAAGGGAAACCTATTATGCAAAAACTTGTATTTAACAATTCAACTCATGAAGAAGATAAACCTGTCATTCACAAACAAAATTAGACAATTATTACATCTTCTATACACTTGGAAGAAACCATATATGGATTACGGTGATTAAAATTACATCATTTGCACATGATCAAGATAGCTAAAGTAGTAATAAACCATATACAAATTGATATACACAACATGAAACAAAATATTGATATAATGAGAAGCTAAAGCTGTGAAAAAACACCAAATTCTGCTTCAATCTATATTAGAATCCCATATCCATGTTCTCCCACCCTTCAGGATGAACATTATTACAAAAATCATAAGTATATATAGGTCTCTCCACAAGGTAAAACCTCCTTGTGGATAATATCAAATGTTTTACATAATCTGGGAAAAATCCCAAAATCAACTAAACTAAGAAACTAAAATGCAAGTGAAATCTTTGAAATATCCCCTAACTGCCCAGAAACTCAACTGCAATTTTGAATTTACCTGCAATAGAACACAATTATCAAATTAGAGAGATATTTTAGTAACAAAATAATTAAAAATTGACCCTACAGACTTAGCTACAGAATCATCTAATTCTGTAGCTAGTCTGGAATAACATACAGAACCAGATAGAAATCAAATGAAATCTTTTTTTTTTTAAAACAATCCACTTTAATTTTCTTTTAATAAACATTAAAATCGAATTACTAATAGTTCAAACAAATTCAAATCAAATCAAATAAAAAAAGGTGCAATCAAAACAGGATA
>JZKD02S1412639.1:1127719-1149213 GCA_000966675.3 Picea glauca
GATATGAACAATCTTCAATAAATAACAGAGTATCCAAAAACAATCAAATCCAATCATGATCAATCAGATCAGAACTAAATCTAATCAAAACCAATCTGAAAATCGATTAATCAAAATTATATACAACAAATGCATGCTTATTAACCAATTTCAACTTGAGGCTATACACAGAGTTGTGAGTTCATCATATAAACAGGTGATAATCATACCAGTGCAACTGTTTGGACTATGCCAGCTTTGAGTTCACAACCGTTGTAGCAGACTCCACATTCTTAAACAAAATCGATCATGTTGTTCGCTGCTTCTTGTTAGTGGATGGCATCTTTGCCTTCTGGCTGGTGAGCCTTGCCACTTGATCTTCCAGAGCATGGATTCTGGACTGCAGCATTGGCACATCGAGGTAATACCTTTCTAACCACGAGCCACATTGTTCACATGGTGGAGCAGTTGTTTCGGTTGGAGCAGGAGGGGGTTTAAATGAGTCACTAGGGATTTCACAAGGCATTTTCATGCCTGGATAATTAGGATCATTTTGTAAACACGGTGGTAGACTGTTCACAAAATCGTATAAGGTTTTGTCACATAGACCTTCGGAATAGGGATATTCACTTGCCAGGTAATGTTCAATCTCCGAGTCAGAAGCTTCACTGACCATTATAGGGTCAGGATTAACAGGTGCCTTTGGCTTGTTTCTTTCCATGCGAGAGATTAACCGGGCGTTCTTCTTTCCTTTATAATTGACAGTAGGTTTGGTCTTAGGATGTTTAGCCATGGGTTTAGTATTTTCAACATGACTGGTAACAGAACCGGGTAGGTCGATAGGTGAATCGGGTAGGGGTTTAGGCAACAGAGCACTGTAAGGCACAGGGGGTATCGAATTACTCTTGCTCACCACAAGCTTATCAACTGGTGGTGGACTTGAGTCACCAAAATTATTACGTTTAAGAAAATCCTCCCAACAATCTCGGTGTAACCCCAACTCATAAACCACAAGCATTTTAACTAACCCGAAATGGAAAAGACTGTTATCGGACTGGATCCGTTTGAACCTTTTAGACATTTTAAACAAACTCCTATGCAAGTAGTGAGGCATATTAAGTTCATAACCCATGAAAACCATAAGTAGCCGAAGGTGGTACAAGAAAATGAAACCATACCGGCCCTCGCAGGTAATGAACTGCTTGATTACCATCAACAAGTCGTGCCAGCGTTGCTTCAACATACTTGTAGGCAAACCCTTGTCACAAGAACTCACCTTTCGTGACTGGAAGAGTAATGTCCATGGGACATCTTCCACTTTGCAATTTTTCGACCATTTCTGACCAGCAGTAGGCAGACCGGTAGCCAAACTAAGAAATTTCTCATCAATTTCTAACTGGACATCCCCAACCTTGGCTCGACAGCCATCGAAGGTTAACGCAAATTGTCGAGCCACACTAGGGTTAAAGCCATCAAACTTTCATATGAACGGGAGCCATCCGAATTCCTCCAGGTCACTGTAAGAACCATCAAACATTAACAGTTCCTGGCTACCATTGGGCTCAGCCCTTACAACCGGAGCCATGGTGCGGGTGCATGGTAGGGTTTGGTTTGAACAAAACAATATGCAGGAGCAAAAATCGATAGGGCTTAACAACTACAAGTGATCAAAGGGGAATGAATCAATGTAATGCGTGTGAAGGTGGTGGGATTATCACCGCCATGCAGTGTATTAATGGCATAGTACAGTTCTTTTCAATCAATAATAATAACGTTTAAAACATATTAATCAGCCAACTCGAATCGGTGAATAACCATATCAACGTGCCATTAATCAAATGTAAAAACAAAACCATATGTTATATTAATGCGCCAAGTGTATAGTTCAGACCAACATGAAATCCAAAAGTTTCACCAACCATGTCCAAGTTTATAAAATATTGCCATGACATCAAACTCACCTTTGACCCATGCGCTTGTTGCATAGTCCAAGTTTATAAAACATTGCAACAAGAGATTTTATAAAATCTATAAGTTGAGAGCTCATAACAATAGGATCATGTCATAAAGAAAACTTTAATCCACCATGACCTCTATATAATCAAGTATAATTCATCAATCAACAAACTCAATGCCTTATCAATTAAATAAAAATCAAGTTGCGCAAATGGACATAGTTCGAAAAATAAACCAAAGGTAAGTACCAATCAGCATATCAATGAGAAGATCATAATAGTCCAAATGACGATGGATGAGTTTTCACACTTTCAGTCGTGAAAACTAAATTGAAACCAATTTGCAAATGTCGTTTGAAATGAAGGTGTTGTCTTTTTGCGAAATGCGACATAAATTTGAAATTCAAGAGACATAGGTGTAGGCAGCTTTTAGGGCAATTGAAAAAATTGAATTGGATGCCAACATAGACCCATCTAAAATTTCCATTATAGTTGATCTGCCACCTCCTACTTCATTCAAACAACTGCACACTACGCTGGGACATACAGGATATTACATGAAGTTCATTAAAGGATATGCCCAGATTACAACACCTATGGAGAAGATTTTGAAGAAAGACTATCAATTTCACTGGACAGAAGAATGCCAACAGAGCTTCGATACACTGAAACAAATAATGGTTACTGTGCCTATTCTGGTTTTCCCAGATTGGAGTAAGGAGTTTCATGTGCATGTCGATGGATCTTCTATTGCGTTAGGAGCTGTGAAGTTGAATAATTTGAATGGAGAATGGAAGGAAGGTTTAGTGAACGGGAGCCAACTAAAGTTTTATTATGATAACCAACTACCTCACAACTCTAAGTAAAATCATAAGGAAAAGGGTCTAGGTACCAGGTGCAGTTGAAAATGGGTACCATACATAGAAAAGTTAGTCTGCACAAGGAAGGAAGGGAGGACTCGAGCTAGAAGCATAGGCTACCCTACATAGTTTGAAGACGAAGCAAGGCAAAGGGATCAGATCTAAAATGCCTCAGGATGAGTTACATGTGAGTGTTGGGGGCCTGTTGACCCTTGGTTATGGAAGCAAGCAAATATCAAGGAAGAAAAGGAAAAACACAAACTGCACGGAAGACATAGTGACTGTTACTGGGTTGAAGTGAGCAAAAGAGCAGAAAAGATGGAGTGAACTAAGAGAAAGAAAGACATTGGACAAAGAGATCGAGGATGACAGATCATCAAGGAAGATGGATCATGGACAACTCAACAAGTAGAAAAAGCCATTATTGGATGCTTTGGAGTACCATGTGAGAAGGAAGGAAATATAGGCTAGCGAAGCCCTAAAAACGTGGGGCAAGTTGACCTAGGGTCTTAGGTACCCATGGTTTTGGTATATAGGGTTTTGACACTTAGGTTTTAGCCTAAAGGTGTCCAAGAACTATTGTAATGTATAAATAGAGGTCTAAAGGACCTGGAATGGGTTTTTTTTATTATCATCTTTGTTATTGTGTGATCGAGTGAGGATTATTGTGTGAGAGAGAAGTGTTGAGTGTAGCACCTTCTAGGATTGTAAGATCTTCAGTTGGGTGTGAAGATCAACCCTACAGTGGGGTGCACAGGAAGGGGAGAGATAGAGAGAAGAAGAAAGAATATATGCTAGCTAAGAGCTCAGACGAGAACTGTATGCTTCATCTTAATATATTATAAAGCATAGTTCTATGGATGTATCCCTAGAGAGAGGCTGAACCACACATATTTTTTGTTGTGTGTGATTGATGCTATGTTCTGTGTCATGCAGTCTACCATTATTTCATTACTATGTTAGATATGATAGATAGTTTTGTGGAGTAGATATGAACTAGTAGATGATATATAACTGTTGTATTTATTTTGTATTGGATCCACTTGATATCCTCTTGGTTCTAGACATCTATGTCCTACAACCCTCCAATAAATGCCCCTGGTGAGACTGCATCTGCTTTGCAGGTGTTTCCGAAAGGGCCAGTAGCTAGGGCTTGTTAGTGCACTCTTGGAGCTGAACCCTGGGTCTGCCCCTGTGCTAACAAATGGTTTTGTTTCTAGGATAGGAATCTTCTTGAGGGAATGTCAAGGTGGTTTCCATCAAAGACAAATATTCAAAAGTGGATAGAGGATCAAGAAAAGGATTTCATTGAAGCCTATAAAAAGAACCCTAATATTAGTACAAAGGATTGGTTAGGAATATATATCTTTACTGATATACACGATATTTTCTTTGGAGGAATCCATCGATATCTATACGAGTGGTTAGCTAGGTTAGAACATACCCAATTTGAGATCAGATCTAGACCTCTTGTAGTTTGGATGTCAACGCTGATCAAGAAGGTCAAGAGAATTTATAACGTCGTGTCAAGAGCAATAGATCAGTGGTTCGATAGCACCATTGGAGGGTACATCAACGAGTTTATTTTGATAGAGTAGAGTCATATAGCCAAGCCGAGAGATATTTCTTTAAGGGACCCATATGAAAATTTTAACATTTTCTAAAGCTGAGGATCAAGATGTTATTGCATGAGAAGAACATCTTGATGATACAGTAGCCAAATGGATTTGAAAAGGCTAATGTTCAAGAATTCAGACAGCGATAACAACAAAGAGGCTAGACATACGTGCAATGGGAGAGTGTTCAAAGAATTTCCTCTTGTGAACCTATTTAAGAAAAACTAAGGGGATGAGGGTTTCTACATTGGAGAAGAGGCAGATCTGATAGACGAGGAGCATTCAGAGGAAGGGAAAGTTGCAGAACCTCACCAAGAAGAACCATAAGCTTTAGAAACTAGGCCATTAAGAAATCAGAGTAATCGAAGTCACCAGAGTACTCAGAGCACTGTCACTAGTAGTCTGCCACATAGTCAGTCTAGAAACCCAGGGAGATCTATGGTAGACGAGATGAGGTTACCCACCTTTAGAGGATATGGATCGAAAGACCCTGAACAACACTAGTTTCTCTGCAAAGATGTGTGGAGCATTAAGAATGTTACCAATGAAGTTGTCAAATGAGCTCAGATCAGTACTACCCTAGGAGATCACGTACTGAGTTGGTATATGAAAATTTTCCAAAGAACTACACCTAAACCACTAAATTCCATTAAGACTTCGCTAATTTTTGAATTCAATAAACCCAAGTTAAAATCACAGTGCATTACAAAGATTAAATAAATCAAGCAAAGAATAGCTAAACTGGTATGGGAGTTTGATTAGAAATTCAAGACCTTGACAGGCCATTTCAGTTTTCAAATCCCAGATGAACAGATCAAAGAGTGGTTCATTGCTGCCCTCTTACCACACATCAGAGTTCCTATGATGCAACAAAAGATTGTTTCATATACTGAGGCATTGGAGATAGCCATGAAGTTAGAATCAACCCTTATGGGAGAATCCAACTCAGGTATGAGTCAAATCTTGAGTCAACTAACTAGTTTGTCTCTACAGGTCAAAGATATGAAGAAAGACAAGGGAAAATATAAAAGAGAATACATTTGGTGTGTCAGATGAAAATCAAAATTCCATGACAAGGAGCACTGTCCCCTATTTCATAAATACTTTTCCTCTAGAGCTCCGAGTCCTTTGAAGCAATTCACCCTACCCTAGTGCGAGGTATGTGAAAATAGACACCACCCTGGTGAGTGCTATTACATGAAAAAATATGTTCATACACCCACAAATTTGTATTGCATGTTCTATAAGTCTGTGGGGCATGATAATATGGATTGTAGGGCTTATGAACTCATTCACAAAAGGTCAAGAGACATATACAAAACTCAAGGCGAAGTACAACAAGAAGGAAACACTACGCAGTATAACTCCCTTGGGAGAGGAAAATTCAATCCTTGCGGTGGATTCAGATGAAGAGGAGGAGGAGGAGGAAAGGGTCAAGGTCAAGGATAGATCATATGCTACAATTATGCACAACCAAGACACTTGGCAAGGGACTTTCAGAACCCTTTCACTACTTCCATTACTATAGTTCATTCAAACATGTTATAGAAGATTATCATATGATGCTAGCTAAACTTTAGGAGAGATGAGGACCTAAAAAAAACCACAGATAAAACTGATCAAAGAAGAACCTCACGGAGAAGACCCTAGAGTCGCTTTTATCACCATAGGATGCATTGTTACAGGAGAAGACAGAATGATCCAAGGAAAAACTATGGAAGAATCAGGAATCAGGAAAGCTGCAGAGAAGACCCAAACTTTTGATGCGAAGAAAGAAAGACAAATATTTGAGGAGACAAGAAAAGAGTTCAAAGAAAACCATGGTTCCTCATCAAAGACATGGCTAGAAGTAAGAGAATATGGAATGCCTATGGAATTTGATCAATTTGATTTTCCAAAAGAAGGAAAAGAGGTAAGAAAGCTCATGGAATTTTTATATACTTGTATTAAGTTGATTTAGGATGAGATCATTGTACAAGAGATACAAAATTTAATCAAATAGTATGAGATAGGAAGGATATATCCTTTACTGAATAAAGAAGTACATCAAATATCCAAGAAGAGAAGGGAAAATAAGGAACTACACTTGAATGCTCAGATTGGAGAGTATGATATAGACTATGTGGTCCTCAACTTAGGGTCGAAGGTCAATGTCATGACAAAGAAAAACTGGGCACTAATGGGAAAACCTAAGTTGATCTATTCCCCTATCAGGCTTAGGATGGCTAATCAGTAGGCAATAAGCCCCTTTGGTAGATTAGAACATGTCCCTGTGGACATCGACGGAGTAAGGACATTTGGATACTTTGAGGTAATTGATATAGTTGACGATAGATGTCCTTACCCTATGCTATTAGGAATTGATTGGGCTTTCAATAATTCCACTGTGGTTGATTTAAAGAAAAGACGAATGAATTTTGAAAGAGATGGCCTTAGGGTCATTGCACCTTTAGATCCAGATGAAGGTCAATGATACACAAAACCTATTAGAGAAGAAGACTACACATATGAACTGGAAAACATATACAAACTAATAGCCAGACAACATGATTACATTAATCCTACAGCCAATGGGAACCTAAGCTAGTGAAGTGACAACGCATGTTCATCAGATTCATAAGAAGCACTCGAGAATTGGTAGAACAAAATGTATGAAGTATCTACAAGGTGATGTGCTAGATTAACCAGAGAAGTTCTTTGGATAGACACAAAAGTAAGTAACTTACCCACCTTTGATGGTCTGAATCCTTTAGAAACCTTCTTGTTAGACTTTGAAGAAAGTGTACCAACGCAACAATGATAGTTGGCAATGGATGACGCCTTGAAAGCAACACCAGCAAGATGGTGGGGGACACACAAAAAAAACATTACAGAATGGGTACAATGTCATACTTTGATAACAACAACACAAGTAGAAGGCTGTGAAGTTTGGTACATAGGTTGAAGCTTCCCAAAGGACCATGTGAAAAGTTGTGAGGAAGCCTAGAGAGCCATTCCTCAAGAGCAGTGAGTGAACAAATTCATTAACACGTTGGATACAACCCTTATCAACTGGTACCTTCAAGCAGAGTTGTGCCTCATCACTGTAGAGTGGGAAGGTATGACTTAGAATTTTGTAACCACCTTCTTATTTGAAAGTCAATATCCGTCAGTAGATCAAGTGTTACAGACTGTAAGACATGAATTATTTGAGGAGGCATCTAGCCTCCCTTTAGAACAAGAAAAGGATGAATGGATTGCACCTCTCTAGAAACTGCAAGGCTATTACAACATCAATGCTAATGAAGATGATGATCCTAGGAAAGTGAACATCGTAGAAACAAAAGGCCAGAGAGATGTGGAAGGAACAGGAGTTGAGATACCATTTATTGGACAGTTGATCAAGATCAAGAAATTTAATATTGGAACAAAGCAAACACTGAAGCTAGCAAATGTTGGAGATTAATGGGATGCTACCATTATTGACAAGATCACCGAGTTACTGCATGAATATCAGGACTTGTTTCTGACCAAGTTCATTGATATGAAGGGAATTGAAGGACATATGGGAGAAATATGGATCCCTTTAAAACCAGATGCAATAGAGACCATACAAATTGAACCCTAAGTATAAAGAGAAAATGAAGATTGAGCTTGACATAATGCTGGAAGCAGGAATTATAGAATCTGTCGAAGAACTAGAATGGATTAGCCCTATTGTGGTACAAGACAAGAAGACATGAGATATTAGGATCTGAGTAGACCTCAGGAAGTTGAATTATGTATGTTTGCATGAACCCTACGCCATTCACTGACAAAGTATTAGATAATGTAGGAGTCCATGAGGTATATTATTTTACAGATGGATTTTCACGATACCATCAGATCCAGATTGCCAAGGAAGATCGCCATAAGACCACATTTGCAACAGAATGGGGATCCTACCAATATAGAGTAATGTCATTTGGATTAAGGAATTCCCCAACCATCTTTTCCAGGGTGGTGGTTGAAGCATTCAAAGAATTCATACATAAATTTCTAGAAGCATATTTTGATGATTGGACTATTTTTAATTTATTGAAAAATCATATTGAATGTCTAAGGATAATGTTGGACAAATGAAGACAGTGTCAAATTTCCTTGAATCTGAAGAAGTGCATCTTCTTCTCACCATTTGGAGTGTTGTTAAGTCATATTGTATGCAAGTAGGGATTGTTGGTAGACCCATCTAAAATTGACATTATAGTTGATCTTCCACCTCCTACTTCAGTCAAACAACTACGCACTATGCTGGGACATACAGGATATTATAGGAAGTTCATTAAAGGATATGCCCAGATTACAACACCTATGGAGAAGATTTTGAATAAATACTATCAATTTCACTAGACAGAAGAATGCTAGTAGAGCTTCAACACACTGAAACAAAAAATGGTTACTGTGCCTATTATGGTTTTCCCAGATTGGAGTAAGGAGTTTCATTTTCATGTCGATGCATCTTCTATTGCATTAGGAGTTGCGCAGTTGAAGAATTTGAATGGAGAATGGAATAAAGGTTTGGTGAATGGGAGCCGATTGAAGTTGTATTATGACAACTAGATACCTCGCTTCTCTAAGTAAAAGAATAAGGGAAAGGGTCTAGGTACCAGGTGCAGTTGAAACTAGGTACCAGAGATAGAAAATACAGTCTGCACAAGGAAGGAAGGGAGGACTCAAGCTGGAAGCACAAGTTTCCCTGCGCAGTCTGAAGACGAAGCAAGGCACAAGAATCAGATATGAAGTGCCTCGGGATGAGTCACATGTGAGTGTTGGGGGCGTGTTGGCCCTTGATTATGGAAGAAAACAAAGATCAAGGAAGAAAAGGCAAAATGCGAACTACATAGAAGACACAGTGACTGTTACTAGGTCAAACTGAGCAAAAGAGAAGAAAATACGGAGAGAGGAAAGAGAAAGAAACACATTGGACAAAGAGATAGAGGATGATATATCATCAAGGAATATGGATTGTGGACAACTCAGCAAGCGGAAAAATCCACTATAGGATGCTTTGGAGCACTGCACGAGAAGGAAGGAAAGACAAGTTGGAAAAGCCCAGAAAACGTGGGTCAAGTTGACCTAGGATTTTAGATACCCAAGGTTTTGGTATCTAGGGCTTTGACACTTAGGTTTTAGCCTAAAGGTGTCTGAGAACTATTGTAATGTATAAATAGAGGTCGAAAGGACCTGGGATGGGTTGTTGTTATTATCATATTTGTTATTGTGTGATCGAGTGAGGGTTATTGTGTGAGAGAGAAGTGTTGAGTGTAGAGACTTCTGGGATTGTAAGATCTTCAGCTGGGTGAAATGATCAACCCTACATCTAGGTGCACAGGACGGGGAGATATAGAAAGAATAAGAAATAAGATCTGCTATCTAAGAGCACAGACAAGAACTATATGCTTCATGTTAATGTATTATAAAGCACATTTTTGTGGATGTAGCCCTAGAGAGAGGGGAAACACGAATATTTTTTGTTGTGTGTGATTGATGCTCTGTTCTGTGTCATGTGGTCTACCATTATTGCATTACTGTGTTAGATATAATAGATATTTCTGTGGAGTAGATCTGAACTGGTAGATGATATATAAATATTGTATTTATTTTGTATTGGATCCACTTGATATCCCCTTGGTTGTAGATATCTTTATCCTGCAATCCCCCCATAACTTCTTCGGGTGATACTTCATCTTATTCACAGGTGTTGTCGAAAGGGCCAGTAGCTAGAGATTGTTAGTTCTCTATTGGAGTTGAACCCTGAGTTTTCCCTTGTGCCAACAGGACCACCCATGAAATTTAATCATGATGAGAAACTATCCCTCACAGTTGTCCTCGAAGTTCAGAAACCATGTCACTATATCCTGCTTAGAACTACCAAAGTCATAGAAAATTCCAACCCCATGAAATAATTTCTTAGTTGATGACAAATTAATGGAAAATTTGCCCAATGGATCGTCATCCTTCAGGAATACGAGCTAGAGTTCTCAACTCCCAAAAGAAAGAAAGCACTCGTTCTCACCAAACTCATTACAACGTTTCCCTTAGATGCTAAAGATTCACCCATCAATACGAATTTTACCAACAAACACCTCTACCTCATCCCCTCTGATGACGCTTGGTATGGTGACCTTCTCGTATACCTTCGGACAAATAATTTTGGGTCTCATCTCTCTAGAGATGATCGTTGACACATTCTCCATCAGGCCCCTTGATACCTCCTCATTGTTGATGTCTTGTATCAATGTGGGGTTGACACCATCCTCTGTCGATGTCTGACGTGGGGTTGACACCATCCACGTATGCATGATTATGTTCAAAATTATTAGATAGCTATTATATGTTGTTTATCATCAGATATTGTTCACGTCATGTATTTAGTTTTTATGTGTGCAGGTACTTGGTCATCAAAAATGGTGTAGCCCCTTTAGGTATATGTTTGACACTGGCATGTATGTTTTCCCTCTGAAAATCAATTACATATCCTAGTCACACCCTCCAACATTTACCTTTAGGGTTCTTACATCTGGCTCTGCAATACCATCAGCTCTACTGCGTTTTGGTACTATCACTCGGTAGCACTCTCCCCAACATGATTTTTCCCATTCATAGTTCCCCTTGGAAATTTTACACTCATGATGCTTTCACCCCCTAGGGATGGGAGTATCGATAGTCTTATGCACTTCCAAGAATTATCCACATACTTCTTCTCATCACATTGCTAGCTTTCCCAATGGACTCCTAGGAAATCTCGTCTTGGTTCTATTGACTACGCCTATGCAGTATCATTCTCCCTCCATCTCATCCATCATCAGTTCTACCATTTTCAAATTTCCCTCCATTCATTTACCTCATACAAAAACCCACCCATGGGGCCCCCACCCTCCTCCAGTTCTCTTCACAACTTGTACCCTCACAGGCCAAGCCATCTCACACTGAGGCACCCATTTCTGTATATGTAAACTCATCCCAAATTATTCTTTATTTATTTGGTAATTGTAAAATTCCCTTGTTTCTATCATTTACTCAGCTTTTTTTTGTCACCCTTGATGGCCTTCTTTTCCTGGAAACACAACCCATGTCACCCTTGGTTGGGGCATCCACTCTCATTTTCTCATTCTGACATCGTTCACAAACCTCAAATACCCTAAAGTCCATGTACCCCTAATCTATGAGTTTTTCCACTTTGTCAAGCCTCTAGAATAATTTAACCCCATATCTAGTCATCCCCCTGACACTAGATACAGTTTTACAGTTGCTGCCAATCATCCTTCAAACATACCCCCAACCAAGGGAAGCCTTGAGTCTCACTGCATATTGACTTCGTTCATGTTACCTCTTAGTCCTTGAACTTATTTCCATATATTTCACAAATCCCTTTGCTTCTTGGAGTCACGTCTCCCTTTCTATCAACATCAACATAGTTTCTAGAAGGGAGACAATATCTTGAATTTCATTTCCTTTACAATGAGGAGTCTCGCACAACACAGAGAGAATCATCATCACTCTTTGATTCTATTGACCCCCATAACATTCGACTTTAGAAAAATCTCATGTTATGATGGATCTTACTATGTGACTATTGTAGTTGTTTTATACCAGTCGAAGAGCTCTGAATTTTTTAGGACATCAATGTCTACGAGTCATCAACACTTCTTACAGGAATCCTTACCTCTTTTTTAGAGTATGTTCACCATTCATAGTTGGCATCTTCCATTATCAAATTGCCTCGAAGGGCGCTGCAGTTATCTCCATCAGCATACAACATCAGTTATTGTCTCACCTTGTGAGTTACATGACACGAGCATGGGGCAGACCTACCTCGTTTGTATACAGATTTTATTTTTTCTCCTTAGAGAAAAATTTGGGTCCCACAGTTTCCCCTCTCCCTCTAATGGATCGCTCTTGCAGTTCCTCTCAGCACTCTTCATTACAATGGCTCTCTCAGTAGATGAAACATTGATGTATTTAAGCTATACATATGCTCCTAACCTCACATATCAGGGGGGCATTTTTTATCACTAAAATTTCATCTGCAACATTGCACGCAAATGGTTACAAAAATACAACAATGCCAACAACAATTAGTTCACCTACAACACTAAAATGCACTTCAAAAGGAAAAAATTGTACAATTGGGAAAAAATTGACACGCACAAACTCACTAAAGGAAGTGTGTGCATAGTGTGCAGGCCAACAAAGCCCATAGAGAGCACAATGAGACAAATGTGCGACTGTGTATGCGAAAATCCACACAATCCTATGAACGATGCAATTATGGTTTTTTTTCAGCCCCCAACCACTTATGTACCATCTCCCAACTTGATTTGACCTCCATATCTAAGAGAAATCCAAATGGGGGGATGGTCAAGGACCAAATGTTGCCCTAAAGGGCCCCTTGTTCACACTAAGAACCAGTTGAATTTTTCCTTAAAGAAATGTCATAAATAGAATCCATGGGTGCACTAAGCAACCACAATCTTCATAGTATTGTTATGCTACCTCAATTCTCCCTTAATAATCCTCTTTTCTCCTTGGAGTATTCAAGCACCTTTGAAATAGTCCATTCCACTCACCTCTTGATGGAAAAGGCATTGATTTTATTCATCATTTTCCATTTTCTCCCATTGTAAGAAGATCTCTCCATTAGGGAACTCAATATCCCTCCCAAGGTGGAAAAGGGGACCCATAAGTCCTCATTTTTCTCTACGGTGTTTTGCCAACTAATATAGTTATCCATTTGTGGCATAGTCTTGTTCATTGGTTGATTGTTTATGGTTCTATGTTTCTTATGCATTCTAGTTTTTATTTCCTTAGTTGTTTAGTTTGTTTACTTGTTTATCACATGTGTTTGGCTTGTTTAACCCACTCACGAACTTTTGTCTTGTCTAGAAGGCCAAACTAGGCATGCAAGTGCCATTAGTTTTCTCACCCAAGTGACGAAATGGACACAACAATATGTATTGATTTTCTACCTCTCAAGAGAAGGTCACCCCTGAGCCAAAACTATGAATCCATAAGTATGGGTCTTGGGTCGTCTCTAAAACATGCAACAATTATCTAACAATCTCTCACATTTTTCCCAACCAAAAATCAATCCCTGATTGATTTCCAAATATCTTCCCCTTCAACCTGCACAACCCAAATAAATGGACCCCCTTCACTGCAATTTAGTCCCTCATATTGTTCCACTTCCTTTCTAGGGATATAGTTATATTGGTCAAGAAATATCATTGCTGGAAAGTACAAGGATTCTCAGTTTTATACATTTCTTTCATAATTTCCATCATTATCTTGTACACATGTATCCATTCCTTTCTATAATAATCAATAGTTACTTACAACCAATAATAAATGTCTCTTCCCTCCAACAATTCATTTTCCATACCCAAAAACCCATAACTAAAGTGAGCAAGAATGAATGAGGACGAGTAACAATGAATGGAGACCTTGAATGAGTGGGTAAACCCCCCCAAAAAAATAAGTGGTGTTTATATAATTACATGCAATAAAGCACCATGTGGCCTTTCCCAAGAAGCTCAAGTAAGCACTTTTCCAAACCAATTCCAAGACAAGTGAAAAAAATATAATAAAAATACTTATCTCATTTACCCCCCTCTCTCGTGGAATCATAGTGCCCTATCTCTATCCTTATCTATCTTCCAGCCAATGATGCATTTTATTATGAACAATATTCAAAGTATTACATTTTCTAGGATCTTATTTTCAACTTTATAGGCACTCCAATATTTCATCAAATAAACAAAAATACATCATTAATCCAAGGACTCAAAATCAAGGTATTGCATTCCCCTCCTCCTTATTTTGGCATTGTCCTCAACACATATACAAAGAGAAATCAAAATTTCAATTAAGAAAGTCATGTGTACTCTTCCCACATGGCATCCTCATGCTCCCAAATAGCATATTTAGAATCGTAATAGTTCTATTTAACCTTTACTAGACATATGACTCAATTATGAAGCATCTTGACCTTCCTATCCAATATGTACACCGACTAGACCTAGAAGTGTCCTTTTGGCTCCACCTGAATCAAATTCCAATCAATAACATGGTTAGAAGCATGCACATACCTTTTTATCAAAGAGACATGAAATAACATATGCACATTCATGGAAGAAGAAAATGAAATCATGTATGAAAATAGCCCTATTCTTTCCAATATCTCAAATAGACCACATAATCTAGCTGCTAGTTTTGTACAGATTCCCAACTTCAATGAGATCTTCTTGGGATTCACTTTCAAAAGAGAATGCTCTCCCACTTTAAATTATGTAGTTTTCCTATTCTTATCTTCATAACTCTTTTGTATGTGTAGTTCTTCCTTCAAATTATATTTAATTTTAACCATCTTTTCCTCCATATCATTTAGCATGTAACGTCCCCCATCCCAGCCGAGGAACATTACAATGCGGAATACTCATAAAAATTAAAATTTCTACTATCTAATTAATTTCCTATAGCTTACAACTATGAATTAAAACAAGATCTAGGTATTGCTTGTTACCATTAATTAAATGCATTTACATCATTCTAAAATTGACATGAAATGCAGCTAATAAACTCCATTACATCAACATATAAATCAGTCTCATTCATAAAGTTCATGCACAATGATTTGAATCATAAAATAACGCAACAACAAGATAAAACACTTAAAAAATCTTGTGCAACCAGCTACTTGGGACAGATGTTCCACCCAACCATAAACTTGTTGTTACAAATATCAGCAACAAGTCACCCCCAAATTGTGACTACCAATCCACAAAAGTGGGTGGTCTCCCATTGACATTCTCCTACAGTTGTCCAAATTTTCCACCATATCTCTTCCTCTCAACCTTCCCAACCCAAGGAATGTACCCCTTCACTGATCTCAATACCTTGAGTGTCTCATTCATTTATCAAGGTATCTTTGGCACATGTAACCACAAATCTCTCAGATGGGAACTCAAGGGAACTTGCTTCTAGGAAAACTACCAGCAAACCACAAAATAAACGTGTTGTTTCAATAAAAATCACACAAGAGTTCATTCTTCAGTCTTAAACTCCAAATATGTTTCAGATACACTCTAGCATGCTCCATAATTCTCTCTACATGGATATTCTATCTCTAATATATATTTTCTTCTCTCTACTTCTTGTTCATGCAAAAACATTGATTGTCTAAAACTATTTTCTCAACCCATACAAATTTCCTCCCTTTGGCTTTCCTTTCCTTAGCTAATTTTAATTAGATATCATGCTCCTAATAACTATGGGATGCGACTTCTCACACCCACCCTATTACATGTATTCAGTTATTGGATTTGTGAGCACTCAATCATAAACTAGAGTTTAAATACATAGTCATAATAAAATTAATGAATGTGTGTGAATTAATAGACATGGTTAATTCCCCCTTGGACCCATATTGGCCATTCTCTTAGACCCTACCCTCTTTTGTCGATTAATTCATCCCCCATATATATCCATCTCCCCTTAGAAGTTGGCATTACATTTTATTATTAAAATTTAGAAATAGATTTCGCATATACATCGCTTGGTTGTAGACATATATTATATATACATTAAGAATTAATTAAATCGAGGATTTAGTGGGGATGTTACATTCCCCCTCCCCTACAATTTTGCATCGTCCTTACTATTATCAAATGAAGTTGTTAGGATTCATATGCATTTGTTGTGAATACCCAAGTCTGCACCCCTACTCCGTCTCCCTCTTTTCCACACACCATTCATAGGTTTTTCCCTTATGGTTGATAAAGTCATTCTCCCTTTTCGATCAATGATCTAGTTTCCCTTAGGGTCTTTCTTAAATGATTGTCAGTTCAAAAAAAAATTTGTTTTCCTTAAAGGATAAACACATATCGTGATCTTTGGTCCAAACTACCAGTCATCTTATTTTCTATTGATTATCTAGGGAGAATTCATGGTTCGCAATTCAGGAGAAAGCGGTGAGGTTGTTGTCAAAAGGTCGAAACCCAAAGTTTCGAAGTGGAATAAGGGTATGATATAAGTTGTTGATCATTGCTTAAGGAGGAACATTGATCTTTGTGTGTGTAGAAAATTCGTGATTCATAAATTAGTAGTTGTGGAGTGGAGTGTGTTAAAGATTCCCAAAGGCCGAAATTTAAAGAGATCATAGTCGTTGCTTGTGTGAAGGACAAGAGTCATAGATCTCGTTCAGAGGAATCCGCAGTTTGGAATTCAGAATAATTGGGAGAGGTTGTATTAAAAGCATCTGAAGTTCGAAGCCTGAAGTGATTAAGGAGCTAAACCCAGGGTCATAGCCCTTGGTCACATTAGAAAAAGGCCAAAGACACATGGCACTCATTCGCTGCTCCGCGTCCAAGGCTCCTAAATGACAATTTTGGCGCCATATCTATGAGAGGTTTTATGGATTCTAGAATTAGTGGGGAGATAAAATTTAGCGGTGGTGCTAAAGGTAGCAGGATTTCCTGGATCTCATATCGCAATCAGGCCATGTTTTAATCCCGAGGAGATATTAGTTAATGGACATAGGCTGGTAGTTGAAACCTAGACTCCATAAATATAAGGCATGGAAGCCCTATCAGAAGATTCAAAATTGTCAACCCGAGGAAGATTCACACACAGTCCGACAGAGAAGTACTTAGATGGAAATATTCAGATGGGATGGTTGCATCAGATCTCACTTATAGCAGTTGTAAATGAGTCTGAGTATAAATAGCTCAGTGAAATATTTTTTTAAGGTCGTCAACTGGTTGAGCTGAGATCCCTATATTGTAATATTTTGATGCCATAAATTTTCTTTGGTTATGTATCAAATTTGAGACTTTCACATTAAAAGAAGTTAGATTCTTTCATCTCTTTGTTTAAACTATGATGAAACACTCGAGCATGGAGGATCCAGTCGAGGGTTGTGGTTCTATTGTAATGTAGGTTTGATTATAGTAGTGTTGTAACCAATTTTAGTCAGCTTCTTTGTTACCTTATTTCCCCTTATGCTAAAAGTCTCTAGCATGGAGGATCTATTCGAGTTGTTGTAGTTGCTTGATAATGTAGGTTTGATTATTATGTTGTTGTGACTTATTTTAATGTCTGAAACTTGAGTTCAAGAGTTCTCTTGAGACTGAGTTTTTCTTCACCAAGCTACTTGAAATTTGGATGCCCACAATAGTCTTGTTCACCTCTCTCACTAAGTCTTCCTTCTTCAGACACTTAAAATCAAATCACTGACTGAAGTTAATGAGGACCTCACTTCCCTTTGCATTTCTTTTCCAGTTTCTATGATTAAAATTGTTCTCATATTGGTTTTTCTCCATTTGACTTCCACTCATAAAACCAACATCCACCAAAAACTCTGATGGGTACTAGGCTTACCCTCTTGCAGTCTTAGGATGACTCTCAATGCTAACATTCATGGTGTCATTGTCAGGGAATGAATTGAAGACATTTCCTCAGGATAGAATGACAAAGAAATTATGATTCTGAAGGTGCATCAGAAATCAGTAACTTGAAGATTGCAAGTTACACCTGGCGACTCTACTGTTTCAGTTGTGGATCCCAAAAGTAGACACACAAGGTCTACTCCACAATTGCCTCTGACTACACTTGAAGTTGACCCAGAAATGATTATTAGAAAAGTAAATACCCCTCGAGAAGGGATTTCAATTGTTTTAACAGGTGATTCTAGTAATTTACATGATTCTTCTTTAAAAACTCTAGTAGCTGCATCTAATTCTCCTATTATACCATCTGTTGGAGTTTCCAGAAGTTTAAATTTTGGGAGCTTCCCTATCAAATTCTCCCCTTCTAGGCCTCATTTAGAAGAAATTTTTGACACACATGTTTCCCCTGAGGTTGTAAAGTGGTTTAGATCTAGAAGCTGAGAAGGTTGTCCCACTTTGGGTTTTACTACTCCTCCTCCTATCATAGTCGTTGCATCAAAGGAGGGGGGAAATTATTTTCCCTTGGATCCCATAGTAAACTCGTCCAACACTCAGCCATTTCCCCTTTCCCTTGGAAACATAGCTCTAGTTCCACTCATCCAAACTCCATCTCCCCTTGATTCTCCTACAGTTCACATTCCAATGGCAGGTGTTAATCCTCCTAGAAATAGGATGGATGCCATAGTGGCTGATAGGTATTCCCCTCATGTTTTACCTCAACCTATGAATCCCTTACCAGCTGGATATTACCTCAAGTACATGCCCAAGTTTATAGGAGAGGAAGACATAACTGTTGAAGAGCACCTTTTGGCTTTCTATAGTTATGCAGATAATATTAATATTGAAAATGAAGATGTCTGGTTGAGGGTTTTTGTACAGAGCCTTGATGGTGAGGCTAGAAAATGGTTTAGGTGTTTGAATCTTGGATATATTGATGGGATTGAAGATCTAGATGATGCATTCTTAAGAAATTGGGGGGATAAAAAGGAATTCCTTTATGATATTACAGAGTTTGGGTCACTTAAGAGAGAGGAGGGGGAATTTATCTTAGAATTCTCCAAGATATTTAATAAGATGTACAATAAGATCCCCAATTTGATTAAGCCTACTGAAACCTCTTCCAAGATCACATATGCTAGTGCTTTTTACCATGAGTTTTTCCTCCTAATGAGAGAAATAAGAGCTACCTCCTTGGCTCATATGCAATATGATGCTCTTGAAGTAGAATCCAATATATTAGTAGTTGATAATATTAGGAGTAAGGCTGATAGAGACATGAGAAAAGGAAGGGCTGAAGATTCAACCTATGGATCCTCTTCTTCCCACCCTCAAGTTGAAAAGTTAACAAAGAGGGTAAAATCACTTTTTGCAGAAATGAAGAAATTTAAATTTGAGGCAAAACAGGGCTATAGAAATGCCCAAAATACTGATAACAAGGGTAATTTCAGAATACCAAATAATACCCCTCAGATCATCTAGAGAGATCAAAGAAATAGGGAAAGGGATGATCAAAAAATCCAAACCCCTCTCCAAAATAACCTGGTTATTGATGCAAAAGGAGAGGAAGAAGAAATTGATCCTGAAATCCATTGTCTCAGAGACACCTCTGCGTCTGCTCATTTAACTTAGTTTTCATATGGAGAGTCCCTCATGGATATACAACTAAATGAGATGAGAAAAGGAGAAAGGACCAGTCGAAGTTCAAATAAATACAACCTAAGGTCAAAGAAGAAAGAGGGAGAACCTGACAATACTAGAGCAGTGAAGCCTGCTAAGGAGGTGGAAGCTAGAAGAAAAGGAAAGGAGTCTCATAACCCACATGCATTGGTTAAAATACCTATCCCAGAAGTAAAGGAGATTATGAAGCCTCCCTCTTCTTTTAGCTTCGAAAATGAAATTCAAAAGATTAAAATTCATGTACCTTTCTTGGAGCTAGTTAAGAATGAGGATCTCAAAAGGTACCTCTCCAAAGTGCTATGGCCTGATCCTTCATAGCATTCCACAGATTCATTCAACCTTCAATATTGAAATCATGTTGTCATACTGGGACCTTTGGTGGAGTATAGAGATGACTCATACCCTCCTTTATTACCTCATTGAATATCCATGATAAGGTGTTGCACAACTGCTTGATGGATTCAATGGAATCTCATAATCTTCTTCCTAAGATTGTCATGGAGGATCTCGTGTTGGAGGTTACAAAAAATTACCACGAACTGTACTCGTTTGATTCTAGGAAGGTGAAGTGCCTCATGGTTATTAAAGACTTAGTTTTTTCCTTGTTTCATTTTCCAATGAAAAGTGTGGTCATGGATATTGTGGTGGCTAATGTCCACCCTAAGTTTTGGATGATCTTGTCTAGATCTTGGATTAAAAGACTGGGGGGAACCTTGCAGATGGATTGTTCATATTCCACTATCCCTGTGTTTGGATATGAACAAAGAAGGATTTATAGGGAAGAACAACTTTCTTACATCATCAATGATGAAGCAAATCCGACCAACCACCCCATTTTCACAGTGGACACTAATATGGGAACTAGTATGTTACAACTCACTGATGGTCCTCAAGCACCTATTGAATTTAGAAAGAATCTCATTACCTCTCGTGATGATCCTCCTTCAAATGTCTCTATTTGGAAAAACAAAATTGATGGATCCTCTTCCAGGGAAAGTGTTGGGGCTGGGGTAGTTTTCATTTCCCCTACCTAAGAGATCATATATTTGTCTTTTAAGCTTGAATTTGAAACAACAAAAAATGTGGCAAAATATGAGCCTCTTGTTTTGGGTTTGAGATTTTATAAATACATGGGGATTGAAGAGCTAGTAGTGTTCGGAGATGCTAAGTTAATCGTCCATCAAGTCAGAAATCGGTATCAAGCTAAGCACCGCATGTTAAGGGCTTAGAGAAATGAAGTCTGGGATATTATCGATAGTTTATTCTTTTCTTTTAATATCTCATTTGTTCCAAGAGGGGAGAACACTATGGTAGAATCCTTAGCTATCTCAACAAGTATTTTCAAGGTCCCTTTTCTGTAATGATCCCAAGCCATTATGCAAGGATCATCACTATTTTGGTGTCTTTTTAAAACTTTTTCTGAGTGAGGTATTTCTTCAAACAGTTTGTTGATCTATTTTTTTAGATGTGTTATATGTGTGTATGCAACAAATAATAGAAAGAGATAACCATGGAACATACCTCAACCATATGCAATAAGATAGACAAGCCAAAACATCTCAAATCTTCTTTATTCATAAAATAGAGAAACCTGCTACAATGAAGATGACGATCTGGAATGCTCAACAGATGGCCAAGAAGATAGAAAATAGATAATAGCTTCTACAAAATGCTCCTACTAATACAAAAGATGCATCCAAAGGCTGAATAAGAAATGAAGATCAATACAAGCAGATCTGAATGCCAAACTCTCCAACTGAAGAATGCCACGCTCCAATAGAAGGCTGAAACCATCAATAACTTAGCCCTGCTTCCAAAAGTGTCCAATAACCCTAATAAATATTCCAACTGATAGATCGGGTGATGGTAAGAATAACCCAGGTGACCGAATCTCCAAGATCCCTCTCAATCTCTGTAGATCTGAAATCCCCCACTGAATGGTGC
>JZKD02S1412639.1:1159445-1196105 GCA_000966675.3 Picea glauca
TCAAAATAGTCAAAATCATGGAAATCGTCGGAATGCAACGAAACCAAAGCCAACCTATGTGGAATGGCTCATAATGATGGAATATGATCATCAATGCAAGCTAGACCCCACAATGTCTCTCAAATACCCCTGTACTCTCTCTAGCACCCATCTGGCTACTCTGGTCATCATAAATCTCTGCCCTGTGATGATGTCCCAAAGTGGGGACATTACATTTTCCCCCAAAGCTAAAATATGAGGTGGAAGTAAAGTATAGACCCTCTATTCCTAACAATTTCAAACATTGGAAGGTCTTAGAGGATGATGTTGAGATAAAAAAAAATCTTGAGACTGTGGATAAATTTTTTGATTTGCATATTGATCAGGATTCTGAAGAAATCCCTCATGCTGATGTTTTTCTTGATGAAATCGTTGACCATCATATTGTTCAGTTGCCAAGTAACCATATTCAAAAGGGACTTGTCCCCTTGCAGAGATTGTTTGACAAAAATGATGTTGTTGTAAAGGTTAAAGGTTCAATTGAAGATGTTGATGTGACTTAATGCAATTTAGAAACAGAGGAGGATCCCAAATATGTCAAATTATCTAGCAATTTGTCAAAGGAGCAAAGGGATGAGTATGTCAATCTTTTGAAGGAGATTTTTGATGTGTTTTCTTGGAAATATGAATATTTAAAGACATATGAAACCAACATCATTGAGAATAATATCCCTTTGAAAGAAGAGGCCAAACCTTTCAACAATAAAATCAGTAGATAAATGCCATGTTGTTTCCTATTATGGAAAGAGAAGTGAAAAATTTGTTGGATGCCCAAATCATCATCCCTTTGAGATATTTAAAATGGGTGGCTAATTTGGTGCCTGTGAGGAAGAAAAATGGGGAAATCATATTATGTGTAGACTTCGATAATTTGAATAGGATCTCCAAAAAGGACAAATACCCCTTTCCAAAGATGGAACACATTTTACAGAGAGTGACTGGTTCATCTAGGATGTCTATGATTAATGGTTTCTCTAGCTACAATCAGATCTCTTTCCTGCCTGAAGATAGAGAGAATAAAACCTTCACTAATCCTTGGGGCACATTCATGTATGATAAAATGCCCTTTGGATTGATGAATGCAGGAGCAAAATTCCAGTGAGCCCTAAACATTGCCTTCATTGGGGAAAGGGATAAATTTGTAGTCATCTATCTAGATGACATTATAGTATTCTCAAGGTCTGATAAAGAGCATTTCCATAATCTAAAGAAAATTTTCTTGAAGTGAAGAAGGTTTGGTCTTTCCCTCAATCCTAAAAAATATGTGTTTGCTATGGAAGAGGGTAAATTATTGGGGCATATTGTGTCATCACAAGGAGTAAAAATCGATCCAAGAAGAGTAGAAGTGTTGGCACAGGGGTATGCCCAGGGTTCAACGCTTCAAAAATGCACCAAAAAAGCCCTAACTACTAGCCCTTTTGGCAACACCTGTGAAGCAAATGAAGTCTTACCCGAGGTAGAGGTAGGGGTGGTTGTAGGACTCCAGTGTCTGCAACCTTATCTAGGACACAGATTTTTGATTACAATAATCTAACAAAGCACTTAGCAGATGTCAGTCATTAGTACTTAACCTTTGTATATAGTGCAGATAAAACCTAATTACAATGCAACATAGTATTCAAGAAGATTCAACACATTTAAGCACTTAGCATAAACAAACAGATCATATATGGCATTCATTCGCATTAATAAGCACTGAGATCTTATATCAGATGCTTCTAACATTCATAAATATAACATCACTAAGAATAAATCACATCAAAGGCACAAATAAATAATCAAAATGCACAAAACAACCATAACATAGGATATACGTGGTTCAGCCCCAGCCTAGGGCTACATCCACCAACTCTTGTTCTTCTTTATTATCTTTTGTCAATCATATACATGCACAGAGCCATAAGGTCCTACTCCGCATAGGACAAGAGATCTACGCGCACCTCGCTAGATCCTCCTTCCCTGAGCTAGGTTACAACACAAATCCTTTACACAATATCTTACAGTCACTTTCACTTAGACTTCCAAGTTTGACACAGTATGCACAAAGAATGTACAACTATCAATTTCACTTAGCACATCATCACAAATATTCCTATATTGTCTCTTCTCACATCACCTAGACATCTATTTATAAATTACAAAATGGGCCTAAACATGGGTAAACCCATGGACTGACATCCCCATACCCATTACATAATCCCAAAACCCAAAAATCCCTAAAAAGGGGCCTAGATTCTGCGATCTCTTCTTCAACTTGTGATCCTCCTTCGATATCCTGTAAAAGTCCCAAAATAGGTCAAACTTTACCAAGGATCTCCAAGACTTGGTCAAGGGCCAACAGGCCCCCAACAATCACTTGTGACTCATCCCAAGTCACTCTGATCTGGGTAGCTCTGCTTCAAAATCCTCGAGCCTGGCTCGAGCTTCTTTGACCTGCTTCTTCGCTAGGGCCTCCTACTCGACAAAATCCTGAAAAACTTCCTCGTTCATAGGTCCCTCTAGGCATTTTTTGACTGAAATGACTACTTATTCTATCTCTTCTCCTCATCCTTCATTCTCTTCGAACAGTTGGCAAGATTCATCTTGGATTGGCTAGAGCCTCGGAGTCACTTCCATGACTTTGATCTGTATGGTATGGACCTGTTGTTGAGTAGTGTGTTGTTCCTGAGATATTTTCATTCTTTCTACAACTAATAGGAGATTCAGCTGTGCCTGTACTATTGTTTCTTTTTGCTTGGCTTCTTGAAGTTGCGACTCCAGTTTTTTTAGTTTGGGATCCTCAGTGAGTCACTCATAAGTCTGCGTGCTGCAATCACTTAGATTTTTACATTTCATGGAGAATGCCTTGATTCTCTCAACTGTGCTTTGAGCAGTTGCTGCTCTTTGATCTTTCATGTCCTGTGGATTACTTGGTACTGTTTGTATTCTAGATCTGCTATTCTATGTTGAAGTTATTGGATGGCTTCAACAAGATGTGCTACTTGATGCTCCACTGTGTCTTCCTTCTTTTTCTCTAATCCAATCATAGAGAGAAGTTCTCTGCTGAATGATTTTTTTACTCCAACCTACTCCACAACCAGTTGTTTTTTCTCTTGTTGCATCTGTGTTGGTCACTGTAATTTCTTATCTAACTAAACAATCAAGTGCTACATAAATTGTCAACCCAGGGAAGTCTGTTTATTTCAAAGGCAATCACACACTGTATATGGTCAATCTCAAAAGCAATCTAGAGTTGTAGTAAAAGTACATTAATCACACCTTGCCTTGAACAAACTGAAGTTTCTACTTTGAATTACAGAAAAGCAACCTACCTATTGCAGAGTTCAAAGTTTAGAGAAATGATTATCCGAAGAATCCTAGATTACATTAAGAAATAACAACCTAGGAAAGAAATCCTTCAAGTTACTGCAAAAGGAAAGACCAACTATTCTGTAATAGAGAACATGACCCTATTCCCCAAGCAGGAATCTTCAACACCTGTTTCCTATTATCACACTTTCATGAACTCATTACTAATCAAAATGATTGACACACACTGAAGGCTAACTATCTCTTAACAGAGAACATGACCTTATTCCCCAAGCAATAATCTTCAGCACCTATGTCTGATTACCACGCTTTCATAAATTCACCAAACAGGATTGCTAATTAGAATGATTAACGGTTACCCAAGCATGAATTATATGAAAACAATGTAACAATAAGTAAAGCAGAGTTTCAGCAAAACAGAGTTCAGTAAAGTAGAGTTTCAACAAAACAAAATTTAATCAATACGTGAACAAAAATAATACTAACACACTACAGAACTAATGGGTGAATCTTGTGAAGAAAGTGGGCCCTCCCTTCTCACAAGATTCCCCAGAAACGAAGTAAACTAGGAAGGAATGCTCAGAATAATCTTTTATTCATCTGTCAACCGTATCATGTTACAATGTTTGAAGTAAACATGTCCTTCTCTGTAATTCCTTTCTTAACCAAGAAGGATACCTCTAATGATGATTTCCCCTTATTAAAGAGGAGAATCCCCTCGATACAATTAATCATCAAAATACATGTGCACATACCAATCCTATCTTTAGTCAGATATAATATTCTATACTGGAATAAGATATCCTAGTCTCCCATAACAGAATGCTATTACAATAGTTGAAATGGTGTTGGGTGAGGTGTAGTTGCTGCGGCTGGTGTAACAAATTCTTTATTTATCTTCTTGTTAATGTTGTTGTATACTGTTTCAGCATCACAAATCGTGGGTTGTTTCAACAATGGGATTTGCATTCTGACTGTTTCATCAACTTGGTCTCAAGAAGTAGCGATGGTTAATTCTGGCTCAAAGTGTAACAACTTCTTCTTTCTATTGTGTGAATTGTTGTTCCAGCATCCCATACCACAGACTGTTTCAGCCACGTGGTTTGCATGCTTTCGACTATTTCAGCAACGGGCCTTCAAACAACAACAATAATTTGCAGTTCGAACTGTTTCAACACTTATATATTTCTGATCGATGGTTAAGTATGAGTTTAATGTAAAATTATATGCAAAAAAAGTTAAACATATAGCAAAGAGAAGAGACGTTATATACCTTTGGAAAGATAGGGTAAGGTGATAATGTAAGTTTAAATGTGAGTGGAAAAAGGATGTAATGGTAGAAAAAAGTGTGAACAAAAAGGTACATTATAGGGTCCTAACATCCCCCCCAACTTAAAAGGTTGCATGTCCTCAGGCAACTTCAATCTGAATCAAAATATGAATACTGACTTTGAGCGTGCAAGTTACTTAAGTAGTAGCTGTGGAAAGTGTTTTTTGTTGGAGCTCTGAATCCTTGAACACGTTATAGCCTTTGCTAAGCTGTTGTTTTAGCCTTCTTGGGCAACTTATGATGAACTTGATATTTCTGAGCTGGCATCCACAGAATAGGAAAATGAAACTGATAACCTATCCAGCTTTCAACACATTGCTGAACACATTTGATGTAGCTAGGTATCCGGGAGATTGTTGTCTCAAGATTGGTGGGGCTAAAGGGATTGTGTTCCTGTCTTTTATCAGCATATTGTTGCCAAAACATGTTATTTTCTTGTAGGGTAGTGATCTCTGTGGATTTAATGAGTTGTTGACAATCCTGAAGTATTGTTGTCTGTAGTTGCCGAATATATTGAATCATCCTTGGTTTCTTCAAAAACTGATAATACTCTACAACAAAGGTGGCAACATTCTATGGTTCTAGTCGTATCCAGAGAAGGCGGTTATCCTCATTATGCTTGGCAGCTAGGAAGTCATTCTTCCATATAATCTGATTGTTAAGGAAGGAGGTGAGTGCCCGAATCTGGATATCACCGACAAGAGGGTTAAGGTTAAGCTATCAGTTTTCAGGGATGGCCTCATTATGAAGATATACCTCACAGAGGAGGTGTTGATCCATAGTAGAGGATTCTACAAAGGTTCTAACAAAATATGTTGGATTTAACACTGCATGGGGTCTGCCTTCTTTGATTGAGTTAATATGAAAAATTGTAAGTCATTCCATGAGGAAGAGAGAGTAATTGGAGGATGGTTTCCTTGCAGCCAACAACTTTTGTGCCAAGTCAAACATCAGGAGAAATTTTCCTTTTAGCTCTTTATTCTGCTTCTTATGGGCACGGGATTCTTGGCGTGTTTGCTCCAAAGATTCCCAGTTTGAATAGATGTGGTTTAGCCAGAGTAGTCTATGCTCCTGCAAGATTTTGTCCTGTGTAACAGTAGACTCTTTTTTCCATTTGTCCATTATTGCTTGCTCATCCCATGGTTGAGTTTGTGTTTCAACATCACAAGTGATAGGTTGAGGTAGGGTCTGAGTGGCTTGTTCCACAAGAGTGTGGGTATTGATTTGGCTAGGAGGGGCAGATTCATCAATAGGCAGTGTTTGTACATCTTTAGTAACAAAAATAGGGGCTTCATATGTGGCAATTGTTCTAGGCCAGGGTTCATTTTGAATTTTGGAAGGTCCTATTGGTTCTTGTGTAACACCAGGGTTTTCATCTTTGACTGCAAAAGTCGTAGGTGCAGGGGAAGCTCCTGGCATTGGAATTTGAGTTACTTTGTAGCCTTCTTGATAATAGATGTCCCCACATTGACTGCACATATACTCTCTACACTAATTCTCTGTTGTATTTTCCTCTGTCATGGTCTCTATGTGAGCTAGGGTGTAAAATTTAAGTTCCTTCTCGTAGGCTTCCTTTACCGTGACTAGCTCTTGCTTGTAGGATTCCAATTCAGACCTTAGGAACTCGTTTTCTTTTAAGACAGAGGCCAATTTTGGTTCTGGTTGTTGATATTTCAAGGGTATATTAAGAGGCGTGATTGGTTCTTGTGTAAAAGTCACAGCCGCGCTAGCTGGTTCTTTTGGAGCAGCTACAGGATCAACAACTTATTCTTGTATTTCAGCTTCTTGATGTAGAGAAAGTAATGTTGCGGCACCCTGGGCATCTGATTCATGTATTTTGGTAAAAATATTAGCAGTTGGTTCTTGTGTTTCAGTTGTAGCTGGTTCTTGTGTAACAGCTATAGCTGGTTCTTGTGTTTCAGCTGTAGTTGGTTCTTGTGTAACAGCTATAGCTGGTTCTTGTGTTTCAGCTACTGAATGAGTAGCTCATTCTTGTGTTTTAGCTACTGAATGAGTAGTTGGTTCTTGTGTTTCAACTACTGAATGAGTAGTTGGTTCTTGTGTTTCAGCTACTTGATGAGTAGTTGGTTCTTGTGTTTCAGTTACTTGATGAGTAGTTGGTTCTTGCGTTTCATCTACTTGATTTGAAAAGGATGATGTCACAGTACACTGGGCCTCTGGTTCTTGTGTTTCAGTGCCCATGGGGGAAATAGGTAAAAATTCCTGAATTTGAGAGGGTGGAGGTGTACGGGGTTTTATCCATATGGGTTGGGGGTTTAGGGAAGTTGCAGTAGTGGCTGCTCTTGTTGAGGTCCTTGTTCATTTTCTTTGTAAAAAGGAGGGAAAAGGAAGAATTTTCTTTCATTTGCATGGGGGTTTTTCCTCAGTGATGGGGCAGGGAGAGTTGTCTGGTTCAGAATCATCGCTAAGGATATGAACTGTAGGAGTGGATGATTTTGGTAAGATGTGGGGCGGGATTGGTATGGTAGGAAGGTTAATTGGATTAATTGGGTCTATCGGTGGACTGTTAGGTACTTCGGGAGGATCTAGAGGGTTTTGTGGTTGTTGTTACTGAAGATTTTCAGGATGTTCAACAACTTCTTGGGGGTCTATGAGTGGGTTGTTTAGGAGAGGGTTTTGTTGGGAAAAACCCTTTTGGATAAGTAGTTGAGTGAGACGGTGATGGGTGAGGGAAAGGGCGGGATTTTTATCTTTTTTACAGTAATGCAACATATTTCTAAGACATCCGAGTAGATAATAAGGAATATTCACCAATCTGGCATGTCATAAATGAGACGATAAGACAAAATCGTATTGGTAGACTACTTGTTATTGACCTTCACAGGTAAGGTAGTTCTTGACAAACTCTGCAACTTTCGGCCAAGAAAGTGGCAACGAGCTAAGTCGAACACCCCGACCTTTAGGCTCAATTTGTTCCCCTGGCAAGAGAAAATCCTGTTGGGCATTACGGATGATGTGTTTGTGGCTGAACCAACGAATGCCATTGACAGGGAGACCCGAAACCTATGCTATATCCTCCTCTGTAACTGGAATCCAAACCACTTGAACAATGGAATAATCTTCCTGAAGATTTCAAGCAAATTGAAGAACCTGTTGTTGATCAAATCCCTGGAGCCTCTGAAAATAACCCAACCATCTTGCCTGCAAAAATATTTGATAGACTTCTGGATATAGTTCTAACAGGGATGTCGTGGTGGATTCGTACCATATAATAGGGCCTCCCATAGCTAACATCTCAGTAAAATGCACCGTCAGAGAGTCAAGTAACCGCTTCTGAGCAGAGTAAGTTTTTCAGGTGAAGGCATGCAAATGGTGGTGAAACAAATGAAAGGATGGTAAAAAAAAGAATGATGGTGGTTGGTTCATGTGAAATGATGGTATAAGATTTCGATATTTCCCCCCCCTCAAGTACAGCTAAAATAATGATTTGACATGAGTGATAATAATGGGTTGGGATCTTCTCATTAACCATAGTTCAATTGTATTTACATATAAAGTTTACATACCTCGTCTTTACCTTTGATTCGTACTTCAAACAAAATATAGTACCCGCCCATAATAGTTCTGCAGTAGCCATGGGGGAGACTTTTGATTTGTTATAGAAATTGTATCAAGTATTTGTTTAGTGGAAGGACAAAATGTAGTATGAGAGTGAAAGAGCTTATTGACAAGGAATGCTGAAAAGTTGGTGTTTCAGCAACAGGGAAAGAATAGAGAAATGTTTGTTGAAGAGTGATGTTACAGAATACTGCTAAGGAAGTGGTGTTTTAGCAGTGGTGACATGTTTTTGAGTAGTGGTGTTTCAGAAATGGAGAAAGGGGCAAAAAATTGTTGAACAATGGTGTTTCGGCAATGGGGGAAAAGGGTGAAAGATTGTTGAATAGTGGTGTTTCAACAATGGGGGAAAAGGCAAAAAATTGTTGAACAGTGGTGTTTTGGAAATGGGGGAAAAGGGAGAAATATTATTGAACAGTGGTGTTTCGACAATGGGGGAAAAGGAAAAAAATTTCTGAACAGTGGTGTTTCAGCAATGGGGGAAAAGGGAAAAAGATTGTTGAACAGTGGTGTTTCAGCAATGGGGGAAAAGGTGAAAAATTGTTGAACAATGGTGTTTCAGCAATGGGGACAAAGGGCGAGAAATTGCAGAACAGTGGTGTTTCGGCAATGGGGGAAAAGGCGAAAAATTGTTGAACAGTGATGTTTTAGAAATGAGGGAAGAGGGAAGTAGTGTTTCACAAAATGAGGCTTGGCTCTTCTTGAAGTAAGATCGTCCCTTCTTGGTAGGCCTTTTCTTTGATCGAGAATATACAAAAATCAATTGGAACATACCATTCCTTAATAAGGATTATTAGTAAAAGAAATCTAATCTAATACTAAAGGAATTAAATTCAAAAGAATTAATTGCAATGAGGGGTAGGAGGCCCCTCTAAAAAGAGGTAATGGGAGTCTGCCACACATGCTTGAAGTAAGATCGTCCCTTCTAGGTAGGCCTTTTCTTTGATTGAGAATCTGCAAAAATCAATTGTAACATACCATTCCTTGACAAGGATTATTAGTAAAAGAAATCTAATCTAATACTAAAGGAATTAAATTCAAAAGAATTAATTGCAATGAGGGGTAGGAGGCCCCTCTAAAAAGAGGTAATGAGAGTCTGCCACACATGTAGCCTTAAAATCTTCTTTGGAAATGGGGCGCTAGTACAGACGGAGCCGATGACCATTCATAAGTAATGGTGTTTTAGAGTCATCGATTGTGAGGAGCCTTACTGTTCCATTGGGGAAAATAGTGTCCACTTCGTAAGGTCCAAGCCATCGTGTACGTAGTTTTCCTTGAAATTCTTTAAAACAAGAATCATACAGTAAGGCCCAATTACCTTTTTGGAATTTCTTATGCTTGATGGTTTTGTCATGCCATTTTGATCTTTGTTGTTGAATCGTAGTTGTCTGGTGAATGGCATCTAGTCTTTTTTCATCCAATTCATTAAGCTGTTGCAACCTAGTTGTCTGTGCATCGGTCAAATCAAGGTTGACAACTAAAGCAATCCTTAAGGTTTTGATTTCAAATTCCAAAAGAAATATGACACTTTTTCCATAAACTAATTCATAGGAAGAGAATCCTATAGTATTTCTCCAGGTAGTTCTGTAGGCCCATAATGCTTCAGGGAGCCTGTGAGACCAATCCTTTCTGTTTTCCTTCATTATTTTTGTGAGAATGGCTTCTATTACTTTATTTGTGCTTTCCACCTGTCCATTGGCTTGGGGGTGGTATGGTGTAGTCATTCTATGATGAATATGATATTTTTGAAGGGTGGCTTTAAAATTATGAGATGTGAAAGGAGGTCCCCCATCTGTAACTAATTCTCTAGGCACTCCAAATCTGATAAATATGTCTTCAAATATGAAATCTAGAACTGCTTCTTCAGTCGCTCTATGGAGTGCTTTAGCTTCCAACCATTTGGTCATATAATATGTGCAGACCACTATATAAACTTTTTGATTGGTTGGGGGGTTAATGGGTCCTACAAAGTCTAAGGCCCATCTTTCAAATGGTTCAAGTACTACCTGGGGATTTAATGGCATTTCATCTCTATGATTAGGTTGGCCCATTCTTTGACAGCTATCACAGGCCCAAACATATTTCTTTGCATCTTTAAAAAGTGAGGGCCAATAATACCCCGTCTTGACAATTTTATGTGTTGTTCTTTTATCAGCAAAATGCCCTCCACAAGGGCCATCATGACAAGCTTTTAGTAAGTCATAAACCTCATATTCTCTAATGCACCTTCGGATTTCTTGATCAAGTCCTGTGTGAAAAATACACCCACTTATCCAGCTATACCGAGCACTTTGTTGAATGATTCTTCATTTCTCCCAGTGGGATAGGTGTGGTGGTAACTTCCCTACAACCAAGTAGTTAGTGATGTCTGCATACCATGGTGAGTGAGCAGATACTACAAATAGATATTCATCAGGAAAGGAATCATCTACTGGGGTATTATCATCAGGTGTTAACCGAGAAAGGAAATTAGCAACTACATTTTCTTTTCCTGGTCTATCTACAATTGTAATATCAAATTGTTGTAATAATAGTAACCATTTGGTGACTCGAGCATTTTTGATAGGTTTGTTCATTAGATACTTGATAGCTGAGTGATCAGTATGGACAAGAGTAGAGTAGCCAATGATGTAATGTCAAAATTTATTAATAGCATAGATAGCTTCTAAGAATTCCTTTTCGGTAACTGTATAGTTAAGTTCAGCAGGAGTCATATTCTTGCTAATGAAGTAAATAGCATAAGGGAGATGATTTTCTTCTTGTCCCAAGACATATCCTATTGCAGTATCTGAAGAATCAAAGGATATATGAAAGGGAAGTGTCCAATCAGGTCCTCTTATAATAGGGGTTGTAGATAACTAAGTTTTAAGTGTATTAAATGCTTCCTGGTAGGGGTTAGTCCACTTAAATTTGGAATTTTTCATCAGTAGCACAAACAAAGGAGAAGCTATTTTGGAAATTTTTTTGATAAATCTTTTGTAGTATCCAGCATGTCCTAGAAAACTTCTCACCTCTATTTGGGTTTTGGGAATAGGAATATTTTTAATGACTTGTATCTTGGATCGATCCACCTAGATTCCTTGAGATGAAATAAAATGTCCAAGCACTATTCCTTCACTCATCATCATATGACATTTTTCTGTACTTAAGGAGAGGTGTGCTTGTATACATCGTTTAAGTACTTTCTCAAGGTTTTGTAGTGCTTCTTGAAAAGAAACACCATAAGGGGTAAAATCATCCATAAAAATTTCCATAGAGTCATTAAGCATATCAGAAAAGATTCCTATAACTGCTCTTTGAAAGGTTGCTGGTGCATTACATAGTCCAAATGGGAGAACTCTATAAGCAAAAGTTCCCCAAGGGATAGTAAAAGTGGTATTATCTTGGTCTTGGGGTGAAATTTTGATTTGATTATACCCACTGAAACCATATAAAAAGGAGAAAAATTTCTTCCCTGACAAACTATCTAAAAACTGATCAATGAATGGTAACAAAAAGTGATCTTTTTGAGTGGCTTTATTTAAGGCTCTATAGTATACACATACTCTCCATTTCCCATTTTTCTTAGGAACTATTACCAACGAGGAAACCCATTCACTATCTGATATAGGATATATAAACCCTGCATTGAGCATTTTTTGAAGTTATTCTTTAAGAATTTCTCTTAAATTGGGGTTCATTCGTCGTTGAGATTGGAAGATCGGTCAACAATATTCCTTGATATATATGCGATGAGTGCATAATTCAGGAGAGATTCCTTTCATATCTTTATAGTCCCATGTGAATTCTTCTTTATGTTTAAGAAGTAACTTCATTAATTGTTGTGTTTCAACATCTGTTAGGTTGGGGTTTATCTTCAGTGTTTTGCCAGGTTCAATTTCTACTAGTATACTTTTAGAAGAGATGGTGGCTGATGTTTGAGGTGGGTTTTCAGAGTTAAGATTTTCCTGGTTATCTGACTTCAAAAGTGAAACTAATTGGTTATGATTTTTTGGTGTCACGGAGGAGGGTTCACAAATAAAATTATTAATTAATTCATCCTCAGTGGAATCTTTAAGGCTTAAGGCTTGTCCGATAGTCAAGATGGGTTGAGTATTTTGATCATCAAAGTCTACCCATACAGAATTATCATTATTAATCAAGGGTGTAGCGTGAGGCTAGAGGGTAAGCTATTTAGTCTCATAGCCATTGGAAATTGTCATTGAACTTGATCTACAGCTGATAAAAGTGTCTGTTGTGGCTAGCCAAGGCCTGCCCAAAATTAGAGGGTGGCCTCCAAACTTTGTTTTATGTTGTAATAACACAAAGTCGGCTGGATAATTCCAGGATTCCACTGAGATAATTAGGTCTTCAATGAATCCCTCCAGTTTGATTGTAGAACGATCATCTAATTCTAGGATGGTTGGGGTGTCTCTGATTTGATTCTACAGTTGTAACAGTTGTGAGGTTTCCAGAATCATAATATTGATAGCAGCGCCTAAGTCTACTAGGACTCGAGGAATTATTGTTTTTCCAATTTGCACTGAGACAGTAGGATGGCCGGGATCACCATATTTAACTGGTGGAACTTTACCTGACATTAGTGCAGACAGATCAACCATGACATGAACTGTGAGGGAATCTTTAGTTTTCCTACCGGGTTTCTTAACAAAAATGTCTCGCATAGTCCTGGCATAAATTGGTACATCTCGTAGTGCTTTTAGTAGTGGAATTTTGACATAAAGATTTTGTAATTCCCCTAGAAGATTGAAAGAAGGTGGCTCAGGTGTTTTAGTCAAAGCTAAACGCTCAGGAAATGGTGGTTTTTTTGTTTCAGCAGTAGTGTTAGAGGATGATTGTACCTCTTTAGGTACATCATGCTCTTCTGTTTCCTCTTTATCAAAAGAGGTAACATCAGCAATGATGGGTTCTACTATTTTCCCAGATCGTAAATGAATATCATTGCATTGCACAGGGAAAAGAGAAAGTGTAGGCTGGTTATGAATATCAATGCACTACACAACTTTATTATTGGAGTTAGGGTTAGGTTGTACAGGTAGTTGGGGTCTCATCATTTGATTGTTTGGTGGAGTACCTGATGGTAAGGAGAGTGGTTGCAAAAATTGTGATTGAGGTAATTGATTTGGGAATGGGGGTTGTTGCCCTCTCCAATTTGGATTCCATTGGTTAAGATACGGTTTTTGTTGTGGAGGCCAAGGAGTCCACATTAATGGATCAACAAAGGGAGGGTTAGTTTGTTGCATGGGTGGGTAATTCATTTGATTTAGGTATTGCATTGATTATAGGGAGGGTAGTTTGCTTGATTAAAAGAAGGATAGTTATTCCAACGATTAGAAGATGTAAATGGCATATTATGATTCATACGTTGTCCCCATGGTTGCCATTGCCTTCTATGTGTCAACAGATAGACAACTTCAACTTCTTCATCAATTGGTTGTAATGTTGCCTTGATTCTTGGTAAAGAAGGGCATTGTTGAGTTTCATGATCCTTATCACAGATGGTGTAGATTGGATTTTTTTCCAATGGGCATTCCCTTCGTGGGTGCTTGTCTCTGCATTTAGAACAAAAAAAGGACAGAGCTACTTCTGCTTCGGCTTGTTTCTTTTGAATTTGCAGGGTATCAATTTGTGAGGAAAAAGAGCTTAACATTTTAGTTTTAAAACCTTCAAGTAAATTACCTATTTCATCTCTTGTTGCTCCTCCACTGGATGATTTTTGAACTCTTGAAAATGTGGTATCCCTGCTATTTGATCTATTCCTTGAAGCTCCTCTTGAACATCTTTTACATAGGTTAACAATTTCATCATATGATTCTTTAGATATGTCCCCTTTTCCAAGCATATTCAGCATATATAGGCAGTCATCCCTTACTCCTTTTAGTAATATTGTTTTAAGAATATAATTACTTACATCGGGGTGACTGGATCTTTATAGATTATACTGTAGCCTTTCTACAAAGTGCTCCAGATTTTCATCCTCTTTCTGTATCATCTTGAATAGTTCCTCTCTTTTTTCTCTTGTTCGGCAATAGTCCTGGTATTTATGTAGGAATTTATGTTTCATCTGATCCCATGTTGTGATTACATGACCTCCAAGACTCATGAACCATCTTAGTGCATTTCCTTTCAATGTTGTTGGAAATAACTTTAATTTTTTAACATTGGAAATGTAATCATAACTTCTACATAATATGTCAAACTCAAAAATGAATTCATCAGGATCTTCTGAAAATAAACCATGAAAGTTAGGTAACGCTGAGAGTGGAATGTTCTTCATGGGAGCTACCCCTCTAGGAAGATCACCAATAGGAAATCCTAAGATGGAAAAAGAGTTTTCATCATTTACCTCTCTTTCAGGACCTGCCTATTCTTCATGATGCAGTTCTTCATTATACTCATCCATGTTTTCTTCTGTTTGCTCCCTTGTTGTGCTTTCTCTGTCCTCAATGTTTCCTGCTAGTTTCTCAACTATTTCAAGACTCCAAATATCTTTCCCAGTTTCAAAGTTTTCTTGAAAGGAAGGTTGGTATTTTGGTTTCCGAGAGTTTGGTCATTGAGGAGCAATAGATTCATATTTTGATATAATCTCGTCAATATAAGTCTTTCTTCCTCCCCTTCCTCTACCCCTGCCACCTATAGGGTCATTTTCTTTGGGGTCTCCGCATCCTCTCATGCAATATTTATATCTGAAAGAACATAAGTGCTTTTGAAATCTATAATTACCTTCCCCGACAACGGCGCCAAAATGTTGGTCACTGTAATTGCTTATTTAACTAAACAATCAAGTGCTACATAAATTGTCAACCTAGGGAAGTCTATTTATTTCAAAGGAAATCACACACTATATATGCTCAATCTCAAAAGCAATCTAGAGTTGTAGTAAAAGTACATTAATCACACCTTTCCTTGAACAAACTGAAGTTTCTACTTTGAATTACAGAAAAGCAACCTACCTATTGCAGAGTTCAAAGTTTAGAGAAATGATTATCCGAAGAATCCTGGATTACATTAAGAAATAAAAACCTAGGAAAGAAATCCTTCAAGATACTACAAAAGGAAATACCAACTATTCTGTAACAATGAACAAGACGCTATTCCCCAAGAAGGAATCTTCAGCACTTGTTTCTAATTATCACACTTTCATGAACTCATTACTAATCAAAATGATTGACACGCACTGAAGGCTAACTATCTCTTAACAGAGAACATGACCCTATTCCCCAAGAAAGAATCTTCAACACCTGTCTCTGATTACCACGCTTTCATAAATTCACCAAAAAGGATTTCTAATTAGAATGATTAACAGTTACCCAAGCATGAATTATATGAAAACAATGTAACAATCAGTAAAGCAGAGTTTCAGCAAAACAAAGTTCAGTAAAGTAGAGTTTTAGCAAAACAAAATTTAATCAAGGCGTGAACAAAAATAATACTAACACACTACAGAACTAATGGGTGAATCTTGTGAAGAAGGTGGGCCCTCCCTTCTCACAAGATTCCCTATAAATGAAGGAAACTAGGAAGGAATGCTCAGAATAATCTTTTATTCATCTGTCAACTGTATCATGTTACAATGTCTGAAGTAAACACGTCCTTCTCTGTAATTCCTTTCTTAACCAAGAAGGATCCCTCTAATGATGATTTCCCCTTATTAAATAGGAGAATCCCCTCGATACAATTAATCATCAAAATACATGTGCACATACCAATCTTATCTTTAGTCAGATCTAATCTTCTATACTGGAATAGGATATCCTGGTCTCCCGTAACAAAATGCTATTACAATAGTTGAAATGGTGTTGGGTGAGGTGTAGTTGTTGCAGCTAGTGTAACAACTTCTTTATTTATCTTCTTGTTACTGTTGTTGTATACTGTTTCAGCATCGCAAATCACAGGCTATTTCAACAATGGGATTTACATTCTGACTATTTCAGCAACGTGGTCTCAAGCAGCAGCGATGGTTAATTCTGGCTCAAAGTGTAACAACTTCTTCTTTCTATTGTGTGAATTGTTGTTCCAACATCGCAGACCACAGACTGTTTCAGCCATGGGTTTTGTGTGCTTTCGACTGTTTCAGTAACGAGCCTTCAAACAACAACAATAATATGCAGTTTGAACTGTTTCAACACTTATATATTTCTGATCGATGGTTAAGTATGAGAGTAATGTAAAATTATATGCAAAACAAATTAAACATATAGAAAATAGAAGAGACATTATATACCTTTGGAAAGATAGGGTAAGGTGATAATGTAAGTTTAAATGTGAGTGGGGAAAGGATGTGATGGTAGAAAAAAGTGTGAAAAAAAAGGTACATTATAGGGTCCTAACAATCTGTACATTTTCCTCTTCAAACTTTGCTTCGAGGGAAACCTTCTCCTGCTGCACAACCCTACGTTGCTCTATTACTTCCTCTTTTGATTTCTTCAATACCACTGTGGTATGTTTTGTTTCTTCATGTGCACGAAGAAGGCGGGCTTCAGTCTCATTATCTAGTCTGCAAAGTTGGGTAGGCTCATCTCCTAACTTTGTTTCTTCTGATGGAGGGGGTGCAGTGAACACTGTGCAGCTAGAATAAACGGCCTATTGTACCCCTCATAGTTCTGCTTCAATTTTTTCATACATGGTCTATTTCTTAGCTTCATTTATTTACAAAAAATCTTCTAAGGCATCCAATACAACTGCGATGATGAATTCTAAGTCATCGAGCACAAGCATAGTCTATAACTTGGTCTTATTATCTTTTGACTTCTTTCGCGATGTGGGTTTCGTGGGATAAACCTTTCTTTTGTGAGATGGCTCTGCATCTTCAAGGGGATTATTTGGCAGTGTTACTTCAACTTGATTCTATTGATCTTCTTTTCCATTATTCTATTCTTTATCTACTTCATCATCACCTCCTCCAGGTGATTCTGAGGTAGTTTCTTCTGATGTACTATTCAGTTGTTGGACTTCTTTAGTATTGTCCCTTCTTCTAGTTCTAGGTGTATCATTCCTTTCACGAGTGATCACTAGGCTTCTGATTAGTTCAAGATCAGACAGTTCTGTAGGTTTAACAGGGATAAGGATCTATGTAGGAAACTCCTTAGTTATTTCTTCTAAGTCCTCTTCTGCGAGTTTGTAATAACTCTGTAGTACTTCTTTGTATTCATCTCCACGTCCAGTGATGTATATAAAATGTATGTCTGCGTGGAACTTCACAAATGGCCTGAACATGTGTAGGGTGTTCGACGTTATATAAGGGATAACCTCGATAGCTCTTTTTAACTGTAGGTAGTATGTGTGGAACATTGTATTTGATTTCCATTATTTTACCATATCGATTGAATACCAAAGAGAAGTGAACTTCATGTCTAAGGGTTTAGATGTCTCTAGTTCTAGAAAGGTCATACCTTCTAGAATCTCCCAAGCTATGAACGCGATGAGGATCAACAACCAACTAAAATGGAACTCATAGCCCTGATCCTAAGCTTCGTAGCAGTCTTGGTCTAACTGGTTCACTAAGTATTTTTCCCAGTTCATTTGTAGCCCCTCCATGCATTTCCCTACGAGGTCAATAAAAAACCATGTGACCTACATGGGTTTGTTCTTCCATAATAGCTTACTAGAAATCATCTAGAAAGAAAGGTGCACTACGCCATTCTGGATGGAGGCTACCTTGTAGCCTCTCTTCCCCTTCTATACATCATCATATGTATCTTTAATTTTCTACACTAGGGAACAGTCTACAGCCTTAACTGGGTAGAATTATTGTGGGTCTAGTCCCTGCATGCTCAATTCGATGATCCGCTGGATCAAATCCAGATAGACAGTGATGTGTCTGTCTAGCCATAAATAACCTCCATGGAATCTTGACAACAGGATATTAACACACGCATTAACCTCCTGGTGCCTTCCAAAATGGGGCATTTTCATTACATTCAAGATAGTGGACTGCGTGAGGTCCATAGTCCATGGTTGGGGGATTATCCTCGACTTCTTCCCCTTCATCCTAGTCAAATACTTGTGAGGAGAAAGCATGTTAAATTTCGTGTGATCCCCTAGGTTAAAGTCATTGATGTTTAGTGTCATGATCTTATTCGGCTAAGGCTTGCCTATGCGTATCCCCTCTGGGAGGTACACAGTAACCAAGGTGTAGTCGAAGTCCCTGGGGACACTGTCACGATTCACCATGATGACCAAAGGCAGGATGTAGTCGGGCAGGATGGAAGGGATTAACCTCACATTTTCCAAGTCATCTCGATGCTTGGTTCTTTTCTCATCTACAACTCGGGATGGTCCAGATCCGCAAGAAGTTTATGGGGAGGCTTCCACTCCTCATGCTGATGAATCTTGAACTCATGTGGGCATCACTCTCTCTACCATTATATCAATTAAAATTTCCTCTACTGACTTTTCCACAGCATTGAGCTCGTCCGACATGCACGCTCGAGATCAGATATATGAGGCCGATGAACAATTTCTCAATGCAATAGAATGGATGTCAAGGTTTCGATAATCACAACACAGTAACAATGAGTTCTCTTGTGGGCTCAGATACAATTTGAGAAAGTGTTTTCAGTGCAACAGTCGATGGGATAAGTAGACAATGATGTAACAAATCCTTCCAACGAACAAGAAGCCTTCATCAATGCAGTTATGTCCATTACAATGTGGTCCTAATGGTCCAATGGTGATATTTCTAATCATAATTGTTGTTCTATCCATTCAAGAACATCAATCTAATGGTTATAATGCCTCCAACAGTCATATCGCTCCACCATGGCAAAGTGCTAATCTGAGTTGCTCTAATATTCCAATGAAGTTCAAATTGTGGAGACCTTCTGTCTGCGAAGTCTTCTCTGGAACTTCCTGTAATTTCTCCAACTTTTCTTTCTTCTTGCTGAGCTTTCTAGCCTTCTTCCCTGTGATCTGCATTACTGGATTCCTCTTCCCATTTTGATTCTTATCTCTTCTTGGAATAGTAACTTTTCACTGTTGATGGTATTTTGTAAGTTCCAAGTCCAATACTTCTTCTTTGTCTGGGGTGAGTGCTCTACTCTCTTGTACAGGCAGGTGTTTTAGGCCTTCTTGTGTTCTTTCAACTTCGACAGCCAAATTTCTGGTCCTCAGTAGCTTCGACTGGTGTTCTTTTTCTTCTAGTAAGTGTGATATTCTCTTAGCCATGAAGTCCCTTAGTTCTTTCTTTTTCTATTCTAGAGCTTCATCTTCTTGTTTTCTTCGGATCTAATATTTCTCAATCCAGGATTTTCCTAGTAACATAGCAAATGGGGTGTTGTTCTCAATAAATTTAACAACCTCAAATTCTTCTTCTATCGAAGTTTCATGAGCACTCATAGATGTCTAGGCAAGTCTTCCACATAGGGTTATCAACTTTCCTCTAAATAATTCTATTCCTCCCAATGAAGGAATCATAGAAGGATTTCCTAAAATTTCCCAAGTACTTTCTGTCATGGCATTCACCTGTGTTTCCTCATCCAGAACACAATCTATTTCAAAGTATCCTATTTTTTCTTATATGCATTCTTTGTCTTTTAAGATCTCTGATAGGTTGTTGTCTCTATGCTCATTCAACGTTTCTTTTATTTCTAACAAGACAGTCTCTGATCCTTTCTGGGGTTCTGCCTTAGTCTTAATTTTTTGAGTCTTTCTCATGTTTATCTTGTTCCGTATTCATTCTTTCAAGTTTAGCAATCATTCTAGGAAATCCAGAACTTCATGGTCCATATCTTTACAACAAAGGAAACTAGGTCATCTATCAGGGAAATCCTTAGCAAGATGGCCTGGTCTTCTACAACTGTAATGAAGGGTTAATCCTATCTTTCTCTTAAATGATCCCCAACCTTTCTTGTACTGCACACTAGGATCACAGTAACTAACCTATAGACAATTCTTCCTAGGATCCTACATCCATTTGTTAGTCCAAACATTCTTTCTATGCGTAGGAATAACATATCTTTCATTATTTCTATCAGATCTACTCATATCAAATCTTCTTTCTTCTAATTGTGCCCGAGTTTTCAGACTAGGACATGATTTATCAAACATACCTAGATCCATACTTTCAAAACAAAAATTTCCACTTATCTTACCTTTATCAAAGCACAAATCTTTCAGATCTTACCTCTTTAATAAAACAAATTCACTGATATTACCTTTATCAGAGCACAAAGATTTCAGATCTTACCTCTTTTCTTCATCTCTGCCTCCACAAAACTTCTTAAATCATGTAGAACACTATTCACTAAAGAAATATATTTACGCACATATATTTCTTTCTTTTCCTCAGTTCCCAACAATCACAATTTCAGTTCTTGGCAACATAACCATTTGTTGGCATAGGGGCAGACACATGGTTCAATGCTTCAAAAACACACCAAAAAAAACCTAACTACCGACCCTTTCAGCAACACCTATGAAGCAGATGAAGTCTCACCTGAGGTAGAGGCAAGGATGGTTGTAGGACTCCAGTGTGTGCAACCTTAGCTGGAACATAGATCTATGATTACAATACTCTAACAAAGCACTTAGTAGATGTCAATCATTAGTACTTAACCTTTGTATACAACATAGATAAACCCTAATTATAGCGCAGCGCAGTATTCAACAAGATTCAACACATTTAAGCACTTAGCATAAAGAAACAGATCAAATCTAGCATTCATTCGCATTATTGAGCACTAAGTTATTATATCATATGATTCTAACATTCATAAAGTTAACATCACTAAGCATAAATCACATTGAAGGCATAAAGAAATAATCAAAATGCACAAAACAACCATAACATAGGATATACGTGGTTCACCCCCAGCCTGGGGCTACGTCCACCAACTCTTCTTCTTCTTTATTATATTCTCTCAATCATCTACATGCACAGAGCCATAAGGTCCTACTATTCATAGGACAGGATATCTGTGCGCACCTCGCTATATCCTCCTTCCTCGAGCTAGGTTACAACACAAAGACTTTACATAGTCTCTTATAGTCACTTGCACTTAGCCTTGCAAGTTTCACACACTATGCACAAATCATGTACAAATATCACTTGCACTTAGCACATCATCACACAAATGCCTATATTTTCTCCTCTTACATTGCCTAGACATTTATTTATACTTTACAAAATGGGCCTAAACATGGGTAAACCCATGGGCCGACATCCCCATACCCATTACATAAGCTGAAAACCCAAAAATCCCTAAAACGGGGCCAATATTCTGTGATCTATTCTTTGACTTGTGCTCTGCCTTTGAAGTCTTGTCGAAGTCCCAAAATTGGTCAAACTTTACCAAGGATCTCCAATACTTGGCCAAGGGACAACAAGAGGCCATCCAAGCATTATATTTTCACAGATCCAAGAAAGAGGTTCAATCTTTCTTGTGTAAAATCAACTTTTTGAGGAGGTTCATTTCTAATTTTGTTGAGTTGGATAAGAACATTAAAATCATGCTTAAAAAGGGGAATGAAGTGAAATGGACTACTAAGTCCAGAAATTCTTTCAACCAAATCAAGAAGGGTTTGAATGAAGCCCCTGTGCTCATCAAACCTGACTATTCTAAAGAATTTCTGCTTTTTCTTTTTCTTCATCTGATACATTGGCTTTTGTTTTTCTACAGAAAAATACAAAGGGGTTGGAGAAACATGTTTCCTTCTTCAACAGAGCATTGAAGGATGTCGAGATGAGATACTATATCATGGAGAAGTAGGCATATGCTCTGGTCAAATCCCTCAAGGATTTTAGAATCTGTGTCCTACATTCAAAAAATATTGCATATGTCCCCTCAACTTCAGTAAAAGAGATCTTGATCCAGCCTGATATAGATGGGAAGAGAGGCAGATGGATTGCCAAAATTCTTGAGTTCAACCTAGAAATAAGGCCCACTAAATTGGTAAAGGGTCAAGGTTTAGTCAGGATTTTGGATAAATCAAAATGCAAGGATTTAGGAGTCAATTTCATGAATAGAAGCTCAGAAAATCAACAAACAGAGATCGTTGGTAAAGGCCCTCATGTCATCCTCGGCCTAGAAGAATGCACCTAGTATAAAGAAATCATATATTTCCTGCAAAGGTTGAGACCTCTTGATAGTTTGAAAAAAAACAAGGTGAGATCTTTGAAACTCAAAGCAATCAAATATTGTCTCATCGATCAGGTTTTGTACTGGAGGGACCCTATGGGAGTTTTGTTAATATTTTATACCCATAGGAAGCCCAAATAACTATGATTAATTTTCATGACAACTTGTGTGAGGGACATCATTTTTGGAGGACCACGACTTACAAGATCCTCAGAGATGGGTACTTTTGGCCCAACCTTTTTTATGATGTTTGTGCAAAGGTTAGATATTGTGTCAAGGGTCAAAATTTTGTTGGAAAGAAACAACTCAAATATTTTCCTTTGAAGCTATTAATGGTTTCAGGACCTTTTCAACAATGGGGTCTTGAGTTCATTGGAGATATCCACACAACCTCAAGTGGGAAACACAGGTGGATTTTTACCGCCACTGATTATTTTACCAAATGAATAGAATCCATCCCTACAAGGAATGTCTCCCACAAGGTAATCATAAACTTCCTTGAACATATCATGTCCATATTTGGTTGTCCAAGCATGATTGTTACAGAAAATGTTGCCTCTTTTAGAGCTGAAGCATTTATTAATTTTTGTGAGTACTATGTGATTACACTAGTCCATTATACTCTCTACTACCCTCAGGGAAACGGTTTAGCAGATTAATCCAACAAAATCCTCATAAATATCATCAAAAAGTTGTTAGAAGACAACAAGAAATCCTGGGATTCAAAGCTGAAATTTGCCTTATGGGCTGATAGGATTACAACAAAGAGGTCACTTGGCATTTCCCCTTTTCAGCTTGTGTATGGGGTTGAGGCTATTTTTCCTACTCAACTTTCTTTCCTATGGAAAAATTCCTTCAAGACTACCAAGGAGAACTGGATGATAAGGCCAGGAGGGTAATGCAGCTAGTAGAAGTATAATAGACTAGGGAGCAGTTGCTTGATAAGGTGTAGGACCATCAACAGAAAACAAAATGAGCCTTTTATAAGAGGAAAAGAAAGGAATATTTCCATCTGGGAGATCTGGTTCTCAAGTGGGATGCCCCCAAGCAAGACCAAGGAAAACATGGTAAATTTAAAGCCTTATGGACTTGCCCCTTCAAGATTTCTAAGGTATTTTCAAACAACACTTATAAATTGTAGAACTTGGAGGATTCCAAAGTTTTTGGTGGCCCTATCAATGGGCACTTTCTGAAAAAGTATTTTTCTTAAGCCATGATCGACGTTCCACCATTGTAATTACCACTTAATTTTTATTTCTATTTTGAATAAGAGACACCATAACCCAAAGATAAGGCACTAAAACTGTGCATTCTTGGTAGCTTATAGGGACCATGCCATCCCTTGTGGAGATAATTGTATCACATGAATTTATCAAGAGTCGTATGCATTTGTCGTGAATACCCAAGTCTTCACCCCTGCTCCATCTCCCTCTTGTCTGCACACCATTCCTATGTCTTTCCCTTATGGTTGATAAATTCATTCTCCCTTTCCAATCAATGATCTGGTTTCCCTTAGGGTCTTCCTTAACTGATTCTTAGTTCAGGGGTTTTTCCGTTTTCCTTAAAGGATGAACACATATCATGATCTTTGGTCCAAATTACCAATCATCTTAATTTCTATTGATTGTCTAGGGAGAATTTGGGGTTCACGATTCGGGAGAAAGCGGTCAATTCATTGTCAAAAAAGCTGAAACCCAAAGTTCCAAAGTGGAAAAAGGGTACCATCTAAGTCTTTGATCATTGGTTAAGGAGGACCATTGATCTCCGTGTGTGGAGACAATTCACGATTCAGAAATCGGGGGTTGTGGAGTGGAGTGTGTTAAATATTCCCAAAGAAATGAATCTGAAGAGATCATAGCCATTGGCTATGTGAACGAAGAGAGTCATAGATCTCGTTTAGAGGAATCCATAGTTTGAAATTCGAAAGAATTGGCAGAGGTTTTATTCAAAATTTCTGAATCCCAAAGGGCTTAAGGAGCTAAGCCCAGATTCATAGCCTGAGGTCACGTTCGAAAAAGGCCAAAGACACATGGTGCTCATTCATTTCTCCATGTCCAAGGATCCTAAATGCCAATTTTTGTGCCATCTCTATGCGAGCTTTTATGGATCCTAGAATTAGTGGGCGGATAAAGTTTAGTGGTGGTGATAAAGGTAGCAGGATTTCCTGGATCTCAGATCGCAATCAAGCCATGTTTCGATCCTGAGGAGATATCAATAAATGGACACATGATGGTAGTTGAAACCTCGACTCACTCCATAAATAGAAGGCATAGAATCCTTGTCAGAAGAGTCAAAACTCTCAACCTGAGGAATATTCATGCATAATCCAACAGAGAAGTAATCAGATGGAAATCTTTATATGGGATGGTTGGATCAGATCTCACTTCTAACAGTTTTAAATGAGTCTGGGTATAAATAGCTCTGTGTAATATTTTATTAAGGTCATCAACTGGTTGAGTAGAGATCTCTATATTGTAATATTTTGATGCTAGAACTGTTCTCTAATTATGTATCAAATTTGATACGTTTGCATTAATAGAAGTCAACTTCTTTCATCTCTTTGTTTAAAATGTGTTGAAACACTCAGGCATGGAGGATCCAATCGAGGGTTGTGGTTCTATTGTAATGTTAGTTTGATTATAGTAGTGTCATGACCAATTTTAGTGAGCTTCCTTGTTACCTTATTTCCCCTTATGCTAAAATGATCGAGCATGGAGGATCCATTCGAGTTGTTGTAGTTGCCTGATAATGTAGGTTTGATTATTATGCTATTGTGACTTATTTCAGTGTCTGAAACTTGAGTTCAAGAGTGCTCTTGAGGCTGAGTTTTTCTTCACCAAGTTGATTGAAAGACAGATGCCCACAACAATCTTGGTCACATCTCTCACTAAGTATTCCTTTTGCTCACACTTAAACTCAAATCACTGACTAAATTTAATGAGGACCTCACTTCCCTTTGCATTTCTTGTCCAGTTTTTGTGATTAAAATCGTTCTTGTACTGAGTTTTGTCCATTTGACTTCCACTCATAAAACCAACATCCACCAAAAACTCTTATGGGTACTGGTCTTAACCTCTTACAGTATGAGGGTAACTCTTAATGCTAACACTTACTACAAACTATGTCGATATAAATATATGAAAATTTACATCACAATAATTAGGAAATAAAATTCTGAAATTTCACAACTCCAACCACAGTTCCCACTATAATCTCATGTTCCTCTCAATTGGTGGTCCTAAGGAGTTCACTATTTTGTTATCATTCCTAACCCAAGGAATGTACCATTTCTTTATTAGGATTAACCCAAGGATTGGGCCATTCTTTTATTAGGTCCCCTAGCACAAGTTAGATAGGACTTTAAGATGTGGTTTTGGAACTCTAGCTTCTCAAAATGGATTCATGCTTTTTGTTTTCTTCAAATTTGAAAACAATTTGCAGGTATTCCTCCCACATGTTTTCTTGATGCTCTCACGTAGCATTTTCAAGACCATATTAGGTCGATTGAATGTTTACCATCACTATAGCTTTGTTCCTGATCACTTTGACCTTATGGTCCTGTATGCATACTATTTCCACCTAAAAATCCATTTTGTGCTCTGTTGGCGTTGGAAGTCACTCCTATATTGCAGCAGGAGCAGAGACCAACGCCCATCAATTTATGTCATGATTTGTTTATAGAGGGTGATCAAGTGGAAGAAAACTCGAAACAGTATCATTCTAACTCTGAAACTAGGCTAGACATGCATAGGTAGGTGATGTCTTAGTTAAACTTCAAACAATGAGTTGTAGTAAGGGTGAGTAGGAGGAAGACTTTTGTAAGGAAAAGATGAGGGCTGCTCTAGGCACCAAGCTTCTGACAACCTGTAGAAGAAAAACTTGAACGTAAGAACTTATTATGCTCAAATGTAGGAAACATTGGAGAATATAATGGTGCTACAATAAATCCTTTATCTTAACACAGTCACAGTAATTCACGCGAATCAGTCGATCATGAACTCTCTCAGTATGAGATGAAACTAGATGGGATAAGAAAGATGTATGTTATAAAACACAAAATCTCACACACAGATACATAACCAGAGAACTAGAGCGTCCATTAAAACTTTACAATCGAGAGCTTTTCTCTACCATTGATGATTACAAAAATGACAAAAATGCCTACATATACTGGGGACTAATTTCGGTGTTGAGAACATGATCACATCATGAGTTCAATGCTTGACATCGAGGATCTTCTCTGTCAGGAGGCACATGAAGACATTGGGTAGACTGTCGATGCAGTCGTTTGTCAGACGAAATCTCTGTCAAGATGGACTCATAGTCTGCCTCTGTGCTTGGTCCTTTCCTGGCCTTCTATTTATGGAAGGAGATGATGTCTAACCACCACCAACTACCTTAATAACTGCTTTTCTCAGAATCAGACAAGGCCTAGTCAACTATGCATTTGTAGGATGTGGCAGTCTAGCTTCTGCTGGTTCGTTGAACTGCTGCGAGGGGACCCAAATGGAGGATTTGTGGATGAGACCTGAGCGAGGAGGATGAGGTGGTGCGGTGACACTAGATGAGAAATTCCACGGGGTATGGATAGGGCACAGGTGGAAGTGTTAAGGAGCGTGGGGTATAGGTGGGTGAGAGAGGTACATTGGAGGACATATGGTGGAAGGTGGTGAAGTGGGCAATGGAGACATGGCAAGAGGTGGGGACCAACGGGCTTAGGAGGCACCATGGGAGCAAAGGGGGTTGTACTGAAAACCACTTCATTCTAGACCGTAGATCTGGGTGTGCAAATCCTGGCCGCCTAGATATTCCCACTCCTTAATTTCATACACCGAGAGTCTTCCCTAATGGACGGCTGAGACTGCTCCGTGATCAACGATTGGATTGGATTTTAAAGACTGAAGGCCATGATTATTTCTCCATTTGAACAACTCTGGCCCTGCACGCTTTCTTTCTTTAGCTATACTTCATACAACCCTGGCGCTAGGATCGTGGGCCCAACATTAAAATATCTTTTGCATTTCGCAACTCGTGATTTCATGGGTTGAAGACCCTCGGCTCCTCTTTTCCAAACTCCCAATACCCGAGATGGCGATATGGGTCTGGTTCCTTTCCTTGTCATCGCCCTCCACATGTAACCATCGGCTAGGGGTTAAGTGCTAGTGCCTCTCGCAACTCGTGACCTTGTGATTTGGAGTGTTGAACTTTGGCATTCTCCCCTTGCAAAGTCCCGAGATGCGATGGTCAGCGATGGTTGACTCCCCTTTGAATGCTTCTCATAACTTGCAATCTCACAAGTTGGAGGGTAGAGTCTTCGTGATCCCCTTTTACGAAGTCTCCAGACATGATATGGCGATACGGGTATAGCTCTTTTTATTTTTAGCTCCCTCCATACATAACCGTTGGCCAATGCTTAAGTATTAGTGCCTCTCACAACTAGCGACCTTGCGAGTTGGAGTGTTGAACCTTGGCACTCTCCCTTTGCGAAATCCTAAGAGGCGATGGCTCCTTTCCTTTCCATAATTCTTGTGACTCATGATCTCTTGCAACCAAAGGATATGGTCCACCCTCCGAACCCACGAACCCCAAGTTCAATAAATAATCCCATGCTTGAACTGATCATGATCAACAACCCTCGTAACTTCGCGAGTTCTCCACGGAGAACTCCGACCGTTCACTTTCTTGAAAACTTTTGTGCTGTACTTGGCACGACTCGGTTGACTGCAATTACCCATCGACCATTGCTCTACTACATCGATGGATCCTTGCCGTTGAAAACAAAATGCCCGCTCACTTGATTTTAAGCCCGAAAAAGGACTTCTTCTATGTGTTGCGCTTGGTGCTCATGACTGTGCCCTTTGAACAAAATGCCTTTGTTGGAATTTTAGGCCTACTTCTTTGCATCTCGGGCTACGGGATCAAAGGAGAGAAATCAATCCACCCCTCTTAACAAGAATTAATGTTAACATTAGGCTCCATGGGGGATAGAGTCGTCCTTGTCATGATCTAAGAACTCATTTGCAGCTTCAGTGCCTTGCTATTGGGCTATGGAGTCATTTGCTAAGCCGAAAAATAAAACATAAACAAAGAACCAAAAGGACAATATTTACAAACAAAGGAGCCATCTAAGGCTCAAACAAAACATTTGTTCAGAAAATGCCCATTTATCGGGTTGTTAAAAACCTCCTCACCCTCCAAATCCTGCAACCTGTACGTGTTATTTGTTGGGTATGTGTTATATTCTTTACACGAGTAGTATAGTCTGAGCGTCTGTGCCGGGAACACAGGGGGGTTAGAGGGGGTGCAGGGGGTGGAGCCCCCCACATGGGGGTTCGGGGGCAGTACCCCCGATTTTTTTTTTTCGGGACGACATATTTCTGGGACCACATGATATTTAGGTGGTTTTTTCAGCACATGGTTTTTTGCCGATGGTTTTCTATTTCCGATTAAGGAATTAGGGTTTTGGACTAATCTAGGTCATTGGGTTAGGTTTTTGGATGCCGCTAGCTCCTATATGTATATTGTATTGTAAACAATGTAACACAATGTATGAATATAATATATGTTGGTTTTCCCAGTTTGGGTTTCCAGGTGAAAAATCTCTGTGTAACATTTGTATTTGCCATTGTATCTTTTATGTTCTTTTCTGAATATCAATTTGCAGTAGATATTGTACAAGGTTAGAATTTACATTATTTGAGAAAACCTTAGATATTTTGAAGGGCCCGATCCATAGGGTGTCAAACTTGTTGTGTTTTCCCTTATCCTGTCTGGGTGCATCCTACTTAAGTACCAAATCCCCGATTTCAAACTCCTTCTTCTTGACCTTCCTATCAAAGGCCTATTTGACCTTCTGTTGATGACTATGAGCTACATCCATCACCTGTTCCCTAATATATTGTACTTCCACCATCTGATGAATCCTTCTGACCATATGATCTGACTCTCCTTCATAATCTTGAAATAACTTCGCTACAGGTAAGTCGAGATGAGTGGGAAAAACTGCCTCTATTCTGTAGACCAGCTGAAATGGCAAGGTGCCTAGGGACTTCTTTGTTTTCACTTGATCGCCCCATAGAGAAAATTTGAGCTTTGAATCCCAAGCCTTCTTATTGTCTTCCAATAATCTTTTAATGAGCTTGATTAGGCTTTTAATGGAAGATTCTGCCAGTCCATTTCCTTGAGGATAATAGAGCGTGGAGTGAATTAGCGAGATCTCGAACTGCTCAAAGAACTTAATCAGAGGCTCAGATTTGAATGAAGCAGTATTATCAGTGAAAATCTTGCTGGGATAGCCAAATCTGGCTATGATATCCTCCAGGAACCTGATAATTACTTTGTGTGATGCACTTATGGTGGGAGAAACTTCTATCCACTTGGTGACATAGTCTGTCGCAGTCAGGATCCATCTATGCTGGCAACTTGAGGGAGGATGGATTTCCCCATTGAAGTCCAACCCCCACCGTTGAAAAGGTGTTGAAGCTACAACGGGCTTCAGTGGCAGTGGTCTAAGCTGTTGCTTTCCTGAGAACTTTTGGCATTTGATGCAAGCTATGATTTCTCTGCAGACATCAGTGAATAAAGTGGGACAGTAATACCCAACCCTGATGATTTTGTGAGTTGTGGTCTTCCATAAATGATGCCCCCCACAAATGCCACTATGGAAATCAAACATACCTTTCTCGACTTCTTGTGGATTTAGGCACCTTAAAAATACCCCTTGAGGGTGTTTCCAGTACAAGGCTCGGTCAATGAGGCAATATCTGACCGCCTTGAGCTTTAAAGATCTTGCCTTAATCTTTCTCACTCCATTACGAGGCTTCAACTCTTGCAAAAAATACAAAATATCTCTATACCAGGTGCATTCTGCTAGCGATAGATCACCCTGAGAACCTTTGTTGGATGACTTAGCTTGTTGATTTTCTGAACAAACATGAATGAAGCTAATCCCCAAGGCTTTGCAATTGGATTCATCTAGTAGCTTGGCTAAACCCTACCCCTTTATCAACTTGGTGGGCTTAATCTCCAAATCAAACTCCAGGATCTTGGCAATCCATTTACCTCTTCTCCCATCTATGTCAGACTGTATAAGGATGTCCTTCACAGAGGCTGAAGGAACGTATGCTATCACTTTTGGGTGCAAGACATAGACTCTGAAATCTTTGAGAGCTCTCACCAAGGCATAGACCTGCTTCTCCATGATCTCATACTGGACTTCTGCATCTCTCAATGTCTTGCTAAAGAACAAAATGGGTTGTTCTCGTCCTTCCTCATTTTTCTGCAATAAGACCGCTACTACTGTGTCAAAAGAAGCAAAATAAAAAATCAAGAAGTCCTTGGAATAATCGGGACTGATCAGCACAGGTGCCTCAATTAATGTCTTCTTTATTTGGATAAAAGATTCCCTGGGTTCATCAATCCATTTTACTTCTTTTCCTTTCTTGAGCATGGTTGTGATGTGTTTCACCATCTCAACGAAATTTGGGACGAACCTCCTCAGAAAGTTAATTTTTCCTAAAAAAAACCTGAACTTCCTTTCTAGATCGAGGAAGTGACAGGTTCTGAATTGCCTCTACCCTCTTGGGATCAATCCTTACTCCTTCTGTTGATACTATATGACCTAAAAAATTCCCCTCCTTCATAGAAAACAAATATTTTTGGGGGATTAAGGATAGGACAAACCTATGACACTTCAAGACACTTTTCTCAGGTGACAACAATGCTCTTTGTTATACCTAGAGAAGACTGTGATGTCATCCAGATAGATCACCACAAACTGATATTTTTCCCCAATGAAGGCTATATCCATGGCCCACTGAAATTTTTCTCCTGCATTCATCAATCCAAAGGGCATTTGGCATACATGAATGTGCCCCAAGGAGTGGTGAAGGCCATTTTTTCTCTATCCTCGGGTATGACCTATATCTAGTTATAACCAGAAAAACCATCGATCATGGATATCCTGGATGCACCAGTTACCCTCTACAATACGTGTTCCATGTTGGGCAGGGGATAACTGTCTTTCTTTGAGCTCCTGTTGAGGTTCTTGAAATCAACACAGAGCCTGATTTCTCCACTTTTCTTTCTTACCGGGACCAAATTGGCCACCCCTTCGGAATATCTCAAGGGGACAATGATTTGGGCATCTAACAACTTCTTCACTTCTCTTTCCATGACAGGCAGCAACATAGGATTTATCTGTCTTAGATTTTGTCTAAATGGTTTAGCCTCTTCCTTCAATGGGATCTTGTGTTCAATGATAGATGTGTCATATGTCTTGAGGTCTTCATAGGTCCATGCAAACACATCGACAAATTATCTTAATAGTTCATTGTATTTGACCCTCTGTTCTTGGGTCAAGCTTCTTGACAACTTGACGAACTTAGGCTCCTCTTGTGTGCCAATGTTGCACTCTGATGTATGAGTATTTCCTCCTGAAATATTACCTTTTACTGCCACATCATTCCCATCAAACAATCTTTCTAAAGGGACTAGTCCCCTTGGAATGTGATTGCTAGGCAACTGAACAATATGGTGATTAACAATTTTATTTAAGAATACCTCAGAGTGAGGGTCGCCTTTGGGATTAGGGTCTTGCTCAATGTGTAATGCAGAAAACTCATCAACGGACTGAAGAAATTTTTCGATTTCAAGATCATCTTCGAATACCTTCCAATGCTTTACATTGTCTAGGATGGATGGCCTATATCTTATTTTGGCCCCACATGGGATCTTCAGCGGCAGAGGGATCCGAAAAAGACTAGCTGAGACAGCTAAGGAATTGGCCAAAGCATTATCCTCCCTTGGGACAAAAGAAATGTTGAAAGCTGAGAAGAAATTATCAATTAGGTCCCATACCTCGTTCCTGTAACTTATGAGTTGAGGATGCTTGGACCTATAGACATTCCTGACTTGTTGGATTATCAATTCAACATCTCCAAACACTGCCATCTCCCTTATTCCCATTTCTTTTGTAGCCCTCATACCCAGAATAAGAGATTCATACTCTACCACATTGTTGGTGGTTTCAAATTTCAGCTTGTATGACAGGGATATGATCTCTTGAGAAGGTGATATGAAAACCACTCCAGTGCCAGTGCCTTCGCTAGAAGAAGCTCTGTCAAAAAACATTTTCCAAATGGAGGTTTTTGGGGGAGGTGTCTCATGATCAAATAAAGGTTGCTTTCTGATTTGGAAAGGGGCTTCAGGAGAATCAATGATCTACAATAAACTAGACCCCAAACCAGTGTCAAGTGCAAAGATGGGATGATTGGTGGGGTTTGCTTCATCACTAACAATATAGGCTAGCTAGGCTTCTCTGTACAACCTCCTTTGTTCCCCTCCAAAGACCAGAATGGTGGCATATGTGAGGTCCATCTGTAATGTTCCTCCAAGTCTTTTAATCGAAGACCTAGACAACAACATGCCAAACTTAAGGGGAACATCAACTAACACAATGTCCATGACCACACTCTTCATTGGTAGCTGAAATAAAAAGACCACCAAGTCTTTGATGACTCCAAGACATTGCACCCTCCTTGAATCAAAAGAGTACAAATCATGATAAGCCTTTTTCACTTCCAGTCCCAATTCTTCCATGACTATTTTGGGCATAAGGTTATGGGAAGCCCCTGAATCCCTGAGGTAGATATGCAACACTTTATCATGTATGTTTAGGGATGTGTAGAAAGGAGGGGAAGAATCATCTCTATATTCTACCATGGGACCTAGGACGACTGTTGGATTTTCATCTTAGAGATTTATTGAGTCTGCGAAAAGCTGGGGGGGCTCAGATTGTAGTAGCTTGGAGAGGGACTTTTTGAAATCTTCATTTTTAACTAGTTCGGAGAGGGGTACAGGAATTCTAATCTTCTGAATCTCATGCTCAAAACTGAAGGAGGAGAGAGACTTAGGAGCTTCCCTTACCTCAGAGACAGGTTCCTTGGCTTCTAGCAAAGCATTCTGAGTTTTCTATTCTTTAGTAGCAGTTGTTGCAGCTTTAGTAGGCCTTTCTTCTATGAGGGGTTGATCCTAGCTATCAAAATTCTCATCTTTCTTTTTTGACCTAAGATTGTATCTGTTAGGAGTATTGTTGACCTTTTCCCCTTTACTCAACTCATTGATTTGGGTGTTGATAATGGATTCCTCATGTGCAGATTGCGTCAAATGAGAAAAAGGGGAAGTGTCCTCGATGCAGTGGATCTCAGGGTCAAGTTCACCCACCTCGTCCCCTTCCTCATGAGAAACTAGGCTATTCTGGAGAGGGGTCTGAATCCTCTGATCATCCCTGTCTCTGCTTCTTTGTTCCTTTGGCAAAGCCTGTGGCATATTGTTACCAAGCCTGCTGAAACGTCTGTTATCAGTATTCTGGGGGTTTCTGTACGTGGGCTTCCCCTCTAACTCCCACCTCTCCATCCTATCTGAAAGAGATTTCAGTACTTTAGTTACCTCATCCATCTGAAGGGGAAGGGGAGAGGAATGGGATGGGGAGGCCTCTGTTCTTCTCCTAGATACATCTCTGTCAACCTTATTCCTGAGTCGGTCAACAACCAATATGTTAAACTCTACTTCCACGGCTGCGTCCTGCATGTGAGCCAGAGTGGTGGTTCTCCTTTCCCTTAGCAGGAGGTAGAAATCAGGATCAAAAGTGTTGGCATAAGTGATCTTTGCAGAGGCTTCAGAGGGATTTATCTCAGTGGGGATCTTATTGTACATTTTATTAAATCTTTTGGAGAAATCAGAGACAAACTCTCCTTCCTTTCTCTTCAAATACCCAAACTCAGTCATGTAATACATGAAGTCCTTTTTGTCTCCCCATTGTCTCAAAATGGTGTTATCCAAATCATCAATCCCATCAATAGATCCAGGAGGCAGGGTCCTAAACCATTTTCTAGCCTCTCCTTCAAGACTATGGACGAAAATCATCATCCACACATCTGCATGCATGATAACATGATCGTCTATAAAACTATAGAAGGCTTCAAGGTGTTCTTCCGCAGCTATGTCCCCTTCGCCTATAAACTTGGGCAGCTACTTAAGGTAGCCATGTGCTGGAAAGGCTTTGAGAGGCTAAGGTAACACAAGGGGAGCATACCTAGCAGCTATTATAGCCTCCATTCTGGTCATGGGGGGATTTGATCCTGCCATAGGAATATTAGGTGGAGGAGAACTTAGAGGAGAAGGAGTTCAAAAAGGGGATACTGGGAATGATCTTCCATGTGGAAGGGGAAACAATGGGGGATTTAGGGAGGAGGCTAATGATCTTGAGTCAGCAGATGCTTCTCTCGGTGCAGAAGCGACAACAGTAACAGGAGGAGTGGTAGAGCTAGGAGTGGGGAAATCTTCTGTGGTTCTAGGTCCACACCGAGGTACAACTTCAGGGGAGGGGGGAGTGACAAGGATTTCTCCCTCCAATCCCAAACTAGGAGGGGAAAGCTCAGCAGGAACACTCCCAAAATTTAGGAAATGGGAAACTTTAGAAAACGATTTGCTGCGAAGCTGAGGAGAAGAAAAAGGAGCTTTTATAGAAGGAGACAAAAAATTACATGGTTTGGCAGTGGAAGTTTCTCCTTCAGAGGCCTTTCCTTTTCTGAAAATCACCTCCAGATCAGCTTCAGGTGTAGCTAGAGGCAGTTGTGGATGGGACCGCGTGTGTCTGCCTCTATAAGCCACAACTAAAATTGCAGGTTCACTCCAGTGGAGTCATCACAATGGATTCGCCAAGTGCACAATAGAAATCGTCAAGGGCTCTGATGCCTGATGCACCTTCAGAATCAGAGGCTCAATGTCATTCAGTCTTGGGGAAAAATTTCAACTTTGTCCCCAGCAATGACACCAGATATGTTGGTGTTGGAAGTCACTCCTGGATTGCAGCAAGAGTAGAGCCCGACGCCCATCAGTTTATGTCACGATTTATTTATAGAGGGTGATCAAGTGGAAGAAAACTCAGAACAATATCATTCTAACTCTAAAACTAGGCTGGACATGCACAGGTAGGTGAGGTCTTAGTTAAACTTTAGAAAATGAGTTGTAGTAAGGGTGAGTAGGAGGAAGACTTCTGTAAGGAAAAGTTGAGGGTTGTTGTAGGCATCGAGATTCTGACAACATGTAGAAGAAAAACTTGAACGTAATAACTTCTTACGCTCAAATGTAGGCAACGCTGGAGAATATAACAGTGCTACAATAAATCCTTTATCTTAACACAGTCACAGTAATTAACGTGAATCAGTCGATCATGAACTCTCTCAGTATGAGATGAAACTAGATGGGATAAGAAAGTTGTCTATTATAAAACAAGAAATCTCACATACATATACATAACCAGAGAACTAGAGCATCCATTAAAACTTTACAATCGAGAGCTTTTCTCTACCATTGATGATTACAAAAATGACAAAAATCCCTACATATACTTGGGACTGATTTCAACACTAAGAACATGATCACATCATGAGTTCAATGCTTGAAGTCGAAGATATTCTCTATCAGGAGGCACATGCAGACGTTGGGCATACTATCGATGCAGTCATTTGTCAGATGAAATCTCTATCAGGATGGACTCACAGTCTGCCTTTGTGCTTGGTCCTTTCCCATCCTTCTATTTATTGAAGGAGATGATGTATAACCACCACCAACTACCTTAATAACTACTTTTCTCGGAATCAGACAAGGCCTGGTCAACTATGCATCTACAGGGCATGGAATTCTATCTTCTGTTGCTTCGTTGAACTGTTGCGAGGGGACCCAAATGGTGGATTTGTGGATGAGACCCGGGTAAGGAGGATGAGGTGGTGCGGTGACACCAGATGAGAAATTCCATGGGGTATGGATAGGGCACAGGTGGAAGTGTCAAGGAGCGTGAGGTACAAGTGGGTGAGAGAGGTATAGTGGAGGACATATGGTGGAAGGTGGTGAAGTGGGCGATGGAGACATGGAAAGAGGTGGGGACAAACGGGCTTCGGAGATGCCACGGGAGAAAAGGGGGCTATGCTAAAAACCACTGCATTCTGGACCGTAGATCTAGGCATGCAAATCCTAGCCGCCTAGATCTGCCTGCTCCTTAATTTCATGCACCGAGAGTCTTCCCTAATGGACGACTGAGAATGCTCCCTGATCAAGGGTTGGATTAGCTTTTAAATACTAAATTCCATGATTATTTCACCATTTGAACAACTCTGGCCTTGCACGCTCGCTTTATTTATCCATACTTCATACAACCCTAGCAGTAGGATTGTGGGACCAACATTAAAATCTCTTTTTCATTTTGTGACTCGCGAGTTCGTGGGTCGAAGACCCTCGGCTCCTCTTTTCCAAACTCCCGATACCCAA
>JZKD02S1412639.1:1219265-1232046 GCA_000966675.3 Picea glauca
GAAATTCCTTGAGAAAATGATGTTTCTTCATGGATTTTTATAGCATAGCATTGGGTGATTATGTAACTCCTTTGAGGTGTGAAAAGGGGCTCTTTAGGGCTCAATTAGGTCATTGACCAGCCTACCATGCGGATTCAGCTCATATTTGATGGTCAAATCAGGTTGGGATCTGGTCCATAAGTGGTTGGGAGGCCGACCAATTCAATAAATGTGCCATTTAGCAGGTGCGCGGGTTTTTTCACTAACAGTCGCGCGTCATGCACGCATGCGCGCATGGTACGTTTCTGTAAAGTGCATGTGCGCGCACACCAAACTCCTGTAAAGCGCCCTTCAATTTTTTGGTTACTTTATATAGTTTTTGACCCTTTTGCAATGCTATGAAATTAATCCAGTGCCATGAATGACTTCATTCTTGTTTTGACAATGTTGAGTTCTTGTCGCCATGTGCGGACGAAATTTCAGTGATAACAATATTTATTTAGTAAAGAGACATGAAATACATTATGCACATTCATGGAAGCAAGAAATGCAAGCATGTATGCAACTAGCCCTATTCTTTCAAATATTTCAAATGGACCATAGAATCTGGCTGCATCTTTGTACAACTACCCAACTTCAAAAATCTTTTATTGGGATTCACTTTCAAAAGTACATGGTCCCCTACATTAAATTATCTAGTTTTCCTATTCTTGTCTGCATAAAATTTCTATCTATCCTGAGCTGCCTTTAAATTCTACTTGATCTTGACCCCTTCGTCTTCCATGTCCTTGAGAAACTCCGACCCAAGTACCACTCTATCTGTTGGGTTATCACATTTCCTACAGTACAAGGCTTCAAATGGGCTCATTCTCAATGAATCTTGATACCCATTATTATATGCAAACTCAACCAAGTGTAAGTAATCTTCCCACTTAGATGGCTTATCCATCACATACATTCTCAACATATCTTCAATTATTCAATTGACTCTCTCTTTTTTCCCATCTATATGGGGATGATATGTTGTGCTAAAGTTTATATTTGTGCCAAATCCTTTAAACAATCCCCTCTATAAATTGGAGGTAAACTTTGTATCTCTTTCCGAGACAATTATCCTAGGTATCCCATGCAACCTAACAATTTCCTTCATTAAAATTTTTGCAATATTAGTTGCTCTATGCATTGTCTTCACTTGCACAAAATGAGAAGCCTTTGTTAAATTTGTCAACCACCACCATGATTGAATCATGTTGCTTATTCATTCTGGGTAATCCTGTGATGAAATCCATGGTGATCACTTCCCATTTCTTCTCTGGAATTGGCAATGGTTGTAGAAAACCCACTGGGTGTCTATGCTTAGCCTTCACCTTCTGACATTCCATACATCAAGTGATGTAATCAACAACATCCTTCTTCATTCTTGACCAAAATAAATGGATTCTTACTGTTGTAATTGTTTTCTAGTAACTAGGATGTATGTTGGCCCTTGACCAAGTTTTGAGGAACACTTGGTCATATTTGACCATTTTTGGGACTTTGACAACTTGTCATATATGGAGCGCAACACGAAGCAGAAATCATGGAAGCTAGACCCATTTTTGGATCCTTTTAGGGTTTTGGGGATAATTGAATGGGAAAGGGATGTCAGTCCATGGGTTTACCCATGCTTAGGCCCACTTTTGTATATATAAATAGAAGGCTAGGTGAGATGAGTAGGAGGACAATCTATGTGATTGCTTAGTGCAAGAGTGGATTATATATCTATGTGATGTAGGATAAGTTCCAAGAGTTTAATCTGTGTGATCAAGTCTTTGTGAATTTTTTGTAAGAATTGCAGAGTTGAGTGCAAGTCCCTATGAGAGACTGCAGAAGGCTTTGTGTTGCAGTGAAAGGAAGAAGGATCTAGTGAGTTGCGTAGATATTTTTTCCTGTGCGGAGTAAGGGTTTTGAGGTTCTGTGTTGTAACCTGATTAACTAAAGATAATAAATAAGAAGACTTTGTGGATGTAGCCCCAAGGTGGGGGTGAACCACGGTAAATCTGTGTGTTGTGCTCTATTCCTCGACCTAATGTGTTTGTCTCTTCCTTTGCTAAGTGCTTTGATATGTTTAGATAGATCTATTTATGCTTTGTGCTTCTGAGATATGAATGAATGTTAGATTTGGTATGTAAGATGTTGAATGCTTGATCTGCCAAAATGTAATAAATCTTGTTGTGGCTAAGTGATGAATTATCTTAGATCTAAGTACATATTGTGATGCTCTATGCTATCTTCGAAGTATCATAAGGGAAGAATATTGATGAATAATCTATGCTAGGTGATTGCTAAGTGTTATAATCACAAATTTGTGTCCCATATAAGGTTGCAAACACATGAGTCTTGCAACCACCCCTGCCTCTACCTTAGGTGAGACTTCATCTTCTTCGCAGTTGTTTCTGAAAGGGTCGGTAGTTAGGGTTTTGTTGGTGCATTTTTGTAGCATTGAACCCTGGGTCTTCCCTTGTGCCAACAAATGGTTTTTTTGTCGGGACTTGAAACTGTGATTGTTGGGAATTAAGCAGAAGAAGATTTTTGTAAAGATTCATCTTGAAATTATGAAAGCACTGTGCATGGATCTATGCCCTAGTGCATAGTGATCCACTTGATCTGAAAAGCTCTTTGTTGAAGAAGGAAGGATAGATCTGAAGGAAAGAAGTGAGATCTACAAGAAAAGAGGTTGATACTGAAGAAAAGAAGTAAGATCTATAAGCTCTGTGCTCTAATAAAGGTAAGAATAGTTAAAAGTTCTTAGATCTGGAAGCTTTGTGCCCTGCAGAAGTAAAAAAAGTGGAAATTTTTGTTTCTAAAGTATGGATTTAGTCATGCTGGATAGATTTTGTCCTAGCTTGAAAACTAGGGAATTGTTAGATAAAAGAACGTTTTATATGAATAGATCTGATAAGTATAATGATAGATATGTTATACCTATGCATAGAAAGAATTTTTGGACTAACCAATGGATGCAGGATCCTAGAAAGAAATTTTTGCAGGCTAGCCATTATGATCCTAGCATGCAGTATAAGAAAAGTTGGGGATAATTGAAGAGAAAGAGAGGATTAACTCTTTGTTATAGTTGTAGAAGACCAGAACATATTGCTAAGGAATGCCTTGGGAGAAACCCTAGTTGCCTCTGTTGTAAGGCTATGAAGCATGAAGTACTGGATTGCCTTAGAATGATTTCTAGACTTGAAAAGTTGAATATGGAGCAAGAAAACTCTGAAGGAGATAAAGAGACTAAGATTATAGAAGAACCCCAGAAAGAATCAGAGACTATGTTCCTAAAAATGAAAGAAACCCTGGATGAACATAAAGATGCCAGTTTGTCAGAGATCTTCAAAGAAAAGGAGAAAATTGAAGTAAGAATAGGAGACTTCAACATCGACTGTGATTTGGAGGAGGGAACATAGATGAAAACTATGACAGAAAGTACTTGGGAAACCCTAGGAAGGCCTTCTATGGTTCCTTCACTAGGAAAAATAGGGTTGTTTAAAGGAAAAATGGTAACCCTATGCAATAGGATTACCTAGATAACTGTGAGTACCCATGGAGCTTCGACAGAGGAACAATTAGAAGTTATTAAATTTATTAAGGACCATGCCCCATTTCCAACTTTGTTAGGCAAGATATGGATTGAAAAAGACCAGATCCGAAGAAAAGAAGAAAAGGAAGCCCTAGAACAGAAGAAGCAAGAACTCATGGAATTTATGACTAGAAGGATCACCTACTTGATGGAAGAACAAGAAAACAGATCTAAGCTATTTGACACTAGAGACTTGGATTTAAAATATATAAGAGAATTAGAGGAACCAAAGAAGACTGAAATACCTAATCCATATGATGAAGGAGTATTACCCTTGGATATGAAGAAAGAATCTCAGCATCACAAAGTGACTACGTCGAGAGAAGATAAGAATCATAATGGAAAAAGGAATACCGAGATGAAGCTCATTGGGAAGAAGGCTAGGAAGCTAAGTAAGAAGAGAGCCAAGATAAAAAAAGTTACAGGAGATTTCAAAGGAAACTTCACATAAGGAAAAATCATAGGAATTGAGCTTCGTCGAGATATCAGAACATCGACATATGGGACTTCACTATGGAGAAGCAATATAGCCGTTGGACCGATATACCCATTTGACTTCCACCCCAAACAGACAAAAAAGAATTAAAGGATCACCACCAGACCATTAGACCATACCATAACGGATGGAACAATGTCCATGGAAGATTCATACCCATTGCAAGAAGACCATTGATGAATTTACTATTTAGCTCATCGCGGCGTGCCCAAAGAACACTTTTTCCAACCAAAAAATCAAAGCCCACAAAACTAGTGATTGTCTATAGTGATCATTGCAAGAAGATTGTTCATCCTAGTGCATTATTTTGAGATCATTGTGACCCCGATTATGTTTCCCGAGTGCGTATATCCGACGAGCTCACTGCACTTGAGGAATCCATCATAGAGGTCCTTCTCGATTTAATGACTAAGAGAGCCATGTCAGAAAGAAGAATGTCCATTGGAGTCCAAGCATCATCAATGAGTGGAGTGCAAGCCTCCCCGTCGATTACTTGAGCAGGAACATCTCTAGCTGGTGCAGAAAGAAGAACTAAGCATAAGGATGACATAGCCAACACAAAGTTAGTGCCATCCATCCTACCAACTTACATACCCCCTCTGAACAATGAGATTAACGGGGACAATGTCCCTAGAGATTTTGAATACACCCTAGTCACTGCATATCTTTCAAAATGAGTACTCACCTACTGCACAGATCAAGAAAAGGTTACAATGTTGAAGTTTTGCGACTTCAAACTGGGGGACCGTAAAGTTTACAATATGCTCACCCTGTATAAGTACTTGACGAGAACTAAGGGAAAGAATTCAAATGTCATCCCTAAACAATGGACGATGAACCTCACACAGTTTACTTTTCTCAACGTTATGAAAATACCACACTTCGGCAGACACCAGGAGGTGAATGCTTGTGTAAAATTGTTGCTAGCAAGTTACCACAGAGGATACATGTGGTTAGATCATTGCATAACTGTTGATCCGACATTGATCAATAGGATCAATGGCCTTAGCATGTAAGTCTCGGTTCCCCATGAGTACTATCTTGGAAAGACCGTAGACTGAGCTCTTGCACAAAATATCAAAGAAGCCTATGGCGATGTTGAGAAAGGTGTGAGAGTCTACAAGGTAGCTTCTATTGAAAGTGACATAGTCTGCCTCGCATGCCAACTAATTGTAGGGAAGTTGGTACACAAGAATTGACCAACACAAGTATCTGGCTTTGTATTTGACCTCGCAGTAAAGTGCGCAGAGGGACTACAAACGAACTGGGCGAAGTACCTGGTGAATCAATTGGAGATTGACTGCAGAGAAGCCCAAGATCAAGGGCATGAATTCCATTTCAGTTGGCTCCTGATAATGATCGCTTTTGTTGCATGGGATCTACTGGAAGGCGCAACCTTCCCAGACCTTGACCACTTTGAGCCACTAGCTACGAAGTTCAGTACATTATGGTACTCGAATGACATGAGAAAGCAATGGAAATTGAATGTCGTTTTCCATGCATAATACAACCAATTGAAAGAAACCATAAGGATTGAACCTCGCCTCACCCCACACACTTTATAAAGATTCCAACCACTGATAAATTTCAGCGCGAACCGCCACTTTATATACCTAAACCCATGCGTTGATGAGCACCAGGAACAACTTTAGTCCTACTATAAGCTGACAGAAGAAGACCTGGAAGAGATCACCAAGGAATGGTCAGTAGACCTCCTTGTTTTAGAAAACCCCACAGAAATGTCCAACATCAATGGCCCTGGAACTGTGTAGCATACACCTGGGCCCAGTAAGACAAGGAAAGCAAAGACGAAGAAGAAGACTGAAGAGGTCTAGGATGTTGACAAGCTATATATAAGGACGACTTCCATTACACCATATGAAGAAGGTGATGAAGAAGAAGGTACATAAATTAAACAATAGAAAGTTGAATTACCACTGCCTAGGGATGAAGAAGACTCATCGAAGAAAAGGAAGGTCTCACCTCTAAAATATTTCTCCAGAAAGAAACCGAGAACCCCTGTAACCAAGATGCAAACTGCCCTCACATTGGATGAATTTGACTTCATTGTTGCAGTGGTCAATGATGCTTCAAAGGAAATTATAGAGAAGAAGGAACAAATGTATAGCCAAATTGAGATCTCTCTCTAAGGATTACAACAAGCACTCTAGTCTAGCCAAGCAATATCTACTCCACCTCTTCCAAAAGGAACAACAGAAGTGGGATATGAATCAATTTAGCTCTGCAAGATTGCTGATACAGTCGAAGTATGCCTTCGACATGCTCAGGAAGAAGAAATGTAAGACACCTAGGCCCTAAAGAAAGAACAGAAGGAAATTATTGAACAACGCCAAACCACGTAACAAGAGAATAATGCTCTCCAAGAAAAAATTGAATAAGACAGATTGAATATAGAAAAAGATAAAGAGAAGCTGCTTGCAAAGAAGATAGGAATTGAAGAAGCAGTCAACAAAGCATTTCTCTCTGTGACCAGCTTAGAGAAGAAGGCCGAAGAACCCATAGAGTGCTAAGTGATGAAGCTGGCTGAAGCTATTCAACAACTTCAACAAAGGGTCATGGAATTAGAGCTTCAGACCATACTATAGACTCCACAAGAAGTGCACGACCAATGATAATTAAATTCTTAGAGTGCAGTCGAGAGGATTAAAACAATTGTTGTAGAATGTAAACAACTAAGTAGCAGAAGCACACAGATATATGAACAACTATATGAAGACCCAAAGTTGAAGAAACTAGAGTCCCAACTATAGGATGAAAAGAAAAATGCATATATAGTACAGGCACAACTTAATCTCCTATCACCCATCGAGAGGATGAAGAGATCCCAGGAACAATGCACTACCCAAAAAATCCTTCTTACCATGCATAACAGAGTGATGGAAGTCACCCAAAAACTCCAACCGAGCCAGGAGGCATCCTACCTACTGTTTGAATAAATTGAAGGCCAAGGAACACTACTAGAACAAGTAGTTGTTATAGTCAAGTAGCAACTAGAAGGACTTATCAATGAAGTGGTTGTTCAGGAATTCACTGAGCAAGAAGTAGTAGTACAGAGACAAGTCGAAGTAACTCGAGCCAAGCTTGAGAAATTTGAGGCAAACTTACCCATCCCTAAGTGAATTGGGATGAGTCACAGGTGAGTGTTGGGGGCCTCTTGGCCCTTGACCAAGATTTGAGGAACACTTGGTCATATTTGACCATTTTTGGGACTTCGACTGCTTGTCAAATATGGAGCACAACGCGAAGTAGAAATCGTGGAAGCTAGACCCCTTTTTGGGTCCTTTCAGGGTTTTGGTGATAATGTAATGGGAAAGGTATGTTGGCACGTGGGTTTACCCACGCTTAGGCCCACTTTTGTATATATAAATAGAAGGCTAGGTGAGATGAGTAGGAGGACAATCTATGTGATTGCTTAGTGCAAGAGTGGATGATATATCTATGTGATGTAGGCTAAGTGCCAAGAGTTGAATCTGTGTGATCAAGGCTTTGTGCATTTTGTGTAAGACTTGCAGAGCTGAGTTCAAGTCCATGTGAAAGACAGTAGAAGGCTTTGTGCTACAGTGAAAGGAAGAAGAATCTGGCGAGCTGTGCAGATATTCTGTCCTGTTCAAAGTAATGGTTTTGAGGCTCTGTGCTATAACCTGATTAACTGAAGCTAATAAAGAAGAATATTTTGTGGATGTAGCCCCAAGGTGGGGGTGAACCACGGTAAATATGTTTGTTGTGCTCTGTGCCTCGACCTGATATGTTTGTCTCTTCCTTTTCTAAGTGATTTGATATGTTTAGATAGATCTATTTATGATTTGTGCTTCTGAGATATGAATGAATGTTAGATCTAGTATGTAAGATGTTGAATGCTTGATCTGTCAAATCTAATCAATCTTGTTGTGGCTAAGTGATGAATTATCTTATATCTAAGTACATATTGTCGTGCTCTGTGCTATCTGTGAAGCATCATAAGGGATGAATATTGATGAATAATATATTCTATGCAATTGCTAAGTGTTATAATCGCAGATCGGTTTTCGAGCTAAGGTTGCAGACACCTGAATCTTGCAACCACCCCTTCCTCTACCTCAGGTGAGACTTCATCTGCTTCATAGGTGTTGCCGAAAGGGCTGGTAGTTAAGGTTTTGTTGGTGCATTGTTGTACTGTTGAACCCTGGGTCTTCCCTTGTGCCAACAATGTCCAACTTAAGGAACATCATGCATTTCCTTCAGTACCAAATTTCTTAGTTCTCCAAAACTAGGAACATAGATTCTATTTTTATGCATGAGTAATCTGTCTTCCTTTATCTCATACTCCTTTATTTTATGATGTACATCTCCTTGATGTAATCTTTCCTTTACCTGTAGGTAATGCTGGTCTGTAACAAGACCATCTAAATTTTTTCTCTTCAAGTCTAACTGATGTGTATTGACAACAGTAGCATGCATGATATGAACTCTTCTACTAAGTGCATCAACAACTTTATTGTCCTTTCCCTTGATATGCTTGATATCGAAGTCATATTCACTTAAAAATTGTAGCCATCTTGTTTTCCTAGCATTCAATGTTGGTTGTTCAAAATGATACTTCAGGCCAATGTGGTCTGTCCTTAATTTGAATTTCTTCCCCATGAGATAATGCCTCCACATCCTCAAGGTGTGAACAATGGCAGAAAGTTCCAATTCATGCATGGCATAGTTCCTCTCATGTTCTTTAATATTTTTGGACTTATATCCAATGACATGTCCATTTTGCATGAGGACTCCCCCAAGTCCTTCCTTACATGCATCTGTACATACCACAAAACTTTCCTCTGGGTCAACAATATTTAACACAGGTGCACTTATAGTAAGTAATTCCTTCAAGAGATTAAAATTCTTTTCACACTTGAGTGTCCATTCAAATTTAGTTCCCTTCTTTTGCAACGAAGTGATGGGATGAGAAATCTTAGAGAACCATACTACGAACCTTTTGTAGTAGCTATCTAATCCCATAAAAGATCTGACGTCTGACACATTTCTTGGTTTTGGCCATCCTCTAATGGCTTCGATCTTCGATGGATCTACTGAAATGCCCTACTCTTAAATAATGTGTCCCAATTAATGGATCTTCTTTTGGTAAAAATAACACTTACTCAACTTGGCATACAACTGATGTTCTCTTAGTACTTGCAATACCAGTCTTAAGTGATGTTCATGCTCTTCTTCAGACTTATAATAGATAAGTATGTCATCCAGGAATACTATGACAAACTTATCCAAATAATTTCTGAATATGCCATTCATTAAGCACATGAAGACATCTGGTGCATTGGTCAGTCCAATTTGCACCACTACAAATTCATAATGCCCATACCTGGTCCTAAAGGATGTGCTATGAATGTCTTCTTCCTTGATTCTTACTTGATGGTATCCTTCCCTCAGGTCAATCTTTGAGAATATCTATGCTTCTCTTAGTTGATCAAAGAGGTCATCAATTCGGCATAGAGGATACTTTTTCTTTATAGTGCACTTGTTCAGTTGTCGAAAGTCAATACATAGCCTCAAGGTTCCATATTTATTTTCGAAGAAAAGTATTGGTGATCCCCAAGGTGAAACACTTGGACATATGTACCCTTTCTTCAACCATTCCTCCAACTTCATTTGTATTTCTTTTAACTCTAGTGTGCTCATTCTGTAAGGTGTTTTTGACACCGGGGCAACTCCTGGCACTAAATCAATTGAGAAATCTATCTCCCTTCTTGGTGGAAATATGGGTATTTCTTGGAATACATCTTCAAATTCATGTAGTACCAAGAAATATTCAAGGCTTGGCCCCTTTGTATTTTTTGGCTCTTCCACATGATCTGCATACAATTGACATCCTTTCCTAAAACATATTTTTAGTTGTAAGGCTGAAATCTCCCTTATAGAGATGGGTCTTATAACTCCTTTCATAGTCCTTTGTTTTCCATTTTCATCAATACATGTAAATGCCTTATTCTGACAATCTAGGACATCATGATGCTTTTCCAACCAATCCATTCCAATCAGAATATCATAAGACCCCAATGGTATGATATTTAGATCAATACTAGTATTCATGCCATTAATACTTATGGAACAACTTCTGACCATGTCATGGATTTTTCTTTTGCTTCTAGTGGCTAACTGAACCAAAATTTCTTTTCCAGGTTTACTTTTCTCCAAATGTAATCTATCCACTATCTTAGGATCAATGTGACAATGAATTTCTCCTGAATCAATCAAAATAGAAGCAGGTTGATTTATGATTTTACCTTCCACCTCGATCATATTGGACTGGTACTCTACTTGTCGATCATCTAAATATGCATATATTCTTCCCATATCTTCGATTGTTGTAGCCTCTTGGATGTTGTGCACAGTCTTCACTCTGTCCTTTATGTGTGGGAAATCCTTGTATAGGTGATCTTCCTTGCATCCCCAACATTGCATTGGTGTTCTTCCCCTTTTTACCAAGGAATCTTCTTTCTTTAAATCCCTCTTAGCATACTAATCTTGTCGATTTCTATTAGGCTCATTCCTGTTGAAGGAAGGTTTGAATACTTTCCTCCTCTGATCAGAATTCTCATTCTTCTTGTCCTTCCAAGATTTTTGCAGAGATTCTCTTCTCTGGCCTTGCTCATATAGGTATTTAGCCTTCCTAGTGGCTTCAGTCAAGGTCTTGGGCTCATCATACTTGATATTTTCCTTATAAAAGGTTGGCAGTACACTTAGAAATCTTTGTATTTTCACTTTCTCATCACTAATGAACCTGACATACTTTAACAATCCCAATAACTTCTTCTCGTACTCTGCCATAGTCATGCTTCCGAACCTTATTTCAAAGAGCTCCTACATTTTCTTGTCATAGAAATTATCTGAGAGGTACTCCTTGAACTGCTTCCAAGTGATCCTACTTTTATTAACATGTTCCACTTTTCAGTTGGTCCCACCACATTGTAGATTTCCTTTGTAAATGGTAGGTGACAATCATGACTTCTAGATTTGATGAATAGTTATGCAACTGAAAATGCCTCTGGAGTCCAAGAAACCATGCTTCAACATCATCTTCCCTTTCTCTTTCACCATCAAAGGAAGGTGTCTTGATCTTCCTCAAATCTCCTTGCAAAATATCTACCTCTTGTTTCCTTATTTGTTGTCTAGCAAGAGACACCTCTAGACTGCTTGTGGGATTTTCTGATGCATAAAAATTTCCTTCTGAGTAAGCAGGTGAGTGGTCTCTATGAGCTATGCTAGCACTTCTGGAATAACCAACTCTTCCATGATCATCCCTTCTTTCATGGAACCTACCTTCTTCCTCTTTTATTGTGTTTGATCCCTTATTTGTTTGTCTTTGCAACTGATTTAAGCTCTACAACACTCAAGCATTTATCTAAATTTTCTCTCTCATAAGTCTCTCGTTGTCTGCTTTGTATCTCTACACTTCCATCTTCATGGTTCTTACTGTTTCTATTAACATTTCCTTCTCTCCTTTTCTCTTGCATTCATTGGACTCTGTCTCTGCATTACCAACTTTTCTATTCTGGCCTTCGGCCTCCTTATCATGACTGGAGGTTCCCTCGCATTCTTCCATTTCCTCAATACACATCCTGAATAGATGTGTTTAAACCCCTTAATTCTATAAAATGTGCAAGAAACCACTTTGTTAGAATTATGCATATGATAAACAAAATTTCCAAACCATGCTACAGGTCTCTTTTTTTTGTTGTTCATGGAGATCACATCCCCATTCTCTAAAAATAACAATGTCTTATTATCCTTTCCTGACATAGAATTGTATCCTGTGCAGGTTCTTCCTTCAAACCACCTTCCTAAGTGACCACGACCAGAAACTGCGGCTAAATCCTTCCTTAGCACTTTTCTGTCTCGAAGACCACCAATTCAGCCCTTATCCCTCCTTCCCTCAGCTCTCAATCTGCATATGACCACGACCATGATCCTGTGCTTATCTTAAAAAGCACTGGTCTAGAGCTTTGAAACTTCAAAAATTTCAGCTAGGACTGGATCAATGATCCTCGTCCTCTTTCACGATCAACGATCAAGATCTACTTCGGGACTTCATGATTTGGGACTCTCAACTTTCCTCACTTGCCTCCTCCCATAACGCTTTTACCCAGAATTCATGATATGCCAATGGGTGTCCTCCTACATATCAGCGGTTGTGAATTGATTCAACTCTTTGGGCTTCAGAAGTTTCAAAACTTTCCTCCTGCACTTTCTCCCAGAGTGATTTCACCTGAAGTCGATGATCCTTCGACGTGTATCTTGTGGAATCAATGGTCGATATGTACTCCATCCTTTGGGCCTTCGGGATTTTTTGACCCAATGCAACCTGCCACATCTTTCCCCACTGAAGTTCCTAGTCTCCATACTACACGATCTATCACCACATGGTGAAATTGTTAAGAACCAAATATCAATATAGCATAGAAAAACCTCAAAATAAGTACTCAATGCCTTGAAAAAGAGATAATTTCAGATAATAAGCCTCTTCGAGGGGCCAAACTCCTTTTACCCCACATAAATGTTCAAATACAATATGAATCCAAATGAAAATGTCTCCTTGGTATATATAGGAGACTAGGAGGTATAATTACAACTAATGGAATAAATCCGACATAAATAAAATAACATTACTAATGTAATATGCCCCA
>JZKD02S1412639.1:1234583-1260220 GCA_000966675.3 Picea glauca
TACAAATTGATTGGGTTCTAAATATAAAGAAGCAATTCATACCTTTTGTGTATGTGGCACATTATGTAGATCAAAGAATTGCTCCATCTGAAGTATCCATGTGATTGGGTCCTTGACATAAAACTTCCTCATATTGATCTTAGGAATGTGGTTGGTCTTCAAACCAAAGTTGGATTTTCTCCATTCTTGATTAACCTTCCTTGTGTCCTCATCATGAATTTCATGGGATGCATTTTCACTTTCAGGTGTCTTCTCTGTTACAAATTTTTTTAATACTTCCATGATCTCCTCTTTTAAACCCTCCATCTTAGTATTTATTGCCTCCAACTTAGCTTCCATCTCTTGTAGTTCATATTTTGTTACTATCTTCTTTTGTAAATCATTTATGTCCCTGCGCATTTCTTCACCTTCATCAAGAGTCCAAGTAGGATTGTCTGGAGGCTTATTTGGTGTAGAAGTTCCCTTTTTGGGTGGCAAGTTGGCCAAGTATCACTTTTGAACCTTGATTTTGAGGTGGTTCTGCTAGCCAATATTTCCTCTGTTTTATCTCCCAAGTTTCAACCCTTCTGGGTATGAAAATTTATTTTATGTAGTTCTCTGATATTTCTTCTCTACAATGCCATAGGTATGATCACAATTGGATGTGCCAAGTGGAATTTATGGTAACTTCCCCACAACTTACTGATTTTTGGCCTTTCCAGGAGATCTCACTTGTATAGTGTGCCCCGCACAAAATAATTGATATGAAATTCTGAAACTCATACCAGAAATACTACAGACTTTCCACTATCCAATGAAACTAGTCTCACTCAATTTGGATACTCTAGGAACAAGTTATGATGTTTTTACCTGGAACACCTTCTTGAGACTAGTCAATAGGACTAGTCAGATACCCTATCTTCCACAGGGTGTATCTACAAATGTAAGATGACCTAGAAGCTGAAATTTTTACCACAGATACTTTCTAATTTCTGTGAATATCCTTCAAATTTCAGGGTCTAAAACATTACATAAAAAAATTTATAGTGAAAATTCCGCAATGACTCAGTTCAGGATGATTCTAGAACCCTATCTTGAACAGGTTGTATCTCTAAAAGTATAAGGCCTCAGGAGATGAAATTTTAACCCAATGTACCTTGATCCATCTGTTAAATATCATCCAATCTATTTCTTCTGAAACATTGTAGAAAAAAAGTTATATAAAAAATTCCAAGGTGTCTCAGAGGTAGCAGTGAAACCAAAAGACCTTGAGCTCTGATACTGTATGTTAAGAACCAAATATCAATATAGCATAGAAAAACCTTAGACTAAGTACTCAATTCCTTGAAAAAGAGATAATTTTAGATAATAAGCCTCTTCGAGGGGGAAACCTCCTTTTACCCCACATAAATGTTCAAGTACAAGATGACTCCTAATGAAAATTTCTCCTTTGTATATATAGGAGACTAGGAGGTGTAATTACAACTAATGGAATAAAGTCGACATAAATAAAATAACATTACTAATGTAATATGCCCCAATTAAGGAGTAATGAGCCAATATTAGGGATTAACAAAAATACTAGAAGTGGACATGTTGCTCAATCAGGTGGGTACCACATGTCATGTTTTAATTGACTTTTCAATACTCAAAATGCCCAAAACTTACTGACACATGGCACACATCCCATGTGTCCATGTCATCCCAAGTGACATTTGCAAGCCATGTCACTTTGGAAATTCCAGGATCTACATCACCTCTAGGTGGTGTCATCGTGCCCCATCACTTTGGCTCTTTGGGCTTCAGGACTTCAGGAGTTTCCATACTAGCACACTTCAAATTCTCTCGAACTCCAAATTACCTAACTAGACAATTTGTTGCCATGTTTCCTCCTGGATCAGATGAAAAAGATTCACTTCGGGTCTTCACCCAAAGTCCACGGATCTGCACCATGTCTCCTCCTTAATTTGACAGTTGAGGGTTACTTCAGGTCTTCAGACTTTGGAAATCTTAAATTTCAAAACTTATCTGGCCCCACTGGATTTTATCTGAAACCCTAGATCTGGTGACACGTGGCTCTCAACAAATCAATGGCTGAGATCCTTTCAGGTCTTCGGGTTTCAGAAATATCAAACTTCAAACCTCCTCGAAGTACACTATATTATGCTATGTGTCCTCTTGAATCGAACATTTGAGGCTTACTTCAGGCCTTCGCCCGAAATCCATATATTTACGCCACGTCTCTTCTAGATCAGACGACCCAGATTCACCTCGGATGATCCGACGCTTGAGATTTAATCTAGACAATATGGCAACTGAGATCTATTTCAGATTATTGGACGATCGAGATTTACTTCATCTCTCTGACTCTCCAGGCTTCAAGAGTTTCAAATCTCAACTGAAAACCTCTCAAATAGATTTCTCCGGAGTTACTAATCTGTTGACACGTACCTCTTCATGATCGATGGTCATGATCTACTTTGGCTATTTCACCTCCTCCTCATCCACAAAATTTTGGATTTGTGGATCTCATGCCACCTGTATCTCCTTGATGATGGACAACCCAAAAAGACTTCGGTTATATGGAGTTTATATGATCGAGCCCTAACATGTCAAATCACTTATTGCCTTTTAATTTGTGGGGGAACGCATCGGCGGTTTGGAGTAACCTACTTTTCTCCCCATATTTCTCCTGACGCTAGCACATAACCCTTCGGTGAAACCATGGTTTATATTGTGGGACCTCCTTGAGGAACTTGGTTCCTCGCAATGTCGACTTCCCGTGGATCTCTCTCTCCAATGGGATCTGACGGTGGTGATCTTAACCCTTGCTTCCTTTTTATCGGACGACCCCTGTTCACCTATCCTCTGATACGACGATCTCATACCTGTCTTTATCCCACAATGGTGATCACTCCCAAATTCAAAGCGGACAGTCATGATCCTTCAAACCCCTTACATTGGGTCTGTGGTGATCTAACTTCTACGTATATTATGCAACACCATTCCTCAGATTTTCAAATCCATGGTCAGAGTTCGATCTATACCCATGAGACTCTGACTAATAGAACTGGCCCATTGTTTCAACCAGAAGCTCTATTACCAAACTGTAACATACCCAGCCACCCACAGGCCGAGGTACACTACCATCAAGCCCATCCTTGGACTTCTTTCTCTTACCGATACCTTTTAAAAATTTAAGGATGCATAAAAGAAAAGAATTTAACGACATGCACAATAATAGTCAGTAAGCATGCATAGTCTAAATATTCAATTAAACGATAATTAAATATACAACAGAAATACATTCATATACATGTAAATGATACCATAATAGAGAGAACTTATCTTTATGAAATATGAAACCAACTGGTTGCAGACCAAGGATGTTCCACCCAACTATAGACCCTATTGTTCTGAAACTCAACAACAACATCACCCCCGAGCCAGGGCTATGAATCCACAAGGATGGTTCCAGAGTGTTACTTGGCTTCCCAAACCAATAAAAATCTAATCTCTCATAGGCTTCCCAGCTCTCACAGTAATCCAAGTACTTATCTCTCTTCTACCCAGCTTGCACCACCCGAGAGAACGAACCTCCACCCTTCTTTGTCACGCAGTCCCTCAGGCAGCCCTTCTCCTTATTCAGTATCTAGTGCAACTGGCCTAGAATCTCAATGCTGGAAATCTCAGGAATCACGGATCTGAACAACGCTAGACACAGGAAAACACATATCAGACACGCAGGCCTCAATTCACAGCTGAATCACACTAGCGACCACTACAACCCACCATATCGTGGCTATTTGTTTAGCAGTTCAGTTCCCTTTCCCAAGACAAGATGTGGATGAGGATGGATCAATGAATGGGTAAGTGGGTGCATGAAAGTACGTGAGGGAAATTAATGAACGTACAAGAAATCAGTGAACAAGTACGTACAAGTAACTTCGTGGGGAATCAAGAACCTCCTTCCCTAAGAAGCTCATGTGATTGATCCCCTCCCTTAGAAAAAAATGGGTAATTAAAATTGGAATAAACACTTAGCCCCTCAAGCCCCCTCTCTTGTGGAATCATAGCCCCCTATAACTCTAGTCCTTGTCCGTCTAGCTACCTTCCATGTATTTATTATTAATAATGATAAAAAAACATTACATGTATTGGGCACACTAGCCTTTTAATAATTGTTTGGGCACCCTGGCCTCTAAGCATTGTAACAATACATTATTTAAAATGCGGGTTCAAAACTTGGGGTGTTACATCCCCACGGGTCAAGCATAGGGTGTCCCACGAGGCCCCTGCTAGTTTTTCAGTACTTGTCAAGAGAGGCCCTACAAGTTACCCAATATAGTCCCACAATGCTAAGGAAAGGTTATGAAGAAGATGTCTTCTTGTTGATGCTGAAGTCAAGGAAGGTTTGATGATATGAGATATGATGCACTAGGGTTTTTGTAGAATGAAAGGTATGTTTTCTATATGTCTTGAGGCTTGTATCTTGGATATTTTGGTATATGCTTGAGGCATATATTGGAGGTTTTTGACATATGCTTGGAGATACATGTTGGAGTTTTGGCATATGGTTTGAGTCATATATTGAAGATGTTTTAATATGCATAAGGCATATCTTGGAGGTTTTGGCACATGCTTGAGGCATGTCTTGGAGGGTTTGGCACATGGTTTGATGCATATCTTGGTGATATTGGGTATATGATTTGGGGGATATCCTTGGAGATCTTGGCATAATATTTATTTGGTTGTTGGGTTGAACCAATTTTGATCAATATAATGTATTAGTATTAGTGAAAATAACAGTGATAGGTTGATTCTCTCATTTATATTTTCGGGAGGAAGAAAGGGGAAAGGAAAGGGGGTTGGAGATTCCTTTCAGTTAGAGTTGGATAATTGAGGGATTTGGATATTTCTTCAAGTTGGATCCTCTAAACTAGGGGGTTGGAGTGTCCTTCTAGTTAGATATGGAGAATTTAGGGAGTTGTAGCTTCCTTTAGGTTGGAGCTTGTAAACTAGGTGGTTGGAGCCTCCTTCCATTTGGAGTTGGAGAAATTATGGTTTTGTAGCTTCATTCAGGTTGGATCCTGTAAATAGGGAGTTAGTGCCTCATTCCAGTTGGTGCTAGAGAATATTGGAAGTTGGTGCTTCCTGTAGATGTAATGTTCAAGATATATATTGAAAGTGTTATGTGGTTTTCTCCCATTTGGGTTTCCACGTAAAATTATTTTGTACTATGTATTTTTGGTTATATGTTTATGACATATTGAATGTAATCATAAATAATAAATTGTTGATAAGTTAATGTTTACATGTTATGGTTAAAAATGGAAAAAAGTGCTCAATACTGATGCACCCCCCTCTCTCAATATTGGTGAATATTCCAACAATTGGTATCAAAGAGAGGTCCCTTCAGGAATAGTATAACCACTGGAAGGTAGATCATAGAATGAAATAAGAATGGAACACCAATGTTTGATGGTTAGAACTATGCCTTCTAGAGTAGAAGGATGAAAACGTTTTTGCAAGAACAAGGATTTGATGTCTGGCAAGAAGTAGTAGAAACATACAAGGAACCTACCACTTCCCCAATACATAAAGATGGAAAAAAAAATTGTGAAAATAATTCAAAAGATACAAATGCTATTTTGAATTGCATGTTTGATTCAACATATGTCAAGGTGAAGTAATGTAAACCATATTTGCCAATATTTTTTTTTTTTTTTGAGGAACATTAAATCTTCTTTCTCTCTGAACAACTTATTCTGGAAGACTTATAGTTAATATAACTAGGTATTTATCATCTTTGTTAACTTATGTGAGGTTCATATTTTCTAGTTATCAAAACAATGAACTGTCATCTCAAATATTCTAACTCTGACTTACCTCATACTGCACAGAAATTCTATACAAAAGGGAAACAATGACTTTTCTATACCTTAACTTTTTGGATTTCAAGCATATCTACAATGATTAACCTTTTACATTTAAACATTGACGTTTATAAACCTCCAACCATACTAGTATTATAATCCTTCCATATATGTATTTGTATTATACATAGGACTCTTAGTCCTATACTCATTTCTAAGCATAGACTTCCATGTTAGCGCACATGAGAAAACCCCATTCGGCATTACGAAATAAATCTCCCTACACGATAGACAATGTTCATGTCATAAAGGATCAAAGGCATGTACCTTTAATGAAAAGGTCATAGGCCTAACATAATGATGATTATACGTTACTTTAAATGGCTGAACAAAGGCCTTATGTTCATTGGTTGTGATTAAAACTTCTGAATATTATTATCATAGTTCTCCTTCGAAACATCTCATCGATAATGAACTATTAGTCATGCCTTAACTGAACAATAAAACTAGATTTGATAATCCTGTGTATCATGCCTTAAAGGATTTGTCCTCTCTCACAATAAATCAGTATGAAATTGAAAGGGTTTTGTCAGACATGAGATAAAACCTCTGTTTAGTCCATTAATGGAGACCCTGAAAAAGGTAATCCCAAGGTTTCCACTAGACCCTACGTCCAATACAATTGTGCCACCTCCATCTTGTCAGATGGTCACATGCAATCTTCGTACTTCTCACTATTACTCTATGCGGTGAAAGGTTTCTAGGCTATTGTGAGTCTTCTGCGTGGTGCTTTAGTGCTAACGCTGTGTTTTTCCTACGGCAAGGAAGGCCAATGACCTGGAGGTATTTACCAGGTGGAAAGAATATAAGGCTATGCGACTGTCTGGTAAGTCCATGACATGCTTATGCTATTAGTAGTCAGGTGGTACTTTTGGGAGGTTTTTATCATAGTGAAAATAACTCTACAACTATTATTCTTTACGGTTTCTAGTGAAGGTTCTCCCCTTCATTATTCTTTAACTCACTGGACTATTTCCTCCAGTCATGGATAGATATACAATGGTGATATCTTGCGTCGTCCTTCGTGAGGTAGTCACTCATTTTTGCAGAGGCCATTAACTTGTGAAGTCTCCTACATAGGCGGTTCTCAGTTTTTAATTTAGGGATAGTCCCTAATGTATTTAGGGTTATGTTAATAAAAAAATACCCTCCTCTTTGTTGTGTAACTTGGTATTTATTTTCTCGTAGAATACCTATCATTATAAAACCAGTGATTAAACCCTATTATAAAGACCTCTAAAATAACTTGGTGCCGAGTATTCTTGTATAAGAATGAATGCTAAAGTTCTCTGACAAGACCCATATCTTCTTCGCGAGATTTCTTCGTTAGGGAAAGGTATCGATCTTCATTGTTTAAACTTACTCCCTTTTTTCTTAAAGGGTTGTCCCCTAATGTGTTTGTTGTAGATTTTGTTTTGGTTTAACCTTAATCTTTGAGTTATCGACTTCTTGTATCTGTCCCTTTGTGGAAACTTCCATATTTAGATTTAAAGGGACGAAGTCGTAGGTGAAATATGTAGTTGTGGTGAGGATTTCTTGATTGTTTGTTCCTATACAAGTATGGATACAAGTTACGATTTTCACTGTGTAGGTCATTCTAGGATTAATAACTTTAACAAGTTTTAACCTTATTCTTCATACTAGAAATTCGATAATTAATCTGTCTAAAACCCCTCGTTTTCGTATGAAAAAGGAACAGGGATTTAGATATCTAGAACCTTGTTATGGTTTCGTTATTCTTTGTCATAAATCCTGTAATTATTTTTGTAACTATGAGGGCAGAAATCTCCTAGCATTGTCTGTGATCTGAATTTCTGCATTTTCTGTGGAGTACGTTTTATACTGTACGTTATTTATAATTCTGGGTTTACGATTGCTTCTTGTTATTTATTTTTCTAAAAAGATTGATTAAAGTTTGATTACTATAGTATAATCATGGGACCCTTGTTTAACTTCGAGGGTACCCATTAGGCAATCCTTGGCCCACTCCACCCCTTCGGGTCTGTGGATAATTTTTTCATTGATGCAGAGAGGAAATACGACATTTGCTCCCAGAACTGCAAGCTAAGTGCAGTCTTTACTTTCATTTGCATTACTTCCTTTTGTAATCATTTTTCCCTGGTAATTATTCTACATTTAGTATTTGAAATTATGTTTACTTCCAATTAAATACTAATTATATTTTTCTTGGTTTCCTTACAGGACTATGCACATTTGAAGTCTCGAGATTCCAGGATAGCTTACTGTGCAAAATGTACTTGGGTTCCATTTTATAGCACTCTTAAAATATTAACCCAGGTCCTATCAAATGAAACGGTTCTGTCCTAGAATACATTTATCATGGGAATTTATACCAGACCCATATATCAATGGGTTATTTGTATATTCAGTTTGTGTTATGTAGAGTTGAAGACTTATTTAAGTATCATTTCGACTATGGGATATGAAACATGTGTATATGTATTTACAATACCAAATCTTTGCCTTTGCATTATTGTAATGAAACAAGACAGTAACTATTGGCTTCAATGTATAGCCACTTTAAATGGAAAACTCGTATCTCAAGTTATGTAACAGTCAATCATTAGTTTCTGTGTATTAGATATTTTATAACTCGGGACTCTAATTTGGTAGCAACATGTACTCATATAATGAAATTCTATTTTATACCCCTTTTGGTTCTACTTTGATCTTTATAAAAATTTGAACGTTCTTTAGTTATTCATATAGCCGTGCATCTTCTAATTCACAGAAATATGTATATGTATGTATGTATATATATATATATATATATGTTTCCATAATTTATGTCTAGTACTTTCACAATTAAATATTACTTGAATATGATTATCTATATGTATGTGTTTGCATGGCTGGTAGAGGTTAAAATAGCCCTAAAAAGATTATATTTTATTTACTTATAGACATACCCCGTGTACCCGTCGTAACCAACACACGGTAGCTCTATTTCTTCATTTATTAACAAAATAAAATTCTTCCTATAACAACTAACAAATAGTAGCTTATTACTCCATTCATTAACAAAATGAATCTGTTCCTACAACAAGTAACACACATTAGTCTTATTACTCCATTCATTAACAAAATAAATCCATTCCTACAAAAGATAACAATAATTCTATTACTTCATTCGTCAGCAAAATCAAACCTCCAAGATTCATCCTACAATTCATTTTATCCCACTTAGCCATTATATAATTCATATCATTCTACTAATTCATACGTAGATGCATTCTATCAACTATAAAACCATAGGTCATCCATCTAGAAAAAACAATGTATACTACCAGCTATTTATTTAACAGAAATTCAAACAGGAAAGAGTAGATGAACATATCTGAACAAGTGCTGAAACAACAAAGGGAACAACTAGGTTCCTCCCAACCATAGAACATAACAACCAATCTACTTGCTCCATTCACCCCCTAGCCTGACCATGAATCCATGAGGGAGAACTCCATAACTCCTCCTTAGCTATAGTCCTTCTTCAGTTTCAGAGAAAAGATTCTTCTTGCCTCACACTCAGAAAATAGTGCTCATAATAGCAAGTGATAATCCTCTTTTCCCCCAACATATACTCAACAACGTCCTGCCTCCTTCCATATGCTATATATCCAAAAGCATTTGTGCCTAGGTCTTTTCCCCTTGGGAATTTTCGCATCTTTACAAGTCCCTGATTTTCAAGGGCTGGCAATGGCCAAATTCCTAATTTTCAATTTGTAACATTCAACCCTGAGGTAGTTCCAACATGTTCCCCACTCATGGAGTCACGGTCAACTGATTTCAACTTGGTTGTTCCATTTGTCTCTTAGAAATAATTATACAAATATTTGTTTCTTACAAGTGTCATAGTAAAATAATTGGTTGGGGAAAATCAAATCTTTTCCCAACAGTCATAATCATAATTTACAATTAACTAAATTCAAAATTTGGAATTTCCATAAATGGAAATAATTTTCCAATTTCGAATTTACCAAAAATGGAAATAAATTCCTAAGTATTTTTAGACTTAATAATAATTTATTTTTGGGTATATAACATCCTTTCCCCCTTTAGTGCAACACTGTCCTCATTGTTCGTTCCTTTCTCAGAACAAGGTTGGATGATATTTCTACAAATCTCCCTCCAATTCCCAAGTGGCCTCCTCAGGGCTAAAGTGCTTCCATTTCACTTTTGTTCCGTAGTGTTATTTCTCTCCTGTCCAGAATGTGCAGAGGTTCCACTTGGAAAACGCCTTCTCATTCCACCTACACCATGTTCCAATCGATCATGTGTGTAGGATCATGAACATAATTCTTTAACAAAGAAACATGAAATACATTATGAATTTTCAAATTTGTAGGAAGTGGAAGTTGATATCCCACGGGTCCAATTCGAGCTAAGATCTTGAAAGGGACACAAAACCTAGGCACTAACTTGGAATAGTTTCCTAGATTTATTGAAATTCTTTTGTCTTTGAATTTTAAATAAACGTGGTCTTCTTTTCAGATATGCAAAACATTTTTGTCTGTCTTGTGCTTCCTTTAAATTTTGTTGTACTTTTCTTACCGTATTCTCTATTTCCTGGAACATTTTTGGTCCCAACATCAGTCTGTAAAATGGGTTATCCCAACTAATCAGAGTTGTACAACTTCTGTCGTATAGTACTTCGAAGGGGCTCATCTTAGCCGAAGTATAGTAACCATTGTTGTATACAAATTCCACCAAGTGCAGGTAGTCTTCCCACTTGCTTGGGTTTGTCCTTACGTACATTCGTAGCATATATTCCATGATTTGGTTTGTTCATTCGATATGCCCATTGGTTTGTGGATGGTAGCTCATGCTGAAATTCAAGTTAGTATTTAACCCTGCAAATAATTCTTTCCAAAATGTAGATGTAAATTTTACGTCTCTATCCGAAATCACCATTTTAGGAATACTATGTAGTCTAAAAATTTATTTCATGAATATTTTAGAGATGTTAATAGCTTTAAATGTAGACTTTATAGGAATGAAGTGCATACTTACTAAGATTATCGATTACTACCATAATTGAATCATTAATTTTTTTGAGTTCTAGGACAACCTGTGATAAAATCCAGTGATATAATCTTCCATTTCCATTTCGGCACATGTAGAGGTTGCAACAGGCCGGATGGATGCTGGTGTTCATCTTTCACCTATTGAAAATATTATCACTTAGATAAGTATTCTGTAGTTTTGCCCTTCATATTAGGCCAATAAAATAACTTTCTTAGTGTTGTTACCATTTTCTGGCATCCCAGATGACAAGAATATGGTTTGTTGTGTACTTTGTCCAAAACTGTTAACTTTAATTCAACAGAATATGGTATGTATAATCTATTTTTGAATCTTAGTAGACCATTTATATCGAAACTCAGATTTGTTCTGTCTAAATTTTTTGCATTATTTCGTAAATCTTCCACTGTTTTAATGTAATTTTAGTCATTATTACTTGCAACCCTTATCCTTTTCTCAAGGTCGCTTTCATCCCTACTAACGTTCATTTCAAACAGTCCATGAATTCTTCTACTTAAATCATATGCCACCTTATTTTCCTTACCCTTGATGTGTCTCACCTCGAATTCAAATTTTTGCAAGAAGGCCAACCATCTTTCCTACCTTGCATTAAGGTTTGGTTGACTAAAAAAATATTCACACCACTGTTATCAGTCAACAACAGGAATTTTCTGCCCATTCTATAATGTCACCACATCTTTAAAGCATGTATGACAACTGCTAACTCCAAGTCATGAGTGACATAGTTTCGTTTGTGCTCTTTTAGTTTTCAGGACTCATAGCAAATAATGTGTCCTTATTAAGTTAGGACACCCCCCAAACCTTCTTTACTCACATCCACATAGACTGTGAAGTATTTATCCAGGTCTGCTACCCTTAAAATGGTTGTGTTTGTTAGAAATTATTTTAAATGATTAAAACTGTCCTGACATTTATGTGACCAATTAAACTTGGTTCCCTTCTTTTGTAAAGATGTGATAGGGTATGCAATCTTGGAGAATCCCTCTATAAATATGTGGTAATATCCAGTGATTCCCATGAATGATTGGATGTCAGCTACGTCTTTAGGGATCGGCCATTCCATGATGGCTCTTATTTTCTTTGGGTCGACCACAATACCTTCTTAAGATATTACATGTCCTAGGTATTGTATTTTCTTTTGATAAAAGTCACACTTGTCGAATTTAGCATACAATTTGTGCTTTCTTTAAGTTTGCAGTACTATCCTTAGATGTTCTTCATGTTCTTCTTTTGTTTTAGAATACACTAGGATATTGTCAATAAATAGAAAAACAAACTTATCCAAGTACTGACTAAAAATGTTGTTCATTAAACACATAAATGTTGTTGTAGCGTTAGTGAGACCAAACGGTATAACAACAAATTTGTAATGTCCATATCTCATTCTGAATGTTGTTTTACTTATGTCCTCATCTTTTATTCTAACCTGGTGATAACTAGATCTTAAATCCAATTTAGAAAAAATCCTTGCCCCATCTACTTGATCAAACATATCGTTGATTCTAGGTAAGGGGTATTTTTTCTTTACGGTCATTTTGTTTAACTGTCTGTAATCAATGCATAGTCTTAGGGTTTTGTCATTCTTTTTAACAAAAAGGACTGGTGCTCCCCATGGTGAGACACTTGGTCGGATGTATTTCTTGTCCAACAAATCTTGTAGTTAAATATTTAATTCTGTTAATTTGGGTAAACACATTCGGTAGGGCACCTTAGATATAGGAGTTGAACTAGGTAGCAGATCGATAGAAAAGTCTATCTCTCTCCTTGGGTGGAATTCAGGTATCTCATCAACAAACACATCTCTAAAATCATGCAAGAGGACAAAATCCTCTAAGCTAGGTTTATTTGCCTTTTCCAACAGATTTTTCACTTGGATGGCATAAATCTAACAACCTTTTCTCATGCACTTCTTAAATTGCATTATTGAAATCTGCCTAACTGAGACTAGTTTTTGTATACCTTGTATTGTCCTAATATTGTCATTTTTGTCTTTATACTTGAGTGATTTTTCATAACAATATAAAACTGCTTTGTGCCTTTCTAACCAGTCCATTCGAAGAATTGTATCATAAGACCCTAATGGTAGAATATTCAGATTTGTCTTTGTGTTTTGACCACCTAAACTGAACTCACAATCGGAAATAAAATAAGATACTTTTCTTTTTGTTCCTGTTGCTAGTTGTACTAGCCAAGATTTTGCATGTCTTGTTTTCTTAAGTTTATTTGAATCCACTATACCAGGAGAAATATAACTCAAAGTAGCTCCTAGATCAATTAAAACAAAAGCATGAGTATTGTTAACTTTACCTTCAACTTCCACTATAGTGGAATGGTGATCAACTTGTTGGCCATCCATGACTGCATTGATCTGATGTAAGATTCTACCTACATCTCCCACTGTAGATGCTTCCTGTAGGTTGTGAAAAATAGTCCTGGTTGTTGAAGTCAAACGTGGACATTTCCTACTTAAGCGAGGTTCTCCACATTCCCAACATTTTAACGGTTCTCTGGGGCTATCCCCAAACTTCTTTGTTCCCAGATTAACTAGTTTACCACCTCCTTGGGTGTTTTGGTTGTTGGAGTGAAAATATTTCCTTAGAAAACTCTTTGTTGCATTCCATAAAGGGGTTTGTTGATATCCCTTCTTTTGTTGGTTCATTCGGTCTTATTTCTTGTCCTTCCAAGCCTTGGGAAATTTTGATCATTGTTTGTATTGGTTGTAACACATTCGTGCCTTCCTGAAAACTTCACTTAAGGACTTGGGTTTGTCTAATTCGATTCTTTCCTTATAGGACTGTGGTAAAAAACTTAGGAACTGCTGGATTTTTACTCTTTCCTTTCAGATATAAGGCACGAACCTTAATAATTCCATGAATTTGTTTATCGAGTCATCCATAGCCATTTGACCGAGTTGTATCTCTTAAAACTCTTTGGTTTTTCTTTCATAGTAACTTTCAGATAAATATCATTTCTTAAACTATTTCTTAAAATCTGACCACTCCATCTATTTTTCCTTTACACCCTTGGCCAACTTTAGGTCCTGCCACCATATGCTTGCTTTTCCTTTTAGATTATAGATGGTCATTCTGACCTTCATATTGTTGGAATAGTTGTAGATCTAGAAACACATTTTTATGTCTAGTAACCATGCTTCTTCCTCCTCCCTTGTTCTAGACTCTCCGTCAAAGGTGGACGGTTTGATTTTCTTAAACTCTCCCTCAAGACGGTCCACTTGTTTCCTTTTTCTTCCTGTGGTTTTTTTATCTTCTACTGATGGTGTACCTTTGGAAGAGTTGTCCCCATTTTCTCATTTAGGACCAAAATTTTTGGAGGCCCTTTTGCTAACTTCCTCTTACTCATTATTGTCCTTCGGGATTTTCTTTGTTACTATGCTATGAAACAATACTTCATTTATTTCATGTTATTCTTGTTGTTCTTTTTTTAGTTTCTCATTGTCTACTTTGAAAAATCGCAGTTCCACAATGAGATTTCTCATGATTTCCAGAACCTCGGTAGGTGAACTTTCGTCATTGTTCTGCCTCAGATCTTTAGGTGGTCTTTGCTAAGGATTTTCCTCGAGTTTGATCTATGCTTAATTCTGTGATGCCATTATCACAACAAAAATAAAGTTTTTTCTGATTGTAACAATAATAGTTTTGTTATTTTTTTCATTAAACAGAAAGCATGTGCTAAACAAACATTTTTGGCTCTATTTAAGGTCCAAGTGTTGTAATCTTTTCTCTGATACCATATGTAATGTACCCCAAATTTACTAATATATATATATATATTTTTTAGGAACATTAAATCTTCTTTCTCTCTGAACAACTTATTCTAGAAGACTTATAGTTAATATAAGTAGGTCATTATCATCGATGTTAACTTCTGCGAGGTTTTTATTTTCTAGTTATCAAAATGATGAATTGTCATCTCAAAGATTCTAACTCTGACTTACCTCATACTGCACATAAATTCTATACAGAAGGGAAAGGGTGACTTTGATATACCTTAACCTCTCAGATTTCAAGCATATATACAATGATTGACATTTCACATTTAAACATTGACCTTTATAAACCTTCAACCCTACTAGTATTATAATCCTTCCATATATGTCTTTGTATTATACATAGGACTCTTAGTCCTATACTCATTTCTAAGCATAGACTTCCATGTTAGCGCACACGAGCAAACCCCATTTGACATTACGAAATAAATCTCCCTACACGATAGACAATGTTCATGTCATAAAGGATCGAAGGCATGTACCTTTAGTGAAAAGGTTATAGGCCTAACATAATGGTGATTATACATTACTTTAAATGGCTGAAAAAATGCCTTGTGTTCACTGGTCGTGATTAAAACTTCCGAATATTATTATCATAGTTGTCTTTCGAAAAATCTCATTGATAACGAACTATTAGTCACACCTTAACTGAACGATAAAAATAGATTTGATAATCCTGTGTATCATGCCTTAAAGGAGTTGTCCTCTCTCACAATAACTCAGTATGAAATCAAAAGGGTTTTGTCAGACATTAGTTAAAACCTCTATTCAATCCATTAATGGAGACCCTACGAAAGGTAATACTGAGGTTTCCACTATACCCCGCTTCTAATACAATTGTGCCACCTCCATCCCATCACATGGTCAGATGCAATCTTCGTACTTCTCACTATTACTCTACGTGGTGAAGGGTTTCCAGGCTATTGTGAGTCTTCTGTGTGGTGCTTTAGTGCTAACTCTGTGTTTTTCCTTCAGCGAGGAAGGCCAACAACCTGGAGAGCTTTACCAGGTGGAAATAATACAAGGCTATGAGACTGTCTGGTAAGTCCACAACATGCTTATGCTATCGGTAGTCGGGTGGTACTTTCAGGAGGTTTTTATCATAGTGAAAATAACTCTGCAACTATTATTCTTTACGATTTCTAGTGAAGTTTCTCCCCTTCATTATTATTTAACTCACTAGACTATTTCCTTTGGTCATGGATATATATACAGTGTTGATGTCTTGTGTCTTCCTTCATGAGGTAGTCACTTGTTTTTGCAGAGGCCATTAACTTGTGAAGTCTCCTACACAGACGGTTCTCAATTTTTGATTCGGGGATAGTCCCTAATGTATTTAGGGTTCTATCAATCAACAAATACCCTTCATCATTTTCTTTGTTGTGTAATCTGGTATTTATTTTCTGGTGGCATACCTATCATTATAAAACCAGTGATGAAACCCTATTAAAAAGACATCTAAAAGAAATTTATGCCGAGTATTTTGTATAAGAACGAATGATAAAGATCTCCGACAAGACGCATATCTTCTTCGCGATATTTCTTCGTCATGGAAAGGTATCGATCTTCGTTGTTTAAACTTACTCCCTTTTTTTTAAAAAGGGTTGTCCCCTACTGTGTTCGTTGTAGATTTTGTTTTGGTTTAACCTTAATATTCGAGTTATCGGCTTCTTATATCCATCCCTCTATGGAAACTTGCATATTCAAATTTAAAGGGATGAAGTCGTAGGTCAAATATGTAGCTGTGGTGAGGATTTATTGACTGTTAAGTATGTTTTATTTTAATCAAGGATATTCTATTCAACTCGTTCGTGCCTGTACAAGTATGGATACAATTTACGATTTGCATTGTGTAGGTCATTCCAGGGATTAATAACTTTAACGAATTTTAACCTTATTCTTCGTTCTGGGAATCCAGTAATTAATTTGTCTAAAACCCCTCATTTTCGTATGAAAAAGGAACAAGGATTTAGATATCCAGAACCTTGTTGTGGTTTCGTTGTTCTTTTTCATCAATCCTGTAATTATTTTTGTAATTTTGAGGGAATAAATCTCCTAGCATTGTCTGTGATCTGAATTTGTGCATTTTCTGTGGAGTATGTTTTACACTGTACACTATTTATAATTCTGGGTTTACAATTGCTTCTTGTTATTTTATTTTTCTGAAAATATTGATTACTATAATCTAATGATGGGACCCATGTTTAACTGTGAGGGTACCCATTAGGAAATCATTGGCCCACTCCACCCCTTTGGGTCTGTGGATGACTTTCTCATTGATGCAAAGAGGAAAGATGACATTTTCTCCCAGAACCGCAAGCTAAGTGCAGTCTTTACTTTCATCCGTGTCTCTTCTTTTTGTAATCATTTTTCCCTAGTAATCATTCTACATTCAGTATTTTAAATTACGTTTATTTCCAATTAAATACTAATTATATTTTTCTTGGTCTCCTTACAAGATTGTGTGCATTTGAAGTCCCCGGATTCCAGGACAGATTTCTATGAAAAAGGTACTCGGGTTCCATTTTATAGCACTCTTAAAATATTGACCCAGGTTCTATCGAATAAAACAGTTCTGTCCTAGAATAGAGTTATCATGGGAATTTATACCAGACCCCTATATCATCGGGTTATTTGTATATTTAGTTTGTGTTATGTAGAGTTGAATACTTATTTAAGTATCGGTCCGACTCTAGGATATGAAACATGTGTATATGTATTTACAATACCAATTATTTGACTCTGCATTATTTTAATGAACAAGACTATAACTATTGGCTCCAATGTATAGCCACTTTAAATGGAAAACTTGAATCTCAAGTTATGTAACAGTAAGTCATTAGATTTTGTGTATTAGATATTTTATAACTCGGGACTCTAATTAGGTAGCAACATGTACTCATATAATGAAATTATATTTTATACCCCTTCTATGTCTACTTTGATCTTTACAAAAATTCAAACGTTCTTTAGTTATTCATATAGTTGTGCATCTTCCAATCCACAGAAATATGTGTATGCAAATATATATTTATATGTTTCCAAAATTTACGTCTAGTAATTTCACAATTAAATATTACTTGAATATGATTATCTATATGTCTGTGTTTTCATGGTTGGTAGAGGTTTAAATAACCCTAAAATAATTCTATTTTATTTACTTATAGACATACCCCATGTACCTGTCGTAACCAACACATGGTAGCTCTATTTATTCATTTATTAACAAAATAATTTTTTTCCTATAATAACTAACACATAGTAGCTTATTACTTCAATCATTAACAAAATGAATATGTTCCTACAATAGGTAACTTACAATATTATTATTACTCCATTCAATAACAAACTGAATCCATTCCTACAATAGATGAAAATAATTATATTACTTCATTCGTCAACAAAATCAAACCTCCAAGGATTTATCCTATAATTCGTTTTATCCCACTTGGACGTTATCTAACAAAGATAATTCATATCATTCTACTAATTCATACGTAGATGCATTCTATCAACTATAAAACCATAGGTCATCCATCCAGGAAAAAGAATGTATACTACCAACTATTTATTCAATAGAAATTCAAACATGGAAGAGTAGATGAACATATCTGAACAAGTGTTGAAACAACAAAGGGAACAACCAGGTTCCTCCCAACCATAGAACAGAAAATCCAATCTACTTGCTCCATTCATCCCCTAGCCTGACCATGAATCCATGAAGGCGAACTCCATAACTCCTCCTTAGATATAGTCCTTCTTTAGTTTTAGAGAAAAGCTTCTCCTTTCCTCACACTTAGAAAATAGTGCTCATAATAGGAAGTGATAATCCTCTTTTTCCCCAGCATACTTGGGAGTGTCCTGCCTCCTCCCACATGCTATATATCCAAAAGAAATTGTGCCTAGGGTTTTTCCCCTTGGGAATGTTTGCAACTTTACAAATCCCTGATTTTCAGGGGCTACCAATGGCCAAATTCTTGATTTTCCACGTGTAACATTCAGCCCTGAGGTAGTTCCAACATGTTCCCCACTCATGGAGTCATGGTCAATTGATTTCAACCTGGTTGTTCCATTTGTCTCTCAACAATAATTATAAAAATATTTGTTTCTTACAAGTGTCATAGTCAAAGAGTTGGTTGGGGAAAATCAAATCTTTTCCCAACAGTCATAATCATAATTTACAATTAACTAAATTCGAAATTCGAAATTGTGATAAATGGCAATAATTTTCCAATTTCGAATTTACCAAAAATGGAAATAAATTCCTAAGTATTTTCAGACTTAATAATAATTTATTTTGGGGGATATTATAGCTATGCAATGTTATTTTGCAAAGGATATTTGGGACAAACTTCAAAATGTTTACGAAGGAGATGAAAAAATCAATGGGGCCAAACTTCAAACTTATAGAGGTAAATTTGAACAATTGAAAATGAAGGAAGATGAAGATATTGAGACTTGTTTTCTACGAGTTGATGAAATAGTGAATTCTATGAAAGGATTGGGAGAAGAAATTAAATGTTAGGTGACTGCTCAAAAGGCACTAAGGTCTCTCCCAATGAGATTTGACCCTAATATTTCATCCCTAGAAGAAAGAGAATATATTTTTACATTGAGCATGGAAGAGCTACATGGAATACTTAAAACTTACGAAATGATAACCGAATAGGATAATCCATCCAAGAAGGAAGCAAATTTAAAAGAATCCAATAAGACAAGAAAGAAAAAGAAAAAGTCAAATTCAATCTCCTACTGTAGTGATGATTCAAATGAAGATGAATAAATAGCCAACTTCGAGAGGAGGTTCAAGAGAGGAACTGATAAGTAAAAGGGTAAGCTTCCCTTAAAGTTCTTTAATTGTGGTAAAATTGGTCATTTTGATGCTAAATTTCCTTATGATAAGAATTTAGATAGTGATGAATAATAAGTTCTCGAGAAAGAAAATAAATGTCAAAAGGGAAACAAGAAAGAAAGAAAAAAAAAAGTCTTCAAGAAAATAATCTACTCAAAATAATATAGTTCCTCATTTGATGAGGATAGTGATAGTGATAGTGACTTAGAAAGAGTGCTCTTCATGGAAATGGAAACTCAAACAGGAAACCTTGAAAATGATGAAGAATATTATGAAGAAGGTGAAGTGGATATTGAAGTAGAATTAATTAGTTATTTAAGTGATCTAAAAAGGGAAAGGAATAAAAACAATCCCTTTAAGGAATAATTGATCAAGATAAAAGAGGGTTCTCAAAAATCTAATGAAAATTATGAATAATTCCAACATATTATCATAAATCTAAAGCTTTAGCTAGAAGAAGCCAGAGTAATTGAAGAAACACTAAAAAATAAGTTGGAAGAAAAGAAGAAAATAAATGAGTCTTTGGAAGTTGAAATAGTATCACTAAGATATAAAATTCAAAAGAAGGACACCTGGCAGAACCTTGGAAACAAAACCAAAATATTGGATGAAATCATGAACATTCAAAGGCCATGTTATGACAATTTTGGACTAGGATACAAGCAAATTCATCCTGAGATGGGTTCAAGCTCCATGATGATAGAAATAGAAGCAGAACAAAAGAGTTATGTAGAAGTCATGAGAGGTCCCATCAAGAAGGAAGAATGCAAGCCTTCAATGGAAAATATTCAGGTAATGTAGATCATTCAAGAAGAATATCATCCAATCAAAGGAACAGAAAATCAACAATCAACAATGGAAAGGAATGAATGCAAAAGAGGTGTATCTCCAAGAAGACCTTCTACCTATAGGAATAAAATAATCTTCAATCATTCTGAAGGAAACAAAAAAAGAGAATATCGTGATCATATAAGGAATAAATTCAAAAGGAATTCATCACAAAAAGGACCACTTACTTCCAGGTATCAAAGTTTATTTCCTAGTTTTTAGTACATGTGTTCTTATAAAAGATATGAAAGTTTACTGAATTTTCGAGGCCAATATTGTATGAAGTAGAGATAAAGGGATAACTTCTAGATCCTATGAACAATCAAGAGTCAAATTGTCCAAAGGAAGAAAGAATAAACAACAAGAAAATCCATGCCTTTTTGTGTATAAGGAAGGTTTCAAGCTCTCGAGTGCTTATCAGGAGTCAAAAGGGACTTGTCACACCCAAAAAAAATTTAATTCTATAGATGAGGGGATTATCACAAGACCACATCCTAAGTGCATATAATTGACGGTTCTTCAGACCCCAAAATACCAACATCCCAGATATTATTGCACACCCTCTGCCAATATCAATGATCAAGATATGGTGTCAGGGTTGCCTCTTCGGAGTCACATTCGGATCCAAGCCTCAAGCACTCCAAGGAGGATCCTTCGATGGACGATCCATATTTAAAATAAGTGCACCCCCCAATTGACTATCCAAATATGCTTCAAAACACCAAATCCTCCCAGCCCGATGTCATGTCAGCCAACCAATAGGGTGTTATCAAGGCCAATCCAAAGATGCCACATGAACATGTGAAATTCTCCACATGTATAGGTAAAAATGATAAATATGGGTGATGAATGTTCTACCCCTCTGCCACATCAGTGCCATCATGGTCCAGTAGAAATTCACCATGTGTCCAGGAAACGTAAGCATGACGAGTTTTTCCTTAGCCAAATTCTAATTTTTACTTCAGTTTGATTGAAGAATCTCATGCATTTCAAACCTGCCTACGAAGCTTCAGATCAACGATGGATATTTACTCTTGGAGTTCTCTTTTCAGAGGAATTTTGGAGGAGTATCCTTGACCACTCCGATATACACCTGTGATGGACGATCCCGATTTGTTTGAAGGTTTTTCAAGTAGGATCAATCAATGGTCCATATTTTCCCTTAGAGATCCAAAAATTCTATCCAGGTGTTTGTTGGCATCCAATTCAATTTTTTTTAATTTACCTTAAAAGCTTCCTACACCCAATTTGTCTTCTAACGACAAATCATCGTCACATTTAGCAACTAGACTTTTGTTTTATTTTTGTGAAAATTACAATTTCATTTCGATTCAGTTTTCACAATTGAAGGTGTGAAAACCCATCTATCGTTATTTGGACTGTCGTAGTCTTTTATTAATTCTTTGAAAGACACTTTACCATTGGCCTATCATATAACTGCAAAGGTTCTTTCAAACTATGTCCATTTCATTTTGATTGTGCAAGTCGATTTATAATCCTTTAAGCATGAAAATTTATTGATTACATTTGGTCCTATAAGGGTTATAATTGATTTTGGTTTTATGTGATTATTGCTATGAGCTTTTGACTTGTTGATTGTATGAGACCTTTTGTTGCAATGCTCTAATAAACTTTGAAACATTGACTATGCAACAAAGCGCATTGTTAATATTATGAGTTTGATTTAACATGGAACGACACTAGTCTAATTTTTACAAAGGCGCATTGGTTAATCTTTCGGATTTCAATTTTATGGTTTGAATCGTTGATTGGATCATTGTTTTATTGGCTTGATTTTACATTGAACGACCATAGTTTCAAACTATACATTGGCATATTGATATGATTGTCCACCGTTTAAAATTTGGGTTGGCCGAATTATGTTGAATGTGGTTATGATTGATTGAACAGGGTTGGTACTATGCCATTAATGTTTTGCATGGCAGTGGTAGTCCCGCCACCTTTGCACGCATACCATTAATCCCTGCCTCTTTGAGTGTTGCAAACTAGAATCCGTGATTTAGGAAATCAAGTGGCTAAGCTCACTGGTCATGAGGCGAAGGTGCAACCCTTCGACAAAAAGCAATGAACCACTGGTTCGATCCTGTTCAAGAATGTTGAGTCAGCCACGGCTATTGTCAATTCGAAACTGGCATAATCTCAGTGGTCTAGCTGGTATAACCCTCGCTCATTTATATGGCACATTCGTGAACTCTGTGTGCATTATTGACTTGCTCGGTTACATAAACATGCACGGTTGTATATGATTTGATTTATTAAATTGAATTTTGTTTATAGATTGAGTTGAATTTGGTTTTGATTTTAGTAATCATATGCTAGATTTGTTTGATTTAAATTCGTTACGATTGAAGGCTCTGTTGTATCTATTATAGGCAAACTGTTTTGCACTTCAATGTTTTGAAACACAATCTATATGGTAATTCGAATTGGTTTTGACACACCTACAGTGGTTATCTGTTGTTTGCATGTAACTTTGACCAGCCTGGATATGATTTCGATTTTGTTTAAAAAAGGGGCTTTGTTTTATATTGAGAATTGATGCAAATCATAACAATAACCTGACTTCTAGCCAGTTAATTCGTAAGGCAAATCAACCCTGTTCTGTTGCGAAATGGAATGACACTGTATTTTTAGTCACAAACGAAGTTGTAAAACAAAATGACATGCCCAGAACAAAAATTTGTCTATAATTGTCTTAAACCCGATCTTGTTTGATTGCTGTCCAGGTTACGGTTAGCAATGTTATTCAATTTTGACTGTGTCATACCCAGCAATTGAAGTAGATGATGATTTTGGTCAAGACTGTTACACATGTTTCGTTTAAATGTGTATCGTAATAGCTTTCACTTATTTGATCAAAATAGAATAAATATCGTGCTGAATCTTTACAGCCTTTCTATCGTTACTATTGATTGAAATGATATCTATATTGCTACAGCTGTAACGTATGTTTGATGTTCAAATCATATCGATTATAGTTAGGTTGTGGAAAATCTTATTTGATATGGTTATTATCTTGTTTGATTATGATTATTGATTACGATTATTCTGTATCTCATTCGAACTTGATTCAATGTCCAATTTCGACCTGTCAAAGTTTGACCCTATTTTATGGTAACTAAAGACAGAAGCATTTTGGTACTTTGTTTCAAATTGAATTTATTTGGATGCGATTTGATTTAAATGATAATTTCAATTGGATTATTAGTGACTCGTTTTGAGGATTATTAAAAGATGATTCGATTTGATTTTATCTGATTGAGATCTGGTCCTGTTGGCTATTCTTGACTAGCTACAGAATTAGATGATTCTGTAGCTGAGTCTGTGGAGTCAACATTTCATTTTTTTCTTAATAAAATATTCTTCTAACTTGATTTTTGGTGTCTATTGCAGGCAGATTTGAATTGGCAATAGATATGAGGAGCAGTTGGAGGATATCTTAGGGATTTCACCTGCGTTTTTAGTTACTTAGTTTAAGGGATTTTGGGATTATTCCCAGATTGTGTAAAACTATTTACTATTATTCACAAGGATGTTTTACCTTGTGAGAAACCTATATAAACTTATGGTTTTTGTAATAATGAACATCCTCAGTGGTGGGAGAACAAGGATATAGAATTCTGATTCAAACTAGAGTAGAATTGATGTTTTGTCATAGCTTTTTCTTTTCAGTATATCAACATTTTGTTCCAAGTTTTATATATCATTTTGTTTATGGTTTAGTATTACTTTTGCTATCTAAATCAAATGCAAATGATATAATTTTATTACTATTTATCTATATCTTGTTTCTTCCAAATAGATAAAAGACATAATAGTTGTTGATTCATTTTGTGAATGATAGCTTTGACTTCTTCGTAAACTGAATTGTTATATATAAGCTTGCTGCATAATAGGTTTCCCTTTTGCAGGAGTTTATAATCAGAAAATTGTTATGATTTTCTTTTATGTCTTGTTTGTCCTATAACATACTTCAAGAGGCAGCATAGCTGATCATTTACAAAAAGATTAACGACTAAATGGTGTGAGTTTCCCTCCTCCAAACAGCTCAGAAGTCATCATACACAGGGCAGACTTGGAGCGTTTCCAGGTCAATTAGAGTATTGTTTACTGTTTTCATTAAGTAATATAATATAGATGTAAGTTAATTAGATTTATATTAGATTGTTTAATTTAAGTAATTATGTTGGATTATTTAATTTCAGTAATGTTTATTTACTTTTCATAAATATAAAAATCAAAAAGAGATCTTTGGCTGTTTTAGGACAGCAAGCACATAAGTTTCACAGGTTTTATTCAAATTTGTAGATTGTCAATAGTGTACATTTGTGAATAAGAATGATCATAGCTGATAATTAGATAGTTGATTTGAGTTATTAGAAGTCTAATTAGTAGTTTGTAGATAGAATAGTTAGAATAGTTTATATTTAGTATATTAGTTCCTTTTCTTTGTTTTATTAGTTTCTAGTTTCCTTTATTTTAGTTGCTTTCTTGTATTTAATCATAGTTAGCTTGTTTTATTTAGTTTAGTTAGATCAATTAGCTTAGATCAATTCTCTCTTTGGTTTTCATAGAAGACCTTAGAGCGGCCAATGGAGCCATTAAACTCGTTAGGGTGGTCCATTCCAAACGGCTTGGGTTATTTAGACAACCCCGGACCGGTTCCACTCTTCCAGTTGACAGACGGTCAATTTCGCCCATCAACAAATGGCGATAGAAGGAGGGACAAACTAAATTGATGGCACGAGGTGGTCGCGAGACTCCTCCACCCCCTAATCGCTCCCCTATAGTGACTAGAATCCGTTCATTTGATAGTATTCCCCCTCAAACAACAACTACTTCAACCGAAGATCCTCAGATCACAGTTGAGCCAGCAACCCCTAATCCTATAGGTGGTGATATACAAGAAATTTTTAGAGAATCTCTTATCAAATAACACAAAGCCTTTGCTAGCCTTACGCAACCAAATCGCTCGTGGGGTCAACCTTTAGACTTCTCAGAAGTCAGAGAACAACTAGGTGATATAGACCTTACTGTGAATCCTACAGATCCAAACATAAATCCTGCTGCAGGAGGATCTGGGATACCTCCTTCACCACCTCCCTCATCTCCTTCCTCTTCTGGAGGAGATTCCTCTTCTGACGAAGGCAAACCACCTTCTCAGCCTTCCACA
>JZKD02S1412639.1:1268705-1285191 GCA_000966675.3 Picea glauca
TCTAGCTGGTATAACCCTCGCTCATTTATATGGCACATTCATGAACTCTGTGTGCATTATTGACTTGCTCGGTTACATAAACATGCACTGTTGTATATGATTTGATTTGTTAAATTTAATTTTGTTTATAGTTTGAGTTGGATTTGGTTTTGATTTTAGTAATCATATGCTAGATTTGTTTGATTTAAATTCGTTACGATTGAAGGCTCTGTTGTATCTATTATAGGCAAACTGTTTTGCACTTCAACATTTTGGAACACAATCTATATGGTAATTCGAATTGGTTTTGACACACCTACAGTGGTTATCTGTTGTTTGCATGTAACTTTGACCAGCCTGGATATGATTTCGATTTTGTTTAAAAAAGGGGCTTTGTTTTATATTGAGAATTGATGCAAATCATAACAATAACCCGACTTCTAGCCAGTTAATTCGTAAGGCAAATCGACCCTGTTCTGTTACGAACTGGAATGACACTGTATTTTTAGTCACAAATGAAGTTGTAAAACAAAACGACATGCCCAGAAAAAAAATTCATCTATAATTGTCTTAAACTCGATCTTGTTTGATTGCTATCCAAGTTACGGTTAGCAATGCTGTTCGATTTTGACTGTGTCATACCCAGCAATTGAAGTAGATGATGATTTTGGTCAAGATTGTTACACATGTTTCATTTAAATGTGTATCATAACAGCTTTCACTTATTTGATCAAAATAGAATGAATATCGTGTTGAATCTTTACAGCCTTTCTATCGTTACTATTGATTGAAATGATATCTATATTGCTACAGCTGTAACGTATGTTTGATGTTCAAATCATATCGATTATAGTTAGGTTGTGGCAAATCTTATTTGATATGGTTATTATCTTGTTTGATTATGATTATTGATTACGATTATTCTGTATCTCATTCGAACAGTTGTTGATTCATTTTGTGAATGATAGCTTTGTCTTCTTCGTAAACTAAATTGTTATATATAAGCTTGCTGCATAATAGGTTTCCCTTTTGCAGGAGTTTATAATCAGAAAATTGTTATGATTTTCTTTTATGTCTTGTTTGTCCTGTAACATACTTCAAGAGGTAGCATAGCTGATCGTTTACGAAAAGCTTAAGGACTAAATGGTGTGAGTTTCCCTCCTCCAAACAGCTCAGAAGTCATCATACACAGGGCAAACTTGGAGCATTTCTAGGTCAATTAGAGTATTGTTTAGTGTTTTCATTAAGTAATATAATATAGATGTAAGTTAATTAGATTTATATTAGATTGCTTAATTTCAGTAATTATGTTAGATTGTTTAATTTCAGTAATGTTTATTTACTTTTCATAAATATAAAAATAAAAAAGAGATCTTTGGTTGTTTTAGGACAGCAAGCACATAAGTTTCACAGGTTTTATTCAATTCTGTAGATTGTCAATAGTGTACATTTGTGAATAAGAATGATCATAGCTGATAATTAGATAGTTGATTTGAGTTTTTAGAAGTCTAATTAGTAGTTTGTAGATAGAATAGTTTATATTTAGTATATTAGTTCCTTTTCTTTATTTTATTAGTTTCTAGTTTCCTTTATTTTAGTTGATTTCTTGTATTTAATCATAGTTAGTTTGTTTTATTTAGTTTAGTTAGATCACTTAGCTTAGATCAATTCTCTCTTTGGTTTTCATAGAAGACCTTAGAGCGGCCAACGGAGCTGTTAAACTCGTCAGGGTGGTCCATTCCAAACGACTTGGGTTATTTAGACAACCCTGGACCGGTTCCACTCTCCCAGTTGACGGACGGTCAATTTCGCCCGTCAACAAATGGCGCTAGAAGGAGGGACAAACTAAATTGATGGCACGAGGTGGTCGAAAGACTCCTCCACCCCCTAATCACTCCCCTATAGTGACTAGAAGCTGTTCATTTGATAGTATTCCCCCTCAAACAACAACTACTTCAACCGAAGATCCTCAGATCACAGTTGAGCCAGCAACCCCTAATCCTACAGGTGGTGATATACAAGAAATTTTTAGACAATCTCTTATCAAATAACACAAAGCCTTTGCTAGCCTTACGCAACCAAATCGCCCGTGGGGTCAACCTTTAGACTTCTCAGAAGTCAGAGACAACTAGGTGATATAGAACTTACTGTGAATCCTACAGATCCAAACATATATCCTGTTGCAGGAGGATCTGGGATACTTCCTTCACCACCTCCCTCATCTCCTTCCTCTTCTGGAGGAGATTCCTCTTCTGACAAAGGCAAACCACCTTCTCAGCCTTCCACACCTAATTCCCCAATGGCAAATCAGAACAACCCTGCTAGACCTTGGTTCGACCAGGATGATGTAGCTGTACCTGGAGCCCAACACCCTTTACCTAAACACCCAGAGAAATGGCTTCCTAAGTTTGATCCTCATTCAAAACAGATAGCTGAAGACCATATCAAAAAATTTATGTTAGCCATCAGACTCCGTAACGTTGAACATGAATATGTTGTCTGTAGGTTGTTCCCTTACACCTTTGAGGGTAATGCGTCCACTTGGTATTTTGCCCAACAACCTCACACTATAGTGTCCTGGGAAAAATTTGAGTCATGCTTTCTGGAAAAATTTGGAGATGGAAAACCTCCTGAAGTCTTAGTCATGGATCTTTCAAACTTAAAAATGAATGCAAAAGAAAAGGTTAAAGATTTTAATCAAAGATTTTTAACACTTAAAAATAGAATCCCAACAGACTCTGTGCCTGCAGAGAGTCTTGTAATAGCTTACTACACCAAAGCTGTACATCAAAGTATAGATATTTGGGTGAAAAGATCCAAAAAGGCCATGTTACTAGAAGCCTTTGAAGAGGCTACGCAAATTGAAAAATACATTCTTAGTCTTAAGGATTCTTCTAGCAACAAAACTGAGACTGTTTCCTCTTCCAAGAAGAAGATTGAAATTCTCCCCAGACCTACACAAAACAAAACACAACCCGAAAACTCTGATTTGGAAAATTTAACCAAAGTTGTACAAAAGTTATCTAATCAAGTTATATACTTAAGAAGGTCGACCGACGAAGCCGCTTCGAGTAAAGGACCCTACCAACCTCCTTTCCGAAAGCCTTTTCCCCCAAATCAACCTAACCCAAACTCTGAAGGCTTGAACCTAGAAAGTTTGCAATGTGCTCTACAGAAAATTCTAGGAGCCCAAGATGACTTGATCCCTCTTGACATTCCTCAAGAGGAAGTCGAGCAGGAAACAACCCAAGAAGAAGAGTCTTATCCAAATATCTTTGGTCACCTCTCTGATAGTATCTTTCAAGCTAACTTTGAGACTATGCACCCTTACAATACTAGGAGCAAGACCGCGAACAAACCTCCTGCCGAGAACACTACAACTTTGCCTCCAAAGCCATCTAAGTTAGTAGAAATTAAACAGAGTAATGCTAGCCCTAAAATAGATTATGATATTGTTGAAGACCTTAAGAAATTACGGGCTAACATTTCTATCTATGAGTTGTTGAAATTTCCATTTTTGTTACATAAGATATTGCAAAATATTTTAGATAATGGAAAGAATGGTAATTCAAATGGTAATAAGGTTGTTCAAAGCAAATTTCCACAGAAGACTTCCACAAAAAATAATCATGATCCTCAAGATAAAGGAAGCCTTCTTGTACCAAATGTAAATAATGTAAATAACAATGTAAATAGTGTAAATAATCCAGATAAAGTAGTCTTAGAGAATGCGAGTAAGAAACCTCAAGCTACAACTCTAAGTACTCGCAAGAATGTTCCTCCTTTTCTTTTAACCTTCGAAATCTTCAACAGAAATGTGCATAATTGTATGGGTGACTCAGGAGCATTGTCGAATGTGATGCCTTGGTCAGTCTACCAAAAGATTAATGCCGAAGTAGAACCATCTTTTTTGAAAATCATACAACTTGATAGAAGAGATGTTAAAGTCATAGGAGAATTGAAAAATGTATTGATTATATTATCGTCTAACCCAAAGTTTCATCAAGTTATCGATATAATTTTGGTTGATATTCCAGAAGTGTATGGTATGTTTTTGAGCAGGGACTGGTCGGAGAAGATACATGGTTACTTCGCGACAAACTGGTCTCACTTGTGGCTTCCAGAAAACGACAAGCCCAAAAAAATCAGCGTGAATCATGAGCGTTACCTCAAGTTCACGGTAACAGACTTGAATGACCCCAATGAACCATATACATCTCCAGCTGATTCACCTGAAGTCCAAGGGATGGACACCTACTTTGGAAATTTCATGGCTGAAATTTCACCTATCAACAATCTAGAACAGCAGTCTGAGATCTTAGCATGTACGCAACCAACAACTTCTAGTTGATTTGAGTTATTAGAAGTCTAATTAGTAGTTTGTAGATAGAATAGTTAGAATAGTTTATATTTAGTATATTCATTCCTTTTCTTTGTTTTATTAGTTTCTAGTTTCCTTTATTTTAGTTGTTTTCTTGTATTTAATCATAGTTAGTTTGTTTTATTTAGTTTAGTTAGATCACTTAGCTTATATCAATTCTCTCTTTGGTTTTCATAGAAGACCTTAGAGTGGCCAATGGAGTCATTAAACTCGTCAGGGTGGTCCATTCCAAATGGCTTGGGTTATTTAGACAACCCCGGACCGGTTCCACTCTCCCAGTTTATGGACGGTCAATTTCGCCCGTCAACAGTGTCACATCAACGTGCTAGTAGAGACCTGTCAGAGCTAATCTAGAGCTACCACATGGACATGTTAAACCCACTACATGCAGGGGTAAGAGACTCAAATATGGGTGAAATGTGCCCCACGTATCTACCACATCAGTATCGATACGGGCCAATAAGAAGGTACCACATGTCCATGTTTTCTCCAGTCTGAAAATTTTCATGCCCTAGCTGATTTTTTCTTCCAAACATGGGGAAATCAATGGTACTCATCCAATATCCTTTTTCTCTGATCAAATTTTGATATTTTTACTCGCAGTTATCTTCTCAGAGTCTTGTTTAAGCCCGATCCTCCAAACCCCCAAATGTGCCCCTACGATGGATGGTCTAGATCCATTCTGACCTTTTTTGTATGTAGGACCGATCAATGGTTCATATCTATCATTAGGAATGTAAGCATCCCATCTAGATGTCGTGTCAGCCCACTAGCAGAGAACTATTAACACCAATCAACGACTTCCACATGGATAGGAGTTGACCAAAATTTGGTCATCTATATTTTCCCACTCCTTGGATTCGTAAAATCCTTGATATCAAAAGAAGACATTTTTGAACTTTTATAAGTTCATTCTGCAGCCTTCAATATTAGCTTCACCACACATTTTTTGGATCAAAAATTTGTTTCCATATGCTTAAGTTATTCAAGATATGGTCCAGAGATCCAATTTTGAAGAATCTTTCTAAGTATTATGTTCTTCTATATTTTTTCAAATTTTTGCCAAGTATTCTCATCACTTATTCCCCTCACCTCCATCTCCACACTTAACTATTTTTCTCTTTTCACCACTATTCTCCATATGCTCCATGAGTCTCTACACTTAGATGTTTTTCAGACTCTTCCTTCTTCTCCTCATTGGGTTCGCGAGTTGGCGGACTCATACATTCCCTCATATTCTCACACTCCATCACTTACCAACCCATTATCTACATATTACACTCTCTACCTCTGACGCCTACATTTCTCCCCTTACCTCCCTTCTCATTCAAAACTTTAACACTTAGAATTTTTTATGAATTCGCTGGTTCACAGGTTGGTGGGATAATTCAAGGATGATTTTAGGGGCTAAATTTCGCTAATGGGCTAATTTTCCTTGTTTTTTCTCAAAACAAGATTCATTATTCTAAAAAAGATTTTCCCAAATTCTATAGGATAAAATTATTTTACCTTAAAAGTCACCAAAATTTTATACAAACTATATAAAATCCTTTTGAATATTTTTACAAAAATATCATCAAACATTTTATAGTTGGCATATGAAGGATTAGCGCCAAGGTTTCTACATTTTAAAATAAATTTCCATTCTTAAAATCATCCCTGGAGGGATTTCATCTCCACCCTTTTTCTCATGTCATAACTCTGCTACTACACTTAGCCATTTTTCAATTGTGCGGGTTCATGGGTTCAAGCCCTCATCCTCCATTTTTTGTGACCTTCACTTTGCACCCCAAGTTCTGTGATATAAATTTTGACCATAATCCTTCTCGCAGATGCCAATATCCAAAGTATTTTATTCCTCTTGCATGCAAGTCTGACCGACCGTCTTTCTACACTTAGTATATTTTTTATCACCTATACAATCGCGGGTTGGCGGGTTCATGAAATTTTTTATATTTGAATTCTCTCTTGTCCATCCCCACAGCTTACAAACTTTCCCCTCAAATTCTTCTACCCACAATTTTTCCTCATCCCCTCTCATCCCATCTCCCATACTTAGCCAAATTCTCAAAGCTATTCCAATGCATGAAAACCATCGAATGCGAATATGACACATGGTAATGAATGGGGTCATGAAACATGGAAACTAAACATTGGAGGCACGTGGAAAAATAAAATTTGAGACACATGGCATGATATTATTGGATGAATAACCATGGTGACTAGGCGTAAGGTGGATGACATCAGGATTCCAAAAAAATATTATTTTATTCGAAAATTTTCCAAGGGTCGAATCCTCCAAGCTTCATAATTTATTATCTTCTCGTGTTTCTTGCTAACTGTATCAAAAAATTAATATTATATATCATGAATAATATAATATCCAAATGCATGTGGGGTATACTTTTTAAACCAAAACGTCGAATTTTATGAAGGGAAGCACGAAATTCATCCAAGGGCCCACATTTGCCTATCAATTTTGATCGACAATGGTTGAATGTTGATCTTGCGGAGACCATAACTTGAGCTCTAGGTGTCAGAATCACACAAAATTTATACCGTTGGAAAGGTATTTCAACATAGAATATGGTGGTATAGGTTTGAAGTTCTAAAAGTTGATAAATGTTTCTCTGAAATTAAAATATCAGTCAGATTCATTTTTAATGGGCCTGCGTGACAACTCAACTTCATGACCTCATATCTTGAGATCCGAGTGAAATATTTGCACAAAATTTATATAATTGGAAAGATAAGGTGATGAAGATCACATAAAAAGTGATTTCCATGGCTAAAAATGTGATTATAATTCCCATAAAATTAAAACACAGTCTTCCTATTTTCAATGGGAAATTAATTAAATTGTGAAAATAAAAGTTTATTTAAAAAATTTTATTAAAAAGGGAAAGGGAACCATTTTAGATATGTATATATTGATGATATAATTTCATTAATTATGAATTAATGAGGAACTAATTAAATGGAATGTTTCAATAAGAAACTTGTACGAGAATTTCAACAGAGAACTACTCAAGTAGTTAGAAAATTCTTCTTAAAAAGAGAAGAGAGGCTTCATCAAAGGTTCCAATAATCAGTGTTGTGAGAGGGGTAGGGAAAAAGATCATAGGAAGAAGAAGGTACGACCATGGATACACACTCAATATTCTGATCAAAAGAAATAAATCTCCATCTTCTCCATTATTTCTATTATTCTACACCACTTCTCATAGCTTTATGCTTGAATCTTAGAGTTGGGCACAAGGCTGAGTTGTTGAGTGTTTTTATTGTATTCTTCTACAAAATGTTCTTGTATGATCATGGAATATTTGCGGCCACATACATGGCTATCAAAATTTTGGCCACATATATTTATTCAGACCTATTTTAAGCAAGACCTATCAACGGTCTAGATCTTCTCTCGAGTGTTAAAGCCTCCCGACTAGATGTCGTGTCAACCCGTTAATAGAGCCTTTTCACAACCAACCTGATCCTTCCATGTAGACAAGTGAAACTTGTTGGATGCATGGGTAAAAGGCCCAAATTTGGGTCACATGTTTCACATAGCATATGCCACCTCAACACTAACGTGGACCAATGTGAAGGTGCCACATGCGAAGGATGGAATCAATGCGATAAATATCATGCCTTCGTCGATTTTTGGTTCTTAGTTGATCCATATAAATGACCCTCGTACGTTTTTTGTCCTCCCTTTGTAGTTCTATATCAACGAATGAGAATTGAACTTAGAGTCCCCTCATAAGAGTCTTGTTGGAAGCTAGAGCTTGATAACTTTGAATGGGTACCTCTAATGGATGACCTAGACCTGCTCTCGGGTCTCTTGCAAGTTGAGTCAATCAATGGCCTAGATCTGCCTTTAGACCTCCCGGCATAGGCTCTAGTTTGATGAATGAGATATAATTTTGGAGCTCCCTCATCATGGTCCCATTTGAAGCCACACCCCTAGTAATCTGAAGAAGCTCTTGCGATGGAAAATCCATATCTACTTCAGACCTTTTTCAAGAGGAGCTAATCAATGACCCATATTTGTTCTCAAGTGTTAAATCCTCACGATCGGGAGTCGCGTCAACATGCCGATGAGGAACTATCAGAGCTAATCGAATAATTCCACATGGAAAAGTGGAACCCACCATATACATGGTTAAAAATTCCAAATATGGGTGACACGTGTCTTGCTCTTGTGCTACATCAATGCCAACGTGGGATAAAAAAAACTGCCATGAGTCCAATGTTACGTCAACAAGAATATTTTATGCCTTATCCTTTTCTTTCATTCAAAATAGGTCTGATCAATAGCCCTTAGTGTTTTTCTTGGATCTTCGATGGAAGACCCAAATTGGATTTCATCTTTCCCTTTTTAGGGTCCCATTTAAAATCCAATCCTCCAACACTCTGACAAGTGTGACACCGATCAACGGTCAATATTTGATCAAGAAAATTCATGAGATATATCCAACAGTAATTGATTTCTGCACATTCGATTTTGAGCGCCCATCCAATAGAAGAAATGATATGAAAAGGGTTCCTACATTTATTTTAATGTATGAAGATAATAATTTTTTGAAGAATATTTTCTTGATCTATTTACACTTGTTAGAGATGTTGAATTCTTCATTTCTCAACACACTATGCATTTCACCTAGTATACATGATTCATTATTTGCAGTGCCTTTTTTGTTTATTTTGTTCTGTCCTATGATTCATCATTTCATCTCCCTTTTAAACTTGAATTTATGAAATAGTTATGGAAAAATGACTTTGATAGTTGAGATCATTTGTTAGTTGAGATGAGAACTATTCAAGGTCCTTGGTGAGACAGGGAGAGGGAAAAACTTCCCAAAACTGCACAATTATTCTTCTACAAATATGGCCTTAAGACTCATCTTGAGTCTTGGTCCCTGGGGTTCCTCAACATCGTTCCATTAAAAAAATGGAACATATCAAGGGATAAAATCCAAAATGGCACTATTTCTAGAGATGTAAGTTGAATAAATCTTCCTTGGGATACAACATTGTAATATATGAGACTTGACAGTGAATAAGCATCAGGAATGTGGTTGTTAATATTTCACCTGGTGACTCCACTAAAGGATAACCTGGACTCTACCAAAATAAATACCAGAATCCAATTTGATCTTGCTGAAGTTATCATATACTCAGATCCAAAAAATTTGGTCAACTAGAGGAATATCAAAGAGCGTCAGACCCCCTCTTTCTCAAGTAACCATTATCCAAAAATTTCTCCTTATGTTGTTCATAAAAGTGTTGAATATGTAAGTCCGAGAGATATACCTGAAGATTCATTTTCTATTATAAAATATAAACTAAAATATTTGATAGCTCTTCATAATTCCACTTTAAAATTTAACCAAGAAGTTAATTCTTCCCATCAACTATTTTTGAAATTTCATGTTCCTCCTCTATCTTCTGAATCCCATAACATCATTTTGCAAAACCTTATAGATGGATTAGGTGGAGAAAGACCTGGGGAAAATCAAACTTCTCCCCCTCCACCTATATATCCCTAGTTCACTTCCAAAATTTCCCCATTGAACATGCCCCAGATTACTCATCACCTCCCTGAGAATTACATGAAATATCTGCTAAAATTTTATGGAGATAAAACTCGTGTTGGAGAAGAGCATGTAAGTTTTTTTTGAGATTTAGCAGATGACCAGTTTGTAGAGAATGATGATGTCTTCATGAGGCTATTTTTCCAAAATTTTGGGGGAGATGTTAGAAAATGGTTCGAAGAGTTACCTATTTCTTCAATTGATAGTTGGTCAGCTCTAGAAGCTACCTTTATGAGACAATGGGGTAAAAAAAGGGATATCCTATACCACCTGAATGAATTTAGATCACTCAATAAAAGAGCCACTGTAATTGTTGATGAATTTAACCAGAGATTGAATAAGCTCTATAAAAATATCCATATAGATATAAATCCATCACAACCAACATCCAAAATGACATATGTTGGGGCGTTTGATGATGACTTTTCCATGACTTTGAGAGAAAGAAGATCCTCGACCCTGCTAGTAATGAAAGAGTATGTAATTGACATAGAAGGGAATATGATTGCATCAAGAAATATGAAGAAAAAAAAGGATCATATAGAAAATAAAAAGGCTAGGAAGGATTTTGGACCTTCTAACCCAAGTAGATATCCTCAAGAAGTAAGGATAGACGATATGTCTAGATTGATCAAGAATCTAACAAATAAAATGTCCATATTTGATATAGAGCATAGAAGCAAAAAAATATATATTGAAGAGGGATGCATAGGAATTCATAACCCTAATCATTTTACAATACCTCCTAATCCACAACTCATGAGAAGGGAGAGTAGAAATGAAGAACAACCCATTTACCCCCCTGTAAAAACCAACAATGAGAACAACTTTATTGAAGTAGTGGCTGAGGGATATGATGAATACACAAAATAACTCCACCTACTTCAAGATGATAATGATGTCATACATCTAACTCAATATTATTATGAAGAGTTAATGAATCCTAGGAAGCTAATGCTTGATCCTCATCCCAGCCAAGGGGGTTTATCCTCAATTTAATATAGGATTTGTTTTATGCACGTCAGGCTGAGATGAATAAGAAATATGAACTCGGGACAAGATAGAAAAACATTGTTGCAAACAGTCAAACTCATGCCAAAAAATTCAGTCCAAAAATTCCCAAAGATAAAGCCAAACATGTCCAAGACACCCCTAAGGTAGATGAAGTTTCAGATATTTTTAAAAGGGAAAAATAAACTAAAGGAAATGAGGAATAATTCTCAATATAGAATATGAATCTTCCAACATCAATATTACCATACCTTTGGTGGAGCTGGATAAAAATTCCTCATACCATAAAAGATCAAGAAAAGGATGTAGGGGAAGGGATCAACAACTATTACTAATACTTTGAATGTATAAGATGAGTCTCCTACCATAGTTTTTGGTCCCCATATTGATGACAAAGAAGAATTGGTGGCACCCTTCTATGTGACTTTGAATATTCATGATAAGATGCTACACAATTGTATGATCAAGACTGGAGCCTCTCACAATCTTTTTCCCAAAGTAGTCATGGAAAAGTTGGGACTGGAAATTACTACCTTATCATGACCTATATTCATTTGATTCCAGGAATTTTAATTGTTATGGGCTGATTAAAGACATGGTTATCACCCTGGGTTAATTTTCTGTTAAGGGCATTATGATGGACATGGTAGTGGTTGATGTACCAGCAAATTATGGTATGTTGTTGTCTAGAACATGTGCATGAAAATTAGGAGGAACTATGCAAATGGACATGACTTATGCCACTGTACCATTTTTTGGAGGAGAGATTAGAAGATTGTACTGAGAAACAAAGTTTGTGTATGTGGTCAATTATCAGAAAACCCTGTGAATTATCCTATATATGTTGTTGATGAAGATCTAGGTTGTTGTATCCTATATAAATGAAGAGTGCAATAAAACCCAAATACTACCAAATCCTATTGTAATCCTTGTGGAAGAGGTGGATGGTATATGAAAAATGGTTTTTGATGGTGCATGCTCAAAAGAAGGGGTGAAGGTTGGCACAGTTTGCATCTCTCCCACCAAGAAAGAAATTCATTTGTCCTACAAGCTTGAGTTTGAGGCCACAAATAACGTAACTGAATATGAATCCTTGATCTTAGGCCTAGAGGTAGCAAGAAATATGAAAATTACCAAGCTAGTGGTATGTGGATATTCAGAGCTAGTTGTGTAGCAAATGAGAGGTTCCTATCAAACATGACACCCAAGAATGAGAGTGTATAGAAATTAGGTATGGGATGCGACTGATAATTTTTATGTAGATTTCATTTTTGTTTTTGTTTTGAGGGACTGGTTTAATCAACCAGCTTATTACTTAACAGTAGATTCCAATACCTTTAAATTCCCAGTGGCCCCTCAATTTAAATATGAGATTGAAATGAGATGCATACCTTCCATTCTTGATAATATCAAATACTTGCAAGTTTTTGAAGATGAACAACATATCAAAAAATTCATGGAAGTCATAGATGAGTTTGAAAATACTCAGATTGATTTAGATGATGAATAAGACAACAAAAAAGATATTGGGAATGAGGTTGAAGAGATCCCTAAATTTAGCAATAACATGGATGATAATAAAGTGTTGTAGCTTAAGAATAATTTCATTCCAAAAGGACTAGTACCTTTAAACAATCGTTTGATAGAAATGATGTGACTGTCAAACCACTTGTCCTTCCCAAAGATGACAGCATTGAGGAATACAATATCTAGTCTAAAAAATATCCTAAGTATATTAAGTTGTCCAAAAATATCCTTGTCGATCATAGGGAAGAGTATTTGCAGTTGTTCAAATACTTCATGGATATCTTTTCATGGAGATACTAGGACCTAAAAAATTATGATACTAGTGTCATCCAACATTGAATACCTCTTAAACATGGTACTAATCCTTTCATGCAGAAGAATAAGCAAGTTAATCCCGCTTCTTTTTCCCACTATTGAGAAAGAGGTGAGAAAATTATTAAATTTCCGGTTCTTATTCCATTAGGTTACTTTGAATGGGTTACTAATTTAGTTCCAAGGACAAAGAATAATGGAGAAATAAGGTTATGTGTGTACTTAAAGAACCTAAATAAATTCTCATTAAAGGATAACTACCTATTGTAGTCCAGGTAATTGATGCAAGTATCCAAGAGAGAGACTACATTGGAACGCACATCAAAACACACATAATCCCAAGAAAGAAGGAGATAAATGTGGGGAAGGAATTCCATTCCAAGTTTGTATTCCATCTTTAGGATTATTTATACAATAGGTAAATGGTTGGAGATATTGCACCTACTCCAACTAATCCTTTATTTAGTTACATTTACCAACATTTACTTATCTTTATCAACTTATTACAATATATGGTCAGTGAAATCCACTAGCGAGGGCATATAGACAAAAAAAAAAATAGAGATCATCATTCCTCACTATGACAGATGAAAATTTACTACCCTTATCACTAACCCATATATTGTCAGTTCCTTCATCATTATTTTCAAAATTTGTCATCGCCTAGACTCTTCATCATCTAGAATTGCTAGTCAAGTCGACTCTCCATCATATGGAATTGTTAGTTGGGTGGTTTCTTGGAAGCCTCTAGAAGCCTCGATATTCGGTCATACTACCCAATGAGGAGACAAACTGCTGGTCTATTGAGAAATAGGTATCTCCTCAACCTGATTAGTGTCGGACTTGAAATTTTCATTTATTTATCGCTTTTTCCAATGAATTCATGGATTTCAGGGCCCAACTCTTACAAACATTAGTTGTTGTGTGCTTGACCATATTTAGATATAATATATAATGTATAATACTCCCATTTGGTATCAATCTACATAGGATGCTCACAAATTCAAATATTCCATAAGGAAACCACGCTCCGTCCTCCAACACTTATGACACCTTTAAGCTAGATTCAGAGTCAAGAAGGTTCAATTTGTGGTGGGAGTCATGTATTGTGAAATACTTCTTGTTGTTGACCTCCGTAAAATTCTTGTTTTGTAGGTTACAAAGCCCCAACGAACATTCACCTTACATGAGAATTTTAGATCAAGCAATTTCATGAGTATTTGCATATCCATATAAATGAATGCCCTTAGAGGATTTGTAGAGGTAACAACATTTTCCTCTAAGCTAGAAAAAGAAACAGTGATTTGAATATATCTTCCAGATAAGGGTAGTATGATGTTGAAGCACTCTCAACAAAATATTTTATAGGTGCTTATGAGACCTTTCAAAACCTTCATATCCTTTCACAAAACTCAGTCGATGCATCAAAACATTAATCAATGCACGAAAAAATAGGTTTTATCAATTAAACTGTGTGCAAGTGCACTTAATCCTCCAGCAAGCCTTAGCATGATTAATTTCTTACTGTCATGGGTGGTCAGTTACCGGTTGACTGCTCTATATTTGACGAGGTTATGTATTCAAGGTTCATTCTTCATCAATGGAAAGATATGATCTTCTTCAAATGTAGTAATTCCACAAGCAACGATCAATAATTCCATATTCGAACCACCTCCATTTTCACAGGATGCATCTTTTGTGTAGAATTGTCGAGTAGCATCCATGACGATTCTTCTACTTGAAGGTCTTCTTTATTTTCATGAGAATCAACATGAATAAATATTCATAGAATATTCTTCATCAGCTTTGCTCAACAATATTTCATCCATGATCAATCAAATTTTCTATCTTGTCCCAGATTCAAGTCACACTGGAAACTAAACCAAAATGTTGTAGTCTAGGTAATTGAGGCAAGCATTCAAGAGAGATACTACATTGGAACGCATATCAAGATACATATAATCCCAATAAAGAAGAAAATAAATGTGGGGAAAGAATTTCATTCCAAGTTTGTACTCCATCTTTAGGGTTATTTATACAATAGGTAAATGGTTGGAGTGGTTTCACCCTCTCCAACTAATCCTTTGTTTAGTTACATTTACCACTAGTTACAAACATTTACTTAGCTTTATCCACTTATTACATATAGTTTTGCTTTAACATAATTGTATACAATCTCTCACATGAAGCTACTTGAGCCTTCATGTGCTTGTATATTTATACTCCTTCCAGGTAGTTGTAGCTACTTAACTACATGGTTCAATCAGTATAACAGATACTTTAATCGACCTCTACTTCTGACTTTGTCAGTCAACCAACTAGTTCTTAGTCGACCATTGGGCCTAGTCAACAGAGATGAGTAGCCGTTACAACACTACCCACTTCCCAAGATGGATAATATATTAAAGAAGGTAGTAGGGGAAAATAGGATATCCATGATGGATGGTTTTTCAAGATACAACCAAGTGGCCATGCATCTAGATGACAGAGAAAAGACAACCTTCATAACACCATGGGGGACTTTCATGTATGACAAAATTCCTTTTGGTTCGATAAATGTGGGAGAAAATTTTCAGAGAGTTATGGACATTACTTTTGTGGGTGAGAGAGACAAGTTCATTTTCATATACCTTGATGACATGAATTTTTTCTCCAAGACAGATGAATATCATATCAAGCATTTAAAGAAAACCTTTGTGAAGTGTAGGAAGTTTTGGTTGTCCTTGAATCCTAAAAAGTTATATTTCTCTATGTAAGAAGGAAATCTCCTTGGCCATATAGTATCCAAAGAGGGAATGAATATAGATCCATAAAGGGTGGAGGCAATCAAATAAATTGCTTAGCCTAGGAACAAAAATGAGGCACAATCATTTCTGGGTAAAATAGGTTTTCTGAGAAGGTTTGTCCTCAACTTCACTAAAATGGTTAAGAATATTACCAACATGTTGAAAAAGGACAATGAATTCAAGTGGACAACTGAAGCTAAAGAATCCTTTAAACAGATCAAAATGGCCCTCAGAGAAGCCCCAATTCTTATTAGCCCAAATTATGATAAAGAGTTTATCATTTTCTCTTTCTCATCATCCCATACTATACCTGGTGTGTTGTTGTAGAAGAATGAAGAAAATCTATAGCATCCCATAGCCTTTTTCAGCAAGGCCTTGTGAGATGTTGAGTTAAAGTATAGTAGCATGGAAAAGTAGGCTTATAAAGCATTAAACGATTTTAGAGATTATGTACTGCACTCTAGAATAATGGATTATAAACCTACCAACACTATAAAGTACATCCTCACATAGTTTGACAATGAGGGGAAAATGGGAAAATGTATTGCTAAGATTCAGGAGTATGATGTGGAGATCAAGCCCAAAAAAATGGTAAAAGGACAAGGAATAGCTAGTTTCTTGGTTGGATCTAACTATAGAGTGTTGGAATTGAATGCACTTTCAACAAACATTGTAGAAACATAGTCTGAAGAGGATGAAACACAAGAACCATCCTAAGAGGTAAGTGCCAAATTTTCTTAGTTTGATTAGTATAAAGACATCATATTTTACTTGCAAAATTTTAGTTTCTCACCAACATGGGATAAAATCAGAGCTAGACCTATTAATCTTAAAGTGGTAAATTATTTCATTTTGCGGGAAAAACTGTTTTGGAAGGACCTAGGGGGATCCTACTAAATTTC
>JZKD02S1412639.1:1285236-1319015 GCA_000966675.3 Picea glauca
GGGGGGGGGGGGATCATCATGCTTGGAGAACCACTTAATATAAGATTCTTAGAGCTAGGTATTATTGGCTTCTTCATTTGTTGATGTAAATTGTTTTGTTCGAGCATGTGTAGAGATTCAAATGTTTGCAAGAAAGAGGAAATTATTGTCCTTCCCACTAAAACCACTCAAAGTTGATAAACCTTTTTAGCAGTCGGGTTTAGAATTAATTGGTGAGATTAATCTAAATTCAAGTGGACAACACAAGTGGATCTTGACAACTACAAATTATTTCACAAAATGGGTGGAGGCCATAGCTACAAGGGTAGCCATTGATGCAGTCATCATAAAGTTCCTAGAGGAAACTATCTTGGCTCAATTTGGATTACTAAGAAAGATCATTGTTGATAGTTCTATCAGGACTATAACATTGAGATGGGACACTCTACTACTTACTATCTATAGGGAAATGGTTTGGCTAAATCTTCCAATAAAAACATGATCAAGATTATCAAGAAGATGTTATATCAAAACAAAAAGGCATGGGATTCCCACCTAAAATATTGTTTCTGGAAAACATAGTTAGTATCAAGAGGGCCATTGGAAATTCTCTTTTTTAGATGGTGTATGGGTTGGAAGCTATTTTCCCCATTCAACTCATCCTTCCCGTAATGAAATCACTGCAAGATGAAGAGACAGAATCAGATGACATGTAGAGAAGAATTAACCAACTAATTGAAGTTCATTAGATAATAGAACAAGTTCAGATAAAGTCCCAAGCTCATCAAGAAAAGATAAAATAAATATTCGACAAAATAACCAAGGAAATAATGTCATGGTAAGAGATTTAGTCCTAAAATGGGATGCCCAAAGGGAAGCTAAAGGGAAGCATGAAAATTTTAATAATATTTGGATTGGACCGTTCCAAGTGGTTGTAGTCTAAGATAATAACACTAATGATTTAGCTCAGCTGGATGGAGAAATTTTTGGGGCTCTTTTAAATGGGGGGATCCTCAAGTAATTTTTGCAGTACCGATCATTGCAAAGTTTTCTTACCTTATACATAAATAATTTCTTTTCATTTATGTTCATGAACTTTTAAATTTACTTCATTCACCATTCATTTAGGTATATTTATAATTCTTAAGTTGTTGAGCATTTTGGTGTCCCATATCAAATCAATTTTCATATCTACAGAAGATGTATCTTTCAAGGTAGACTCCATAACCCAATAGAACAAGGCACTTGGTCTACAATTCTCAATAGACCATAGGGGTATGTTGTCCCCGTTGGAGCCAATTTTAGTTCTACATTTGTTTTTGTCAAAGATATGAAGGTTTACTGAAGTTTCCAGGACAATATTGGATGAAGTAGAGACAAAGGGAGATCTTCCAGAGCCTATGAACAATCAAGAGTCAATTTTTCCTAAGGAAGAAAGAAGAAACAATAATAAAATACATGCCTTTTTTAGCCTAAGGAAATTTTCATTTCCTTAAGTGATTACCAGGAGTCAAAAGGGTCTTGTCGTGCCTACAAACGAGCTAATTATATAGCCTAGGGGATTCTCATAAGAGCATGGCCTAAGTGTGTAGAATCAATGTTTCTTCAGACCCCAAAATACTGACATCCCGGATCTTATCACGCACCCACTTCCAATATTGATAGTTGAGATACAGTGTCGGGGTCTCCTCTTCAGAGTCACATTTAGATCTAAGACTCAAGTGCTCTGAGGAGGCTCCTTCAATGGATGGTACAGATTTAAAATAATCATGCCCCCCCAATTGAATTTTTAGATATTCTTCAAAACAACAAAACCTCCTAGCTAGGTGTTGCGTCATCCAACCAACAGGGAAATGCCAGGGATAATCCATAGCTTTGATGTGGACATGCGTAATCTTCCAATTGTATAGGTAAAAATGATAAATCTGGGTGACATGTTTCCTACCCCTCTGCCACATCAATGCCATCGTAGGCTAGTAGAAAGTCACCACGTGTCTAGGATGACATCATCATGATGAGTTATTCCCTAGCCAAATTTGTCTTCTTACTTCGATTACATCAACAACTCTCATGCATTTTGGACCTCCCTATGCAGCTTCATATCAACGATATATATTTACTCTCAAAGTTCTCTTTTCAGAGGAGTTTTAGAGATGAAGCCTCAACCACTCCAATATACACCTACAATGGATGGTCCATATATTTTTGGAGGTTTTTAAAGTGGGAACAATCAATGATCCATATTTAACCTTAGATATCTAAAATTTCCATCCAGGTGTCATGTCAACCTGCTAGCAGAGCCCTATCATAGCCAATCAAGAGTTTCCACGTGGAGATATGAAACCCACCTCATGTAGGGGTAAAAGCCTCAAATATGTTACCAATTGGAAGGCTTAAAGGTGTAACAATAGATTTGGATGGAGTGCACACTAAGGCATATTTTGAAGTAATAGAGATAATAGATGGAATGACACCTTACTCAACATTTCTTGGATTGGATTGGGAATTTGATAACTAGGCCATAATCAAACTGAAGACAAGGAAAATGACATTTGAACCAGGTGAATATAGATTCATTTCATGATTAGATCCCTTAGAAGGGTAAAGTTTTGTAGAACCCACTTGTTTGTATCTAGAATAAATAAACCAATTGTACAGAACCACCACGCGAGAATAGGATTATGTAAACCTAACTGTAGATGGAGTACTCAACTAGAGAAGCATTACGTTATGTACTTCCAATTCAGATATAGTTTTGGAGAATTGGAAACAGAGGTTACATGAAGTTTCCATAAGAAGTTTTGCTAGAATAGACTGGGAAGTAAGATGGGTCTATACCGAGATAAGAGAACCTCCCAGTTTTCATGTGGTAAATGACCTAGAGGAATTTCAAAAAAAATATGATGAAGAAGTATTAGAAAATGAGAGGCTCTTATCCCTAGATATTGCACTCAAGGATACACCTGCAAGATGGAGTGGCACACATAAAGAAACCATTCAAGACTGGTATCAATGTAAATGACTACTGCGCATTACATTTGGCGCAAAGCAGGGGAGAAATAAAATACAGAGGTATGATGGACAGGGAAAACCATTGGAACACTTGGAAAAGTGCATGGCACAATGGAGGATGACACCACCAGAGGAATGGCCTCATCACTTTATCCATACATTGGAAGGAATTCCAAGAAAATGGTACATAGACCAAGATATGTGTAGAGGTACTACGGAATGGAAAACATTACAACAAAACTTTGTAGTAACCTTCTCATTTGAACATGAGAACCCCAACATGGATTATGCATTGAAGTTGATACAAGGAATGATATTTACTAATGAACTAGAGGTTGAAATAATGATAGAATATCAACAACAAAATATACAGACAGTCAATGAGTTACTCTCATGATATCATGTGGAAGAGGAAGCATCAAATGAAGATGATCCACACAACATTCAGATTACAGATATTGAGAGAGAAAGAGAGGTGGGTGAATGACAATCCTAAAATGGAAAGAATTGGAGATTATTGGAATGAACAAAGAGTAGAAATAATAATAGAGTTACTGCATGAATACAGTGACATGTTTCAAATGAACTTTATAGAGATGAAAGGCTAGTAGGGGTGCTAGGTGAGATGAAGATACCTCTCAAACCTAAGGCAAGACTTGTCAGGAAAAGATATTACAAACTGAATCTAGTATATAAGCAGAAATTGACAAAATGTTGGAAGTTGGTATCATATAACCAGTAGAGGGATCATAATGGATAAGTCCTATGGTAGTCTAAGAAAATAAACAAGGGGGGATAAGGATCTATGTAGATTTGAAAAAAATGAATGATACTTGCTTACATGATCCTTTCCCTACCCCTTTGATAGATGAGGTCTTAGAGAATGTGGGAGGCCAGGAAGCATATTCATTTACATATGGATTCTTAGGTTACCGTCAGATCAAAATTTCTCTAGAGGACAGGTATAAGACTACTTTTTCTACAAAATGGGGATCCTACCAATATACAGTCATGGCATATGGGTTGAATAATGTACCAGCCATATTTTCAAGAGTAGCCATAGCTTCTTTTAAGGAATTCATAGATCAATTTCTATAAGTATATTTAGATGAATGAACTATATATAGTTTGTTAAAAGATCATGTTGAAGTGTTAAGACTCATGTTGGAAAGATGCACACAATGTCATATCTCATTGACCATCAAGAAATGCATTTTTGGGACACCTTTTGGAATATTGTAACATAGTGTGTAAACAAGGTTTACTAGTGGACCCTACTAAGATTGAAATCAATGTGAATTTACCATGACCAAAGTCAGTGTGCCAGTTAAGAGAAACATTGGGACATATAGGCTATTACTGGAAATTTATAAATATGCACAGATTATCGTACTAATGGAAAAGTTGTTAAAAAGTGATATCCGATTTCAGTGGAATGAGTACTTCCAACAAGGATTGGACACCTTAAAATAAAAGATGGTCACAACACCTACCCTAGTATTCCTATACTAGGAAAATACATTGCATGTGCATGTAGATGCATCAACCATATCACTTGGAGAAATTCTGGCACAGCCAGGAGCAAGGGGCTTAAACCATCCTATCGAGCAAAAAATTGTCAGAATCAGAGAAAAATTACAACACCATAGAAAGAGAAGGCCTAGCCATGGTATATTCACTTTAGAAATGCAGGCACTATGTACTGGGTAAACACTTTAAAATGTTCACAGACCATTCTTCACTCAAATATCTAGTCAACAAGCCTATGTTGGGGGGAAGGATCTATAGATGGCTATTGTTGTTTCAAGAATTCAATTTTGAAGTAATAGTCAAGTCAGGGAAGATGAACACAGAACCTGATCATCTGTGAAGGGTAACTAATGGAGAAGAACCTACTAACTTGAAAGACAACTTCCCTGATGTGCATCTATTTTCAGTATAGGTATATGATGAATACTTTGATGATATTATTGAATACTTAAGTACAGGGATTGAGCCACAAGAATTTAGCACTATTGTTGTTTATATATTCTTCTATACCATCTAAGTTATTAACCCAGGGTTCATATATTTTGGGTTTCCAACAAAACCTCTAAAACTATCGTCCCTCTCAGTAAACCAGAATGCAACACAACACACACAATGCACTATACAGTCTCACCTGAGATAACTTTAACAGGTGGATGCAAGACTCAGGCATTTACAACCTAGGATTGAGTATGAGATATAAGAACTAGACCATTGAACCATTATTAAATATGGTAAATGTAACATACTATTATTCACGACTATGCAGTAATTTCAGCAACTTGTTCCCTTAGTATCATGACAGTATTTAAACAAGCGATATAATAACTCATTCATTCATTACGCTCACCAAATAACTATTGAAAATAGGATAAAGATATACATGAATTAATCACATTACATATATATTACCATGGTTCACCCCCTCTTGGGCTAAGTCCACAAAGATTTGGCTCTTGGCTCTTTTATTATGATAGTTCGACATCTACACGTCATGCACTTACAACTCTCCTCAGTTGGGTAAGATCTATATGAGGTAAAATAGATCTCATTAGGATCCTCATCCTATGATATAATCCTTAAGATATACTTCCTCTCATATCACCTAGATCAACATCTTACAAAAGAATTCATACAGCAAAATGCAAACCCGATTACTAACTAAGTCTGAACAACTACTAAATCTGTGAACAACAATAACTACTTATAATACCTCAGTATCGATATTTATACATATTTGGCTCTTCAACCATTACAATACATTACCAAAACCCTAACCCTACTAACATTAGGTATTCCTCTCATGCATGTGCTATTCTTCCTTCCAACTGTCGCTTTCCTTGTGCATGCTTTCTTGCATGCGTGCATGTTGTGTTCCCCTCCAACTATTTCTTCACTCTCTGCACATTTTATTTCCCCACGATCATCCTTATTTTCACTTTGTCTTGTTGCCAATAGGCCCCCAACACTGACATGTGGCTTTTCCTGAGGCACCTAATCCTTTTGAGCTTCCTTGATCTCCTTGTTGATTGTCTAGAACTTGTCCTTGAGCTTTGTTGCATGTGTCTGCACCTACATAGTCTTCTCCTTGATTGTGTCCACTACTTGGCCTGCAACTTTGTCGCTGATAAATCCTGCACATTCTGCCTGGGTCTATTCTATTAGTGTCTTAGCTTCCTCTTCCTGTGCCAGGGCTTCTGCTACCCTCTCTTGCAATGGTTCCACTTGATCATGTTGCTCTTGTTTCTGGGTTTGTGTAGTGATTAGTTCTGCCTACAATCTCTTCATGTATTGCATGCCTTTGATGAATTCTGTGATTGTTATTGTCTTCTGCTTCTGCTTGAACTCTTGGATAGCGATGTTGATCCTTTCCTCTTCCATGTCCTATTTCTGGACCTAATGATCCTCCTCCAACCTGGTCCAAAGCTGCACTGCTTTATCAAACAAGTCAACTACTGTGTGTTGAGCACTAAACACACCCTAAAAGTCTATGTCCATTTTTTTATTTTTGGGTACCACTTGATCCTTTGCATTGTTTGTTTGGCCTTCAGTATGAAATTGATTCCTGCACTTATCCTTTATGTTTCATGTTTGAATTTTTAAAAGAAAAAGAGATTGACCATACAACAAAGAATCATCTTAACCATTAAAAGGTACTTAACAACCTCTTAAGGAATCGTCAAACCAAGCTTTCCCAAACATGCTTAGGGAGTTTGACATCGGTAAATATTAAAGGTGATGAAGATCATTTGAGAAGTTTAAAATAGCCTAGAACCGATATTCATCGGCGTCGGTAGACGAAAGTCTTTATTTTTTGTGAATGAAATTTGGCATGGGTATAGTCAAAGACCGATCTGCTTGACTTCGGAAGGAAAGCGAAAAAGTAATCGTGCAAGGGAGGAGTGGTATCACCAACCGTTGACTCTCGAAACATTTTCATCTATGGGAGGTAATGAAGATGATAACCCACCAAGGAGTTGCACACCTAAAACCTTCCCCTGATCACTGATCCCTGACCTCCATGCCGGAAAGACACAACGTGATGAGACATTTTAATCCTCATATTCATTAGGTAAGATGCATTTAAAGTGTTAGTAAAATTGTGAATTGTGCATTACATGCTAATCCATTCGTGAATTAAAAGAAATATATTAAATATTTTCGATACAATGCATCTACCTCCACACCTCCGTCGTCAACCAGTTACAATTTCATTGCGGAGAACCGACGGTAGTTTATTTTTGAATTGCATTTATCACTGGTATTAACTAGTTGATACGACAAATAGAGTCTCTCCGGTTATATTCTTTTGAATTCATTTTGTATGATCTTATTTTGCACGACAAATATTTCAGAACAAACAGAGGAGCAGGGCTAGCAATCCGGAGAAGTCATCCAAAGTTCAGTGAGTATTAGACAACTAGCTTAGCAAGCATTACAAGTATGTATCTCTTGTGGTGTTTTACACTTCCTTTTTATGTTCTCAACCCAATGTTTCTCTGTACACATTTAAAGGCTATTTTAATTGTAGGAACAATGCCTCCAAAGAAACCCTCCACCAGGAAATCCCCAAGAGCACCAAAGCCGCAAAAACCAGAAGCACGAGAGGGCTCCTCCCCAGCAGTTGCAAGAAAATTAGAATTTTCCCCAAACCGATGCCCTTCATTAAGAAAAATACCAAGAAGGCCTTTGTCCAACCCCCGACCTTCAGAGACACAGAGGAAAATGTTGGAGACAAAACAACATTCCCTCGCTGGGAAGAATTTTTTAATAAAATAAATAAAGAAGAACCCCTCAAGTATACCCCGCACAACGATCCTGATACAAGGAAGCTAGATGATGATGTCCTCCCAAACATCTGTAGGGATTATCTACATATGGTGGAAAGACAAAATCTAGTGCTTCCTTGCATTGAGATCTTAAAGTGGCTCATTGACCACACCGATGCACATAAATGTTTGATTAATGATGATAATGGTGGATGTGTCAGGGTTTTCTTGCCATGAAAGGTTCAGAGTTACTACAAGCTTAGGGAGTCGGAAGAAAATATGAGCACTGATTTCATTTTGAGTTTTTATGCATCACACGATACCAGCAAAATCATGGTGTCATGGTGGAGGGAAGAAAAAAAATTCATGAACCGGACTGTCGGCTGGTACCCAACAACCAATCTAAGGGAACCATACATATACTTGATGGCTCTTCTCTGTAGGTTGCATGGGGAGAAATATTTCTCCCAGTTTTCAGAGGCTTGGATGCCCCTAGATTATACGGTGGCCATTTTAGGTGCAGGTTTTAATTAGGGTGACATCATCTCCAAACAGCTAAGCACCTGCATAAGACAAGCCCAAACGCCAAAAGAGGGGGAAACCCCCTCCTTCTACATGGCCTCGTATCTATTAGACATCATCTGTTCTAGGAACGTTTTCTTTGGAATGAACTTGAACTAGCACTCCTCGGACCTCCCGGTCCATGTATACTTCAACATCTTATGGGATAACAGGTACAAAAAATCCTATGCTCTTATTTGTGACCATTTTATTACATGCATCTATTTTTTGTTTTTCAGGGAAGAGTGCCCTAGGTTTTCAGAAGAAGCAAAAAAGGTTATATCAAAAGTGGGTCACTGGTATCTAGACGAGTGTGAAACCTACATCAGGGTTTTTGGAACCACAAGGGCACCCCATTTGTTACCCATATATGTTCCCGACCGACTAGTACTAGCGGAAATTTGCTACCAAACCATCCTGGAAGGATACGATTCCACTTTAGTAAAAGACAAGAAGCGGGCCTTCATTCCATATAGGTTTCATATTGGCTTCTACATGGTCAAATATACCGTGCATGATAAGCAAGAAGGGATAAGTCAACTAGAATTATGGTTCCAAACTGGTCGATTTCGCAAACACAATCCTAAGGGCTTGGTCCTACAACATGCATCACAGGTATCATCCTATTGGCCTTATGCCCATGATCGGTTTGAAGATGAAATTTTCACCGAAAACTCTCAAGATTGGAGTGAAGTGGCATCAAGGAGGGATGATCCTCAAACAACCAGGTTCAAAACTATGATTTGGGAAGAGCAAGTGACGTCCTTGGAGTAGACAACTCAAGAAATTCTCAGGGCCCGGGAAGGAACTGTAGCATCTGGATTATGAATCACGCAAAGAAATAGGTGATTCCCAAGAGGGCATCGAGGTGGTGAGAGTTTATCAAGAATACATGGTACAAATTAGGGATTTCCTTGAAGTTCAAGCTGCATAGGGGATGGGTGAAATTTTGTACCAGCAAAGCCAACTGCTAATGAAATAGATGCAGGATGATCCATACCTTATAATAACACCCACACTTACAACTGGTACCCGAGAAATAATTTCGACGGAGTCGAGTGGCCCCGATTCCATAGACCTTGGGAACACCAATGGGTTAGGCAACTCTAGATCCACAACATCGTTGGTCAATTCCCTTGTGGACAAGACAAATAAAACAGAGACAGGCTAGGTGTCGATAGAAACATGAGCGCCTAATCCCCTTAGAAAACTTATACATATATATAGCGATGATGAAAGCCCAGAACCATCTCACCACTCCCCTATGAGTGTCCAAGAGGAAAAATATCTCGAGAAAGTTTCCTCCCTTGAGCCCAAAGTTCAAGGCAAGGAGGTCTTACAAAAGGAAACATAAGTCAAAAGTGGCCTTGACACAAAAGAACACAATGAATCAGAAACCGAAGTGGATCCGAATGACGAGCCCAAACCGGAGGAGACAAAGAAAGGATCCCCATAAAAGGAATTCAACAGTTCTACGACCGACGAGAAAATAAGTAACGAGTCTATACCTGACACCTCCATTTTTCCCAATAATCAAATCCCCAATGAGCGACAAGTAGAATTCAAACCCATAAGGCATGGCGAGGAAGTTCGAGAGCCCAATCTTGAACAAATATACACCACCGATAGTTTGGGAAACAAGCTAACAGGTGGCGATCAGTAGATACCAGAGCCAATAGACGAGGTAGTGGATATCTATGTGATCTCCTACGATCAAAATAGAAAGGCCATTGTTCAAAGGACTACAAATAAAATAAGGATCTCATTGGATCACTCCATCTTAGTTACTACAGAGGATAACTTGATCAACACAATAGATGCATGGACGCCTGAAATAATCGACGTAGGAAAATCCCTCTCAGATGCCACCTTGGATAGATCCAGGAGGGACGAAAAGGAACTAGACGCTGCCCTAAAGAAGCTCAAGAACTTGCGCCATCTTGTTGAATACTACAAAGGCACCACGCAGACCACTGTGTATCTGAGAGGTGAGTTCACAGGAGTTTACAACAAGTTCAAGAAGAAAAGACACATGTTAACCAAAAACATATATGAGTTCCAGGAGGACACTCTCATGGCACTCGTGACATGCAAGGAGATGTAGCGATGGTATGAAAGGGTGTAGCAAGTGGTAGAAAGAATTGAGTACATTTAGGTAGTCCAACAAGGCTGAGATAAGGAAAAACATGGCATTCAGATGATAGGAAAAAGTAGTCTTAATCACATGAAGCGATCAACCGAGTACTGGGCTAAGATGTCTCGAGACCCACATCAAGAGATCCAAGAACAATGGACCAGCTGTAAGAAGAACTAGGATAAAATTAACAAAATAATGAAGGATTTCAGGCTCCCCAAGTTCAACACCCCTGATAATTTCATCGACCTGAGCGATGTGGTCAAGTTGCATGCCGAACAAGATGCGTTATGGACCAAAGAGTCTGCAAAGATAGCTGATGTGAGGCCAGGTAAAGTGAAACAATTTGCAGAACATATGATCAGATCTCGAACCATGCTAAAACAATTGAAACCTAGTTTAGTAAAGTACTGAGTGCATGAAGTGGACATCAGGGGAATATATGCGGCCCCGATGGAACAACACAGATTTCCATGGGCCCAGACTTGTGAAGAACTATTTTTCAGTTGGGCTGAATATGAGAGAAGTCACCCTTTCCAAGAAGTATCTTGGGATGACTGCTAAAGAAGCTGTTAGAAGATAATGCCACGTGGAGATTTTGGTTTTTTTCTAAACTTCACTTAGCCATTAGTTTCAGTTAAAACTTTATATTATAAATAAAGACACTGGCCAATTATAAAGGGGTCAATGGTTATTGTAAGACTTTTTTTTTTGTTGTAAGAATTATTTTGAGACTGCTATGAATTGAGAAGTCCTTCTGGACCAAAGACAATCTATTTTCATCAGATGCATGTGATTGGACTTGGAGAAGAACTACTTCCTATTCTGTTTTGTGAATGATGCAGAAATGAGTAAGAGCAATTAATTATGTTGTCAAGTTATCTGGTGCAATGTCTTGATGTTCTTTGATTTAATCATGAAGATAAATTGTTGTGTTATTATGCAATGAATGGTTATGGTAGATGAATTGTTTTTCTTTCCATTATATTATTGCATATGTTCTTTCTTTCTAATAGTTAGTTTCTCAGACAGTAATTGGATGCTCGCATGGTTAATGTATTAATACTAGGCCTATGGTATAGAGTTATTGTCTACATGTTGAGCAGTGGGTTATCCCAAGATTAGCCTCTCCCCCAGTAGTTAAAACTTAATCCTATTGTTTGTCAAGTTGGTTTATATTGGCTTGCATCTCTCATATCAGCCCCACCCAAGAGAAAATACAGAAGAAAACAGTCCTAACTGAAGGAAGAGCCTTCACAAGAAAACACAAAATCCCATCGATAAATTGGTCGGATCACAAATATCTAGAGAACCATTCCATTTTTAAATGTTGCAGAGTCTAATTGGGCCTCAGTGGCAAGTTTGGTTCCTACTGTTGAGTCAAGGTATTTAGGACCCATCAACAAAATTGGTGCTAGAAGGAGAGCCTGAGAATGAATGGCTGAATATATATTATGTCTATCACTTCAAGAAACCTATAGATTTGTAACATCCCACATGCATGGCTAGTCCTTCACAAGACATCCCACACACGTTGAGTATTCCTGAAGCGGAAAACTCACCCCAGCCGAAGGAAGACCTTGAAATACCTTATGCCCTTCCTCACGAAGAAGTGAATCAATTCAAGAGAATCACTAGAGCCTATGCCCAACAGATCAATGCGTTTTCCTTAGCTCCCATCCTCCCTCGAAGAAAACAACAAAGAAGACCAGTGGTTAGCACTCCCAATGATATTTGTGTACACTCTGTAGAATACTTAATAGATTTTGTAATTACTGAAATCCAAGAACCTCTTGATCTGATACCCGAAATGCCAGCCGATGACATCTCTGAGCCAAACAAGTTTTCAGAAGAAGAAGAGTTTGACTCAGATTCTGAAGATATTGAAGGTAATAATAACCATGAGGAAGAAAGACAAATCCCACTTCAGAACAACCAACCCTGGTTGGTCGGAGACACCGTGGCCCTCCTTGGATGAGTACATAATCTTCCCCGACATCCGTAGAAGCTTCTTCCTAAGTACGACCCTGAAATTTCAGGTTTACCTCAAGATCATATCAAGAAGTTCATACTCGTGATTAGACTCATGGATTTTTAGCATGAAGACGTATTCTGCAAACTTTTCCCCTACACATTTGAAAATTCAGCTTCCACATGGTATTTTAATTTTCCAGTAGGATCGATAACCAACTAGACTAAGTTCCATAAATTATTTCTAGATAAATTTGCAAAGAGGGTCAAAGATTTCAATCAGAGGTTCATGACCATATTAAACAAATTCCATCCCGTGGAAAAACCAACTCAAGATTTGCAAATCGAGGTTTATGTCAATGCACTCCTAGCTTCTATTTCTATGTTTGTAAAAAGAGCCACTAAGAAAACCTTGGCAGAAAATTTTGAAGAGGCCACAATGATAGAATTCCAGATGAAAGGATGTAAAGAAGGCCAGGCCTCTCTAGTAAAGAAAGAAACCCAACCCCCTCCCAGGAGGGGACTCCTTTTGACTAGACCATCGGGAAAATCGGTTGAACAAACTCCCGATAAAGGTAATGGAGATATAGAATATCTACAACACATGGTTAAAAAATTATAAAACGAAACCATACACGTGAAGAGAAATGCAGGAGAGGGAAATCAAGGCCAAAGGCCCTATAATCCTTTCTTTTAAAGAAACCCACCTTTCAAAGAAATTGAACCTCCCCCAACCAACTTAAATATTGATCTAGGGAATGTTGCATCTGATTCTTTTTGTACTTATCATTAGGAAAACCACTTCGAAAGAGAATTCCCTCAATGGGTACACACCATGAATTTAATGGCCAATGAGTTTCTAGAAAAAGTCTCCTTGACCAGATAGCTAGCCAGTTTGGCTATGAATATTGCTGACTAGGAAGAATTTGACCCACCACGAGATATAACCATGATGATATGGGATCCCGACCTGATCATGCCTTCCGACAATTTGTTTGAGTCTCGATAACAACCCATGGAATTTTTAGTGATACAGACTCACAGTAAGGGCCCACCTGGCTCAAAAGATACCGATGCCACCCAAGCCTTGCAAAGTAAGTTAAATCCCGACCACCCAAAAACATCTTTCGTTCTCGGTAAAATGCCTATAAGAAATCATACCCGGGAATCACCCAAACTAGATTACAACGTGGTCGAAGATTTGAAGAAGCTAAAGGCCAATATTTCAGATATGGATATATGTAGGATCCCTTAGTAGAAAGACTTTATGTTAGGGGCCTTGAACTTTGCGGAAAACCTGACAATGAGAAATTTCCCAGAAAGAAGTTTGACTCACATAGATCCGGTGGGAAAGCCAACTATGAATACCTGTTCGAGAGATAGAAATGAAAAACCTTTTGTCCCCTCATTCCTCTTAACGTTTGAAATCTTCAATAGAAACCTTCACAACTGTCTGGTAGATTATGGAGCATCCTCCAACATCATGCCCTTGTCTTTTTGCAAGAAATTGAATGTCGTTCCTCTCAAGAGTGATAAACATATCATACAACTTGACAAGTCCTAGGTCAAGGTAATAGGAGAACTCAAAGATGTGATGATCAAAATATCGACTCACCCCATGTTTGTGCAAGTGATCAACATTATTTTAGTAGATATCGCAGAGGCATATGGGCTATTACTGAGTCGATATTGGTCTAAAAATCTAAACATACACTTTAGTATGGTCTAGGCACACATTTGGCTACCACTGAAGGGATACAAGAACATGATCAGAATCAACAGGGAGAGATATCTAAAACATACGGTCACTGATCTAGAAACCCCTAATGAGCCTTAGTCCACAGATTTCCCTATACTGGGCAATTATTCCTGTGACTCCTAGTTCGGAAATTCCCCCCCCTCTTATCCGATGTTCCTCTTACGCAAAACTCCGAATTGATTTTCCAAGAGAAATCATCGATACCAACAGGAGACACCTTCTTCTGCCAAAACCCAGTGCTAGAGCTTGTGAAACAAGAGGTCAGGGAGCAAGAAACTAATAAGGGAAACAAAAATAGCGATTCTCGTTCACAAATTTGTTCCCTCTATTTTGATGGATCTAAATCTCAAGAAGGGTCTGTAGCAAGATGCATCCTCATCAATCCTATTAGTAAACGTCATTTCTTGTCCTGTAGGATATAATTCAAATGTACCAACAACACTGCTGAATATGAATCTCTGGTACAAGGATTAAGGAAATCCATAGATTTGGATATCAAATAAATGAAATTTTTTGGGGACTCTAAAATTATTGTTAGACAAGTAAGAAATACTATACATTGCAATTCTCCTCATTTAAATAACTATCAGCAGGAGGTGCATAGGTTAATAGATCACTTTGAGGCTTTTCATATCACTACGATCCCCAGAACAAAGCATATTCTTGTTGAATCCTTGGCCATAGCCACTTCTAGGTAATCGCCTTTAGAATATTATGAAGCCTCCCGATTCACTGTGGAATTGCTCTACAAACTTTCGGTACCAAATAACATTTCCAATTGGAAAGTATTTGAAGGAGATGAACAAATCATAAACTTCTTGACTAACCAAGAAAATTTCAAAGATCTCTCTATTGATGATGAAGAATTCCAAGAGCTTTCCACAGAAACTGATCCTCGAACAAGATGACCTATGGATAAATCAAAGGGTCACATGATCCCAAAAGGGATAGGTAATCTAGAAAATCTGTTTGATTTGAAAGAGCAATTTAAGGGACCCAAAAACGCAAAGATTGGTAGCTCTTGTCCCCTACATGAAACTATAAATCTTGGAACCCCAGAGATTCCAAAGAATGTGAATCTGGGCAAGACTATATCTAAGGAAGAGATGAAATCTTACCTCAAATTATTCAAACAATACCAGGATGTCTTCACGTGGTCCTATAGGGATTTGAAAATGTATGATACCCACATCATTCAACACACCATCCCTTTAAAACCGGAAGTGAAACCTTTCAAACAGAAGCTCTAAAAGTATCACCCATCCCAGGAACCTCTTATGTATTAGGAATTAAATAATCTTTTAGATACCAAGATCATTTTTCAGGTTAGGCATTCTTCTTGGGTAGTGAACCTTGTTTCGGTGAGGAAAACGTCAGGGGAGATCCACCTATGCATATATTTTAGGAACCTCAACAGGGCTTCAAAAAAGGAAAATTACCCAGTCCCGTCGATGGAACAACTCTTGCAGACCGTGTCTAGGTAGGATATATTCTCTCTACTAGACGGTTTCTCAAGTTATAACCAAGTCCTTGTTTCAGAGGAAGATCATTTAAAAACCACTTTCTAAACCAAATGGGGAACCTTCACTTATAAGCACATGCCTTTTGGGTTAAATAACGTAGGAGAAACCTTCCAAAGATCCATGGATGTAGCTTTCCAAGGACTAATCAATAAATGTGTGGTAGTGTATCTAGATGATGTAACAGTGTATTCAAAGAACAAGGAAGAGCACATCCAACACTTAACTCATATTTTCAAGAGGTGTAGGAAATACTGTATATCCTTAAACCCTAAGAAAACTATCTTCGGTGTTGAGGAAGGTAAGATGTTAGGTCACATTATATATCAAGAAGGGATTCACATAGACCCAGAAAGGATTAAATCCATAGCTCAACTTCCCTCACTCCATAACAAGAAAGCTATGCAGTCCTTTTTAGGGAAAATCAATTTTGTGAGGAAGTTCACTCCTAACTTCGCAAAAATCATCAAACCCTTACAAAAGATGATTCGTAAAGATGTCGAATTTAAGTGGGATGATGAGTGAAAGGAAGCCTTCAACAACATCAAGGCTTCCATTTCTCGGGCCCTAGTGTTGTGAAGCCTGATTCAACAGATATTTTTTCCTTTATACTTTCACCTCTGATCAATCGCTAGTTGCAGTCTTAACTCGGATGGATGATGACAACAATGAAGCCCCGGTGTCATTTATGAGTAATAATCTTCTAGGAGCTGAGCTCAATTATCCTGATGTAGACAAACATACCTATGCATTTTATAAGGAAGGAAAACATTTTAGGTCTTACATCCTCAAGAATCACACTAAAGTAATTGTGTCACACCATGCAGTCTGATCCTTGTTCAACTAGAAAGAAATGGGAGAAATAAGGGGGAACTGGATGGCGGTAGTCTAGGAGTTTGATCTAGATATAAAACCTGCAAAACTAGTAGAAGGGCAAGGGTTGTGCAAGCTTGCAGTCGAAGCCCAGGATCAAGTAAATGAAAATATCGGATGGGAGAATGACATGGAACTATGTTGTCATGAAGTGGCATACCTCTCCCCAGGACAAGACTCCTAGTATAAATATTTAACTTATCTTCTACATCACGAGACTTGTACCAAAAACCTTAACCCTAGAGAAAGGAGATCCCTGAGATTAAAATCTACACAATATCGTCTTATAAATTCGGTGCTCTTTCGAAATCAATTACGATGGGCTACTATTAATATGTCTCAAATGAGAAGACATAGACAAAGTCTTCAATGAACTCCATGATGGCCCCACCAGGGGACATTTTTCAGGAAACACTACCGCTCATAAGATTCTAAGAGCCAACTATTATTGGCCCACCTTGTTCAAGGACACTCATACTTACACTAGAAACTATAATACTTGTCAAACAAGAACTGGAAAGGAGAAAAGAGAGGCAGTCCTACTCCAACCTATTATTGTCTCTCAGGATTTCGAGCAGTGGGGGTTGGATATCATAGGAGAGATCACACCTAGCTCCTCGAAACTACACAAGTACATTCTTACTGCCACCGGCTATTTCATGAAATTGGCAGAGGCCATTCCTCTAACTCGTGTAAACGAGAAGGAAGTGATCCAATTCATAGAAAAACAACTGATCACAAGGTTCAGTGTCCCTTTTGTTCTGGTCTTTGATAATGCAACTTACTTTTCTTCCACCCTATTGATGGAGTTTTCTCTGGAAAAAGGAATCATAATCAAGTACTTTGTAAATTACTATCCCTAAGGAAATGGTGTGGCTGAATCGACTAATAAAAACCTGGTACGGATATTAAAGAAGACGGTTACGGACAACCAAATAAATTGGCATAATCTACTATATAATTCTCTATGGGATGATAGGGTCACACCTAAAGAAGCTATAGGAAATTCCCCATACTTTTTGGTCTACGGGCAAGAAGCCATCCTCCCAAATGGACTCTATATTTCATCTCTTAATTTTTCCCAAGATTCCAACGAAGAACCCTCATCATCCATGCAACAAAGGATTAACACTCTACTCATGCTGGAAGAAGAGAGAGAAAAGGTTAAGTCAAAGTTCCTAGCTCACCAACAAATAGTGAAAATATGGTTCGATAAGCATAAGGCTAAAGGAAAGAATTTTGAAGTAGGAGACTTAGTACTGAAGTGGGACAGAGCAAATGCAAAAGGGAAACATTCTAAGTTTCAGAGTCTATGGCTTGGACCTTTCCAGGTAGCTAAAAAAATCGAGGCAGGCACTTATCGGTTGCAGATTCTAAGGTGGAAACCTGATGCCCTCCCAGTAAATGGCCAAGCCCTAGAAAAAAAATTCCAATAATATATATATATATATATATATATTGAGGATGAGTCAAGGTCAAAGGAAACGAAGGAGGAAAGAGGTTAAAACCCCATAGGCAGACCCAGAAACATCAACTGAAGGATGTCCAATGAAAAGGTTAAGAGGTTCTGATTTAAGACCAACTGATATTCTCCATCAATTTCTATATCAATTGAGCCTTGGAGGAGAACAAAGATTTTGCTTTTTCTCAGTGTATTGCCATTTTTTGAGCACTCAACACACCCTAAAAGTCTATGTCCATTTTTTACTTTTTGGGTACCACTTGATCCTTCACACTTTTTGTTTTTTGTTCAATACGAAATTGATGCCTGCACTTATCCTTTATGTTTCATGTTTGAATTTTTAAAAGAAAAAGAGTTTGAACATACAACAAAGAATCATCTTAACCATTAAAAGGTATTTAACAACCGCTTAAGGAATCAACAAACTAAAAATTTCCCCAACACTCTTAGGGATTTCGGCATCGGTAAAGATTAAAGGTGACGAAGATCATTTGAGAATTTTAAAATATCCTAGCACCAATCTTCATCGGCGTCAGCAAATGAAAGTGTTTATTTTTTGCGAATGAACTTTGGCAAGGGTATCGCCGAAGATTGATCCGTTCGACTTCTGTAGGAAAACAAAAAAGTAAGAGTCATGCAAGGGAGGAGTGGTATTACCAACCACCAACTCCCAAAACATTTTCAGCAATAGGAGGTAATGAATATGATAACCCATGAAGGAATTGCGCACATAAAACCTTCCCTTGATAGTCGATCCCCAAACTCCACATTGGAAAGACATGACATGATGAGACATTTTAACCCTTAGATTCATTAGGTATGATGCATTTAAAGTGTTATTAAAATTGTGTATTGTGCATTAGTTTCTAATCTATGTGCAAATCAAAAAAATCATTTAAATATTACCTATACAATGCATATTCCTTCGCGCCTCCGTCGTCAACCAGTTACAATTTAATTGTGGTGAATCGACGACAGTTTATTTTTGAATTGCAATTATTACTAATATTAACTGGTTGATACGACAAATATAGTGTCTCTAGTTATATTATTTTGAAGTCATTGTGTATGATCCTATTCTGCATGACAAATATTTCAGAACAAACAAAGGAGCAGGGCTAACAATCCGGAGAAGTCATCCAAAGTTCAGTGAGTATTAGACAACTAGCTTAGCAAGCATTACAGGTATGTATCCACTTGTGGTGTTTTACACTTCCTTTTTATTTTCTCAACCCAACGATGATATATACACATGTTTAAAGGTTGTTTTAATTGTAGGAACAATGCCTCTGAAGAAAACCTCCACCAAGAAATCCCCAAGAGTGCCAAAGCTACAAGAACCAGAAGCAGGAGAGGGCTCCTCCCCAGCAGTTGCAAGACAATTATAATTCTCCCCGAAACAAGTGTCTATCATTAAGACAGCTACCAAGAAGGCCTTCATCCAATCCCGAATCTTTGGATACATAGAGGAAAATAGTGAAGCCAAAAAAAAATTCCCTCATTGGGAAGAATTGTTTAAGAAAATCAAGAAAGAAGAACCCCTCGAGTATACCCTGCACATCGATCCTGATAAAAGGAAGCTAGATGATGATGTCCTTCCAAACATCCATAGGGATTATCTACACATGGTGGCAAGACGAACTACAGTGTTTCCTTGCATTGAGCTCCTAAAGTGGCTCATTGAACACACCGACGCACATAAATGTTTGATTAATGATGATAATGGTGGATGCATCATGGTTTTCTTGCCATTAGAGGTTCAAAGTTACTACAAGATCAGGGTGTTGGAAGAAAATTTGAGCACTGATTTCATTTTGAATTTTTATGAATCACATGATACCACCAAAATCATTATGTCATGGTGGAGGGAAGACAAAAAAATCACGAACCGGACTGTCGGCTGGTACCCAACGACCAATCTAAGGGAGCCATACATATACTTGATGGCTCTTCTTTGCAGGTTGCATGGGGAGAAAGATTGCTCCTAGTTTTTAGAGGCTTGGATGCCCCTAGCTTATACGATGGCCATTTGAGGCACAAGTTTCAATTTGGGTGCCATCATCTCCAAACAACTAATCAATTGCATAAGACAAGCCCAGACGCAAAAAGAGGGGGAAACCCCCTCCTTCTACATGGCCTCATATCTGTTAGACATCATCTGCACTAGGAACATTTTCTTTGGAATGAAATTGAACTTGCACTCCTTGGATCTCCCAATCCATGTATACTTTATCATCTTGTGGGATAATAGGTACAAAAATTCCTATGCTCTTATCTGTGACTAGTTTATTGCACTCATCTATTTTTTGTTGTTCAGGAAAGAGTTCCCTAGGCTGTCAGAAGAAGCGAAAAAGGTTATATCTAAAGTGGGTCACTGGTATCTAGACGAGAACCAAACCTACATCAAGGTTTTTGGAACTACAGGGGCACCCCATTTGTTACCCATATATGTTCTCGACCGACTAGTATTAGGGGAAAATTTCTACCATACCATTCTGCAAGGATACAATGCCACATTAGTAAAAGACAAGAAGTGTGGATTCATTCTATATGGGTTTCATATTGGCTTCTACATGGTCAAATATACCATGCATGCTAAGCAAGAAGGGCTAAGTCAACTAGAATTCCGATTCCAAACTAGTTGATTTCGCAAACATGATCCCAAGGGCCTAGTCCTATAACACGCATCACAATTATCATATTATTGGCCTTATGCCCATGATCAGTTCGAAGATGAAATTGTCACTGAAAACACTCAAGATTGGAATGAAGTGGCGTCAAGGAGGGCTAATCCTCAAACAACCAGGTTCAAAGTTATGAGTTGGGAAGAGAAAGCGACGTCTTTGGAGAAGACAACTCAAGAAATTCTCAGGGCCCAGGAAGAAACTATAACATATGAATTGGGTGAAAAAATAGGTGATCCCCAAGAGGGCATCGAGGCGGCGAGAGTTTTTCAGGAATCCCTGATACAAATCAGGGATTTCCCTAAATTTCAATATGCACAGGGGATGGGTTAACTTTTGTACCAACAAATTCATCTAATAATGAAATGGATGCAAGATGATCCATACCTTATCATAACACCCACACTTCCAACTGGTACTCGAGAAAGAATCCCAACAGAGTCGAGCGGCCCCGATTCCACAGACCTTAGGAACACCAATGGGTTAGGAAACACTGGATCCACAACATCGTTGGTCAATTCCCCTGTGGACAGGACAAATAAAACAGAGACAGGTCGGGTGTCAATAGAAACACAAGAGCCTAATCCCCTTATCAAACTTATACATATATACAGTGACGACGAAAGCCCAGAACCATCTCACGACTTCCCTATGCATGTCCAAGAGGAAAAAAGTCCCAAGAAAGTTTCCTCCCTTGAGCCCAAAGTTCAGGAAAAGGAGGTCTCACAAAAGGAAAAAAAAGTTGAAAGTTGTTATAACCCTAAATTGCACCAGAAATGCATATCTGGCATCAGGCCATCTAAACATGATATCTTTTCAAATCCATCACTGAACAACTCTTGTAAAAACCATTGTTTTGAACGTGTACGCAACCTACACCATTATTGCCCATGTACACATGCTTTCTGAGCCACTACAGGCTGTGTACACTCATAAAATATCGTGAAAAAATGAAAATTGCATAGGATACTGGTTTTTGAGCCATTACTTAACCATTTGACCGCCCATAGCTAGTTACCCCAACCATTACTATCTCTTTTGGCCTATAAAATAATGGGTTGGGGTCCTATTTTAGGAGAGAAGAACGAGAGAAAAGAAACTCTACCCATTTTGTCAATCCCCCTTTTCCCTAATTGCAAATCCATTTCCATTTCCCTAAGAGAAAAATGAAGAGGAGAAGAAGACGTGGAAGCAGTTCGTGCATGGTAAAGAGGAGCCCAGGACTAAGTTCGGGGGGTGGTGTTGGTCTCATATTGTAAGTGACTTTTGTGAGATTAATATAAAGAAGTACTTTTTCCATCCTACCAAATGACGTCTTAAACTTATATGATTTGTTTACATTTCTTGTTTATGATGTCTAACCCAATAATCCATATGTAGAATGCATGCTTGTAGTTTCTTGTTTTTCTTTTGGTGAATGCAGGTCAACCTTGGGAGGAGATTTTCAGTCAGGAAACAAGTAAGCGCAAAGGGATCGAAACGGGATGTAGAGTTTAAGGTATGCCTACCGGATCCCTATACCTTGTATTTTATGTATGATTGTGGGGTAATGTCAGGATAGTTGATAAAAAGTAGGAAAATTTAGACGGTTAGCTCTTCCTACACTTTAGAACCCTGGTGTAGTCCATAGAGAGGTTTTCCCATTATAGAAGAATCGGAAACCATACTGGGGAGAGCCTCTAGGGTCTTTGGAGATATTTATTTTTGGGTTCTTTGAATCAGTTTATTTACTATTTTATGAGTTTATGTAAGATTTTGTGTCTTTAAGGGATGTTGGTCTTCCATACCAGTACTCCCTGCTTGTGTTGGACTATTGTTTTTTCATTTTTTTGAGGAGTTACAGAGGTGTACGTGACCTGTAGTGGGCCTGAATGCATGCATACGTGCCCTGCCTTTGGACAACCCACGTACATACGCTGGCTACTAAAGTGTCAGTAGCATGCCTGTGTTGAGAATTTTTTTTTTTTTTTAAGGAGAGGCATTCAACCTCTTCCCGGATAGAAGTCACACTTCTCAGGGGTTTTCTTGATCTAGTCCTCATCTCTATTATAACAGTCTGTAGCCTAGGTTTTACTTCAGCATAGCTTTCTTTTCATCAAAAGATTTCTTGTGTTTTGTTTGATAGGGTTTTTAGACAAGTTTGTGAGTCTGCTTTGATCTTCCTGTTTGGTATTGTCAGTGATTCCCATCAATTTGTGTTTGGGCCAAAATTAATTTCTTGGTCTTGTCTTGTCATCATTTTTCCCATTTTTTTTGTCTTTAGAAGAAAAGAAAAGAATTCATTGTTCAAATTTTTTGTTTCGAAGCATAAAAAAATAAAAAAAATATTTCATTTTTTTGTTTGGTAAAGTAGTTTAGGCTAGTTGTTTCATTTAACAAGGAAAAAGAAAAGTGTTCTTAAGTTCTTTACTTGAATTATTACGACATTAAGTAGCTCGTAGTCGAGCAAAATCTTGTCTTAAGATTTTATTTTCAAAAGATCTGAGAAAATTAGTTACAAAAAGTTTGGTTAAAGAGTTTAAATTGGCAAATATTTATTTATAATCCATAGGGGGCACTTCAAATCCCTATAACGCTTTCCCTTATGGACGGGGTCATATACCTCCTTCATCCCCTTCACTTGGTGATGCTCACCAACACTTTATCGAGCCAAACATAAACTATAGTTCGTTTGGAGCAGGTAGTCAAGGACTTACTTCTTACAATATGTCAATTGGTTCGAAACCATTCTCTTTGTTCGGTGCATTTGGTAACAACACTTTCTCATCAGTTGTCATCTCATCTAGGGGAAACCCTGGTTATGGACAACAACATCCTGTATAGGATACTATTCCTGCACAGGGGAAAAGCTTAGGAATTCCTTCTTCACAAGGACCTTGGAATCCATGGAAGGGATCAGTTCCCTTGTCAAGGATGTCGATTGGGGACAACCCCTTTCATAGCCAATGGAACCCCAGGCAAGGCTCAGTACCTATGCCCATCGGATCGGCAAGAGGCAACCCTTCCCAAAATCCTTGGAATGTGACACAAGCCCATCCCTTTATGTCCTATTATGAGAATCAACCAATGACATCTCAACAAGTGTAGAATCCATATGTTGGTCATGACCATGGTTATTACCAGAACCCTGGCCAACAACCTAAATTTTCCTGGCAACCTGGTACCATCCAAACTCCAGTTTCCTTTTTCCCTAGTTATAATCAATAATCCAAATTACCATTTTTGGCAACTTTTCACTTGCCATACTTGACAATGATATTAAACAACCCCATATGTCATGATTCACGTTGGCCTCCGATGTCGACCAAGTTTCCTTCGAACATTCCAAAGTTTGAAGCTAAGCCTAATGAATATCTAGGCGATCATGTGACTACCTTCCTTTTATGGTGCTTGTCCAATTCTTTGAGAGACAACTCCATCCAATTGCATTTGTGTCAATGCACTCTCATCGGGAGTGCAGAGAAATGATACATCGAGCTCGACTGCTCAATATACTCTTCCTTTGACGAATTGGCAATGGCTTTCTTAAACCATTTCCAATTACCTATGAGATGCGATGCCGACACTAAATTGTTGGCCAACTTTGAGCAGACAAAAGTGGACCATATCTCAGATCACATCCGAGAATGGAGACGCCAAAAGAGTTTGATAAAAGTTCCATTCCCAGTAGCATTCCTACTTGAGTGGTTCCTTAAGTATTTGTTACCCTAGTTATCTAAAGACGTTGCAACCTCGAGGGCCTTTTCAGAGATAGAAGTGATAATGAGATCTCAACAGCTAGAGATGGTTTACTCTCAATCTAGTTTACTTTACGAAGTTTTTCCATATGCACCACGGTCGATACTTGACAAGACCAGGTAGAGATCTGAACCACATGCCAATGGTATTGTAGGTTCAATGCAAATGAATCCCACTGATCAGTTGTGAATCAATTGCAACAATTATCAATACAACATATAACGGCTAACCAAACCACTGGTTCGGCTACTCCACCTATTCAAATGTCAGATGTACATAGTGTGAAATCGACAAAACCGAAGGTCACCTAGTAGCCTGATGAAAAAAAGAAACAACAAAAGAAGGGTAAGGGGGATACAAAACCTACCAATAATGATGGCGAGGGAAATAGTGAAGAGAAGAAGTTGAAGTATCTATGTAACCTTTGCAAGGAATTCCATCTGACTCACTAGTGCCCTTGGCTTGTGGAGGCTCAAAATTTATTGGCACAACAATAGCTTGTCGTGTTAACGAATCCATTTTTGCATGGGAAAAATTTAGCTCAAGCCTCTTCAAGCATGGAAGGGGCCAGTCACCCCCCCCCTCAATAGTACACATGATGAAAGGTAGCATTGACATAACGACTAGGACATGTGACTACAGAATGCCAAACACCTCTGAGAAGGGTAAAGAAGACAAAAACCCATCTCTTCCTCTCCAGATTGAGAAGACATTGGTAGAAACATTGGCACACATTTCCAAAGGTGTTTTCAATAAAGATTCCCACAAACCAAACACAAGGGCTACCCAAAACTACTCTGTGGTGGAGGATTTGTCACAAACCCCTTGTGCAATGTCGTCTTTGGAAGTCCTCTAGAGCTTCCCTTCCCAGAGAAAGGCTATGTTAGATTCCTTAGGATCTGCTAAGACTTGTAATATGGGAATGATCATGCTTGATATGACCGACTTAAAACCTCATCTTCCTTACCATGTAGTGTTTCATATAGTAGTGGCTTACACCACGAAAACTTTTACTCGGAACATTTTCTACACGGTGGTTGATGAGGGTGCTTCGACATGCGTGATATCTTTGGCATGTTGGAAGGCCATTGGACAACCCATTTTATCTCTATCACCTACTCTTCTTACCACTTTCAATGGTCGTTCATTCTGACCACATGGAATTATCCCCTCTTTTCCCTTGCAGTTAGGAGGGAAGACCATGTGCATCGAAGTTGAAGTGGTTAATGCATCTCTCGACCACAATATCTTGTTAGGAAGGAGTTGGACCTATGCTATGCAATCAGTGGTCACGATAGTTTTTCGGGTCTTGTTGTTTCCACACGAGGGCCCGATCATGACCATTGATTAGTTATCCTTCTCCCGTCCTGACCCTTCATCGGGGGTATCCACGGTCCCGATGATTGATAACCCTCAGCCCGTCATCGTCAACATAGGGGCTGGTTTGTACCCACCTTTGATGGGTACTTTTGATTACTCGCCTTCAACTGACAATGTCCATTACATGTCAATTGTCCCCGACCAGACTAGGGCCAAAATCTTTCAAATATCGTCGTTTTTCATGACTTACTTTAATGATCTATGGACTCTTCCTTCCCCATCAGCCACGATGTAAGGGATAGGGCACCATGGCATAGCCATGCCTTTGTCCACAGAAGAACTTTTGTACTCTATAGTCCAGCAAGCTTCCGCTAACCCCAATCCGACTCCCGCACAAGAGTTAGATCTGGTTCTCCAACATATATGGGCTCAAGGTTCCCTCACCGATAGTGATTCTTTAGACTTAGTCTTTCCCTCATATGAGGTGATTATTGAGGCAATGACTAGTTTGGACAAACCTTGGGATGATCTTCATCACAGATCTTACCTACTCCCATAGTTAAGAAGAATTGAAGCAGGTGAATTCACTCTGACTATGACTGGAGATAAGGCTTTCCCTATCAATCCTTTGGCTACGCATGCTATTTACGCTAAAGAAAATATGGAAACCATTGCTCAAATGATACCTATCAATATCTCCAAAACACTTGGCGCCCTGGAGAATATCTTCGTCAGAGCAAACTACTCCCCCGAGGATATTCGAATCTACACAGATTTATTTAAATAATTTTGTGGCGTTTTTTCCTTGTCTTACGAGGAAATTCTAGGCATAGATCTAAGAATCATCGAACATGAAATCACAACATATCCTAATGCTAAGTTAGTTTGGTATAAGCTTCATCCAGTCAATCTTAGGAAAGCATCAACTATTAAGTCTGAAGTAGAGAAACTACTCCAAGTTGGTTTCATCTACCCCATCCAATTGATTCAATGGGTGTGAAATCCCGTTCCAGTCAACAAAAAATAGGGTACGATTTGTGTATGTATAGACTTCCATGATTTGAACAAGGCCTATCCAAAGGATAATTTCCCCACACCATTTATTGACCAGATAGTTGATGAATGCGCAAGTTGCAAGGCCTTTTATTTCATGGATGGTTTTTCGAGATACAATCAGATACATATCAAGCCTGAAGACCAACACAAAACCTCTTTCATCTATCCATGGGGTACATTCGCTTATCAGAAGATGCCTTTTGGTCTGAAAAATGTTGGAGCTACGTTTCAGTGGGCCATGTATTTTTCTTTCCATGATCTCAAACACATAGTCGAGGCTTATCTTGATGATTTAGCATCACTATCTCACAAGAGAGATGATCATCCCACACACCTCTAAATTATATTTGAGCGATGTTGCTACTACCGGATTTGCTTGAATCTAAACAAATGCAATTTATGTATCACATCGGGTCATCTGCTAGGTTTCATAGTTTTAACAATAGGGATCATTGTCGATCCTCTAAAGGTTGAGGTGATAGTTCAGTTGCCTCCCCCGTGCACAATTCCACGTCTACCCCTCCGCTTCGGCCATCCAATTATAATAAGTCTTTCTTATTGTACTTGGTCGTTGTGGAGTCGACAATTGATATGGTCTTGGTTTAGGAGGATGATTTGCTCTCAGAATATGTTATTTATTACCTGAGCTGAGGCCTGGTTGGAGAAGAACTCAATTATTCCCACATTAAAAAACTTGTGCTGGCATCAGTTCATGCTATCCAACATTTCTATCATTATATCTTGTTTTGCAAGACCAACATCATTTCTGTTGTGAATCCATTTCAATACATGTTGAAATGATGTGTAATTCGTGGAAATATCAGTAGATGGATAGTTATCCTCCAGGAATTCGAGTTGGATTTTTTTTCGGCAAATTCCAAAAAGTTGTTGTTCTTTGCGAAACTCATATCGTAACTTCTGGTCGAATAAGGTGATGTTATACCTGAAGAGTCACCTATCAAAGGAGACATGTTTTTGATCATTTCTTCAGACCCCTGGTACGGAGATATACTAACATATCTCTAGAATTTGAAGTTCCTCACCGCTGCTTCTCGTGATGAGCGTTGTCGTATATTCCATCAGGCCAAGAACTATCTCATACTCGAGGACACTTTGTATCTTCAAGGTATACATTGCATCCTTCATTGGTGTCTCACTCATGAAGAAGTGGAAATCGTGCTTAATGATTGCCAGACTAGAGCATGTAGTAGTCATTTGTCTAGGTTGGAAACACCCCAAAAGATTCTATGAGTCAGTTACTTTTGGCCGACATTAATCATATATTTTGTGAAATCAGTCAAGAAGTGCCACCCATGTTAGATCTTCTCTCAAAAGATGAGGGCACACCCCACTCCCATGTTTCCCATCATCACAGTTGGTCCCTTCACTAAGTGGGATATTGATTATGCTACATGCAACCCTCCTTATGCAAGGGGGCACTGTTATATCATCGTAGCAGTAGACTACTTCACGAAGTGGGTCGAATCTATGCCAACATTTATATATGAAGGCGAGATTGCAACTCTCTTTTTGTTTAACCAGATAATAGCAAGGTTCGACGTCCCAAGAGAGAATGTCACTAACCATGGCAATCACTTTTAGAACAAAATGATGTCTGATTTAACATCAAACTTGGGTTGAGGCAAGAACATTCATAACCTTACTACCCACAAGTGAATGGGCAAGTGGAAGCTATGAATAAATCCCTTAAGACTATTTTACAGCAAACGATCAATTCAACTAGGTCAAATTGGAATTTGATGTTGTATTTGGAATTATGGGCCTACTGAATGTCTGTTAAGACTACAACCAATTTCTAACCTTTTCAACTCATTTACAAGATGGAATCAGTCTTGCCTATAGAGTGCCAGATCCCCTCTCTAAATTTGGTATTATAGTTATTTCCAGATACTTCAATGCTTGAAGAGCATTTATTATATCTTGAGCAGCTCAATGAGCAGCATCGGGATGCAGCCTTGGCTAACAAGGCTCACAAAAAAAAATTCAAGTGTTAGTATGATCGATCCATCCGTCCTCATATTTTCTCTGAAGGTGACCTTGTCCTAGTCTATGACCAAGATAAGGACCCCCTGGGGGCAGGCAAGTTCAAACCAATGTGGTTCAGACATTTCATTGTGAAGGAGTTTCTAAAGAAGGGCACTTATCGTCTGATGGACTTTGAGGTAAATTCCTTAGTGGAGCCTCAAAATGGGCTCTACCTCAAAAAGTATTACTCATAGGTTGGTCACCTTGGGTGACTTCTTGTAACATATGTATAGTCTTATACATTTTCTTTTTATTTTTTTTCTTTTTGTTTTTATGGACATGTCATTTTTGATGTCATATTTTTCACTATGGTAGATGTCAAGTGAATCAAAGGTGTTCGTTGGGTTTGCAGACAATGCTAGCCAGCACACTCGGAGGCTTTCTTCTGCAACTTGGGTGATTTTCACACCTCAGGGCTAGTTGTTATCTTCAGTAGGTATCTGTTTAGGTGACACCACAAACAATGTCGTCGAATACAGTGCAGTCTTAGAGTTGATTTGTGATGCTTTTTTGCATGGTATATCTCACTTCCGGGTCTACTTAGATGCTCAGTTGGTTGTGTCTCAGTTAAATGGGGTTTACCGCATTTACGATCCTATGCTACATTGACAGTTCCTTAGGGTACGTCTCTTGGAGCAAAGCTTTGATTGCATTACGTATATCCATGTTCCTAGGAGATTGAATCAAATCACAAATACTCTAGATAATCAAGTATTATATTGGCACATTGCACACATGTAAGAAAAAGAACACACACGCACATGTAAATACATTTTTAAAATAGATGTAATCCATAAGACGTAAAAAGATGTAAAATATGCATATATATCAAAATATCAGAGTACATGGGTGGGTGCAAGCACCTCAAAAATATGTTCAGTAAGAGTCACAGGGCTTATACCCTTAAAAATATACAAAATGTTCTCTCAGCACGTAAGTATTCTAGCCTAGCTAAGGGTGGGGCATGTTGGCCCTGTCATAGTGAATAACAATGTTTTCCAAATGCTGGAAGAGCTAGACCTAGGTCTATGGCACCCCAACTACATGAGGTTGCATCGATGGTGGGAGATCCTCAATCTCTACCATAGGGACTACACGAGTGAGAACAGTGAGGTTCCTCTCTACCCATCTCAATACTCTCTCATCCTCTCTAGCTGGAGCCCCCCCTGTTGTTGTTGTTGGTCCGATGAATCTAGTTGGTCCTGCCTCTGGTCAAGGATACTGCCTAGTCCTCGAGAAGTCTACTGGACGCACTAGTCCCACATCTATACATAAAAAATACATAAGATTCAGATACTTTGGTGTACAAAAAAATGATATATATAAAAAGATATAAAGAATCAATAAATTTGAAAAGAAAACTACCCATATCTCCTCGCTTTGCTCCAGGAGGTACAGGATGTCAGGATCTCTAGAGAAATTGATCCCAGCATAGGGGTATTCCTCTATTTCTGGAATATGTCGTGACCACCAGTCAAAAAACTTGTCATCAAAGGCCTCGATGGTCCTCCCTCCCCTCTGTCACAGAAACAATGCTGCCCATCTCCATAGCACTGGGAGAGAGGCCTTGTGCCCATATAGTCTCTCAAGGACTAAGACTGGGTACCCTCTCGAATAAAAAGGAGCACAAAACAGTCCCAAACGCGAAGTTACGGTGCTCTCATATCCGACACTCTGTTAGCTGTGTCTTTGTGCAATCTAGCATGGTAGTACTCCAGTTGAAATTTCATGCATTTAAGCATTGTACCACACAATGCATGTGCACCCAGGAATCCTAATGTAAAGTTGTGGATCCAATGATCCACCCAATGAGTAGAACTATCACCTTTAGTGATAGGTTGTTGATCTTATGTATAGGCACTTGAGAACCTACTTTCTCAGTACCAGCTTCCCAATGGAGTCCAATCAACTACTTAATGTTGTGAGGCCCGTGGGAAAAGTGTGCAAGTTGACTATATCCCCTCTCCTCGAGAGACCAATTAGGAAGTAAATTTTCTCAGTCTTTGGATTCAACGACTACCCCTTGAGCATGAATGCCTCTGTGTCAGGATGCCACTAATCTATCAATACATTTAGCAACCTAGTTTGTGCCCTCATAAACTGACAGTGGAAGAACTTTAACAACCCACATTGTGACAAAACAACGATAGCAACAGGGTCCTCAAAGACCAAAAAATCATTGTCCTCATGCTCCCTCTCTCTCCAATGCACATACATCCTGGAAAAACAAATAAATGGAGAGTTAACTCTTGCATTTCCAATTTTTTCCACTTATTTAAGGTTGTACGCGGGCTGTCTTGGGGATAGTCCCATGTGCACGTGGGCATATTATCTTCTGCCCATGTGTACATGTGAGCTGTGCTTGGACAACCTGTGTACACACAGGGCCGACCCCTTTAAATGTCAGCACCGCCCCAAAACAAAAAAATAAATGCAAAAAAGGAAGAATGAAATGCAAGAGAGGTTAGTTTGTACTTACTTGGTCCAAACGGAAGTTCGTTTCATCCACTGAAGCTCCCAGAATCAACTATTTTGGCAAAGGGGTGTTTTTTGACTTTTGGTCAATTCTCAATTTATAATGGTGATAATGAGATGCCAACTTTCTATTTATAGACTTTTTGGCCCCTTTTTGTCATTTTTTGGACCCTTTTTGTCATTTTTTCTAGCTTGAAAATCATTTACTATGGTTCTTGAGTTTCTCAGGGGATATTACGATAAGTGTTACTTTGGGTATTTAGGAATTTTTTCGAGAATTGGGTCAGTTTTAAAGGTATTTTGGTAAAAAGTTGCTTTTCCAACTTTGTGCATATAATATAGGATTCCACCTCCACTTATTGCACCTTGTTGTGTTTTTTCTCTTTTCCATAGGATCAATCCCACTGAATTGAGACACAAAACCCTCACTCCTTCTGTAGAAGTGTCATAATTTAATGGTAGAGCCTACCTTCACATGGATGCCCTAGGTAGATCCTGGTTGCATTTTATTGTCCATGCCATCACTAATGACTATAGGCTTGGGTGTCCTTAGTAGTTTTTTTTCTGATTACGAATTTGAGCCTCATTTGCATGATTCATTGTCACTCTTGATCTCACCCTCAGAACTCCCAAAACACAACGGGTCTTCTTTTAAGCCCTTTTCACACCCTCTAAACATGAAAATATTGTCGAGCAATATTGTTTCCCTTCACGCTTGCTAAACTAAAATTTGAAGGCACGTCTGTCCGGTGGTAGTTTACCCCTTTTTCAGTTCGGATGGTGAAAAGTACGAATAAAGGTATACTCTAGGAGCTTTAGTTCTCTAGAAGAGTACTCTTAGGTATAATTTTAACCCTTTTTCAGGCCTAAGGGACTAAATCTACGAAAAAGGAACCCCCATGGAGTGCATAGTTAAGCTCTTTTCAAAATACCTAAAATTGAAAAGATGGTCGAATGACCATGTTTATTCATGCTCGTTAAATTGGTCCAGAAGAACATTTATTACAGAGTCCATAGTTAAGCTCTTTTTAGACTCATTAAATATGAAAATATTGTTGAGTGATCTTGTCTTTTTCACACTCATTAAAATGATTTTGAATAGACCTCTGTTTGGTGCTAGTTTACCTCTTTTTCGAACCGAATAGACTACCTTCGAAAAAGGTACCCTAGTGGAGTCTCCTTTTACAGTTTTTTTAAGACTCTCTAAAAATGAAAAACCGTCGAGCTTACCTTCTCTGGGCTCGTTAAAATTACATCGAAGGATGTTATCATTGTGTCTTATTAATTGCATTTTCATTCCTGTGTCTTTGGCCTAATGTCGGCTCCATGTTTCTCTCAACTGAACCATCTAAATCATGCCTTATACACAAGCCTAGTAGCACTTTGCCTTTGCGTCTTGACACCTTGACCCATGGAGGATATTTCTCGAGTGTCCTTTTCCTGCATATGTCCCCTTGCTCTGAGCATCAATGTGTTACTTGCGCTTGGAACTAGTATGTCTACGACACTCGATCCTCCTTTGTAACGTAGCATTCTTTATTCTTTTTCAAACTTTCAACAATTATTGAAAAAGACAAAAAAATCAAATATACCCCAAAAAGAGGAAGGGAAAAATATTTTCTTTTTGTTGACAGCACAATGAGTCACCCTTGGAGAAATCACATCCTTTCATTTGTTCATCAAGATCTAGGATTCAATATGAACTTAGGAAGTTGTTCTCGCTACATAGAGTTGTGTCCTCTGTTTGGTTCTCCTTCCAAACATTTGGAGAGTTCGCATTGCCTCATGCATCATGAACTTATGTCAATGCCATGCTCCCCAAGTCTCATCTCTTATCGTGATTTTGTCCAAGGTAAGTCTTACTAAACTTGATTCGGCCCTTCTACAATTTGTCACTTGTCCTCATTCCCAACCACCTTGAAAGACCAATCAAGTCCTTGCTCAAAATCAATGAATTTCTCTGCCTGATCATCAGGATCCTCTTGTCTATTCCTGATGATCCATCCAAGACCTTTGGGTAGTGAATTCATACACTCATATTACACTCCTACCCAAGTTTTGAAGATTTTGAAGTTGTTGCTCGATCTTTGTGTTGGTTGTGGAGCCTGATTATCTTCCTGATTCAGAGGTCCCTGTTTTCAACCGTGTTTATACCCCATGAAGTATTTACACCCAAGAAGTATGTACACTCTTCCACGCGGGGGAGTGCAGAGGGGGGGTACCCTCTTTGCGGGGTCCGGGGGGTTTGGGGGGAAGCAGGCCCCCAGCGTCCCCCGATGGGGGTTCGGGGGCGAAGCCCCCGAAGAAAAAATTGCCTTATAAAAGTATATTGTAATTTCATTGTAAATCTGGACCGTTCATTATAAGGTCGCAGATATAACGGTAGAGATTAT
>JZKD02S1412639.1:1333304-1344281 GCA_000966675.3 Picea glauca
AAAAGAAGTTGCATTTTCCTATGTAAAAACCTTATAAAAAGGGAAGTTCGCAGGTTTCTATATAGGCAGGGTGCGAGAATGACCCATTCTCGCAGGTTGCACTATAGCTAGGGTGGGAGGTGTTCGCAGGTTGCTCTATAGCTAGGGTGAAGAATGCCTGCACATGGGAAAAATGAGTGTTTTCTCGAATCTTTTAGAAGGAGAAACTTTTATGGTGAGGTAGCATCCGAATGGTTTAGATCTTACTCGCTTTCATGATTTAGTGGGATCATCCTAACCTCCTCACCTTATCCTCTTCAACTTATAAAAGGAGAGGAATTCTCATGGAGAAAGTTATCTTGGGTTAGCTTGGTTGGTTCATGAGCTTGTTAGCTTTGATTAGCTTGGAATTATTAGCTTGGTTGGAGTGGCTTTGAGATTTGCTTTGTCAAGATAGATAGTGAATATCATCAGATTTATGCTCTCAAAATTCTTGGAGTCAAAGTGTGTGGGGAACGAAGGACAGTTGGAAGGGACCTTACGACATCAAGGCAATGGTTGTAATCTCTCTTTCACATTTAATATGATACAGTAATATGATTCTTTCCTATAAATCTTGTTGTGTTTTATTGTATGATTCCTTGATCACATACATAGGTTTTTATCGAGTTTATGCTATTGCTATCACTTTGGTTGGTTTGTGTTGTCTTGGTCTTGACCTCACGAGAGAACCAGAGAAAAGCAGGAGCAACAAAAACCCTAGGAAGCGATACTAAGGTATTTTACTTGTTCCTTCCTACTAGTAAATTCAATATCTAAAAATTAAGGAAAGAGTCATGTTCTGGTGTGTTTTGTTCTAGATCCAGGTGGATCTAGGGAGATCGGTTTGTGTCCGCACTTATAGATTTATCCAATAAAAACCTCACTCTATGGGGCCTATGGAATATTCTTGTAAGTTCTTGCCACTTTCTTCTCCAATCCTTTTATGCGCTCCCCTTCCTCATGGGTCTTAGATTTAACCTTCTCATATACTATTTCTAGTGCATCCCACTTCTTTGTTTCCTGCTTCAATTTGGTTAAGTCTTTGTGTATGTGAGACTATACCTCGTGGTTTATGCTTACTTTCAACCTGTGTAGTGCTTCTGATGGTATCCTTGTCAACACAAGTTTGATTTGGCTTAAGTCCTTCAAGGGTGTCTACCCCCCAATTTCATCCATGTGAAGCATACTAGGGTCAATGTGGAATGTTACATGTGGATGTAGTATTTCCTGTATTGACTCTAGTTCTTCTTTCTACACTCTTCCTTCTATCTATAGTGTTGATGGCTCAATTCCCCTGCTACTTGTTGTTGATCCTTCCTTGATCTACTTGATGAGATGTCACATGTATGCCAAGTCCTCTTGGATCTTATCCTTGTGGCGTGCAACATGGTCGAAGTCCTCAGATAGACAATCTTGGATCATTCTGGTGATAATTTCCCCATCATCATCCATGATCATATATTCTAGTGGTGTTCATTGTTCCTTTGATTTCTTGCAAACACCTCCTGTTTGTGTGGCGAGCCTCTTGTTCTCCCCTTTTTCCTATGTGTCAGGATTTTTTGTTGTCTCTTGCATGAGATCAGCCTATTGTTGTTGCTCCTTGGTTGGATACATACTCTTCTTATTCCCATTCTGGGTCCCTTTCTTCTTTGGCCATTCATTTGTCTTTGTTGTCTTGCCTTGGCCCATTCTTGGTCTCTTGGGCACTTGGATTTCTAGAGGATTCTTTTCTCCCTACTCTTCCTCTCCTTCTGCTGTCCTTTCTGGTACTTCCTGGGTAATGTCTGGGATTCTCCATTCATCAAACCATTCACTGATGACCATGTCAATGTTTCCCTCGGTGATGCAGTAGCGCATCTGTAGCCACTATTTATATGGATCCCTCCTTGCCTATATCCACATTGCATGTTGTGTAGCCTAGAAAGTGGCGATGTCTGCATATCGCCCGACATATTCTGGTGTGATTCTCCATGCCTGGGAGATGGCTTCCTATAGGTCAGGTAGGTATCCTTTGAATATGGATCCATTCATCCTTGTGTGACTAGCAGTTGTCATCAACTTTAAAAGTGAACACCTCTTTCCCAGGTTTGGTTTGGGTCTGGTACAAAACATTACATACCTTGGTTCCCTCCATCCCATAAAGACTATAAGTGTGATCAACCATGAGTAGTGAAACTCTATTCCTAGATCCTATGCATCATTTCATTCATCCATGAATAAATTCAAGAGGTATAACGCCCAACTCATTGAGGTGCCTTCTACACACTGGGTTGCAACTGCAACAACTCCAGTTGGGACTTCCTCCTTGCGAAATTTTCTTGGCAACTTGCAAGATAAGACTTTCATGCCCAATTGTGTGGTTGCATCATTGATCCTCTTGATGATGATCCCTCTTGTCCCCCTTTCGGTGTTGTACTTCTTATTCATCTCTTCTTCTAGCGCTTTCACCTTGGTTTTTTCATCCAGAAACAACACGGGATCCATTCCCCAAATTGGTAACCCTGTTATGTTTTCAATAAGTTCAACGGATATGGGGATGATATTGTCTAGCCATATATCCCCTCCATGTGTGACTGCTATCAGTTGTTTGACGCATTCAATTGCGTGTTGAACTCTGCCAAAATGTGGTAAGTCCAACAGACCTAAAATTCTTGTTTTCTATAGCCCAGCTGCCCACTGGAGTGGCTACTCGATCGGTTCGCCAACACTATTTATGCCCATAGTCTAGATAAAGACCCTCTTCGCAAGTTTTGGAAACTTATCTTCGTCTTCTATATCATGGTCAAAGTATTTGAGTTTCCCGATATGACCCAATATCTCTGGTCCTAGCTTTACCCCTTCTGGTATGCATGGTAGAATGATTTATGTTGCAGGTTTCTTGCAAGGTGGCCTAGGTATATATATCTCGTCTTTCTTCACTGATGGTGGTTGGATTGAAGTTCCAATGGCTTTCGATTGTTCCTCTATATACCATTCTGGCCAAGCTGAGACATCTTCAACCGTATCCCCTGCTAGGTGGTCTGAAATGGTCGTTTGATACTCATCTGGCTCAACTATTAGTGTCGACTTCGATGACGTGCCATTTAATTTTAGATATTCCTCTGTATGCTCTGGTTGCATCTCCTTTAGGGTTTCTGCTTCCTGGTTCTGTGGCTTGTGCACCATTGCTGGTGTATCTACATTCATGGCCTCTGATGTTGGTTGTTGAATTTCCTCTAGTATCAACATGTATTGTACTGGTATTGTTTATGGGGATGGGATTTCATCGACATTTATGATCTCCAGTGGATGTTGTTCACCTTCTTCATATTGTCCTCATGACCTGGTTTGAACTCTGGTTTTCCTAGCAGTCTGGCTCACTTTTGCTTGATTAGGCGGTGCCATGGAGGTGAATGTTAAGTGTCTGCTGGATTCAAATAGTTGTTGTGGTCTCTGTGAGCTCACATTGTGCTCTTTAGCCTCAGTTTCTCTACGTCTGTTCTCTTTTTGTGAATAGACTATTGGATCCTTCGCCCATGTGTTGTATAGCTTTCCCATGAAGCTTGTCGAAGATGCTTCCTTTATTATGGGTTTAATGCACCTTGATTATTGGTTCAATACATCTTTGGTGGTTTTGTACCTGCCATTACTCTTTCTATGTCATGCTCTTTTGGCATGATTAATGTGGCATCCCATCGGTCCTTGTCGTCCTTTAATTTCTCCTAGTGTTGTCTTATCATCCTAATTTTTCTGCCTCTTCTTTTTCCCTCTTGTTTCTCTTTTCATGTGACCATTATCTTTCACCTCACCATGGTTGTGTTTCTACTTTGCGTGGCCTTTCTGCCTCTAGAACCCTCCACCCTCTTTGGTTTTGTTTCCTTTTTGTTATTTTTTTTTTACTGCGCGGTGGATGCTCGACTTTCATTGTACAACTTCAGTCGTCTCCCATTGATCATCCCTCTGATTTCTTTTCTTTATAAATCCTTTAACTATATAGCTCCTTTGTATGTGACATATTTTACTTTGTATGGTCCTAACCAATGCATTCTGAGCTTTCCCAAGTGCTGAAATGATTTTTTGTCGTACATCAACACTATATCTCCTTCCTTGAATGTTTTCTTCTTTATTTGTCTATCATTCCAAGATTTGTCTGTTTCTTTCTGAACTTGTTGGTGGAATCCTGCCAAGATTCGGCCTTCCTCAATGGTTAGAAACTAATTCATTCTCTCTTGCACTGCGCTTTTTTCTATCATTTGTGTGATTGTTGCTACGTGCAATATTGGTACTAAAAACTCTAATGGCACCATTGCTTCTTAGCCATAAACCAGTTTAAAGGGCATGTGCCCTGTTAAATTTTTTAATGTAGTCCTGTATGCCCATAATACTGCTAGTACTTTGAGGTCCTAGTCATCCCTATTGACGTTGTAAATCTTCATCAGTGAGTTCTCCAGAATTTTTTTGAAGGCTTCCACTGTCCCATTTGCCCGTGGATGATACAGAGTGTTCTTCTGGTGATGTACTTCAAATTCTTCAGTCATAGCATTGATGGTACCTTTTATGAAGTGCGTTCCTTGGTCTCTCATCAAAATTCTCGGGCACCCAAATCTAGTGATTACTTGTTCAAATAAAAAATGTGTTGTTGTTTCTGTGATGCAATCCTTCACTGGTGCGGCTTCCTCCCATCCTGTTAATTATTCTGTCACAGTGATAATGTATCGAGACCCTCTTCTTTTTGTTGGTGGGTTGATTGGTCCCACAAAGTCTATTTCCCACTTGTCAAATTCCTATAACATTACTTGTGGTCTTAATGGAATCTTGTCCCTTCTGTTGGGTTTGCCTACCCTTTGACAAACATTGCATGTCTGACAGTATTTCTTTGAGTCTCCATGAATCATTGGCCACCAAATTCCTGCGTCCAATACCTTCTGCATGGTATATTTACCTACATAATTCCCTCCTGTTATTACCTCATGGGATTCTGCTAAAATTCGTGGTATTTCATTCTCTAACACGTATCTTCACAAGATGTTATCTGCGCCCATTTTGTATAGGTTTCCTACAATTAGTTAATAGTCGACAACACAGACTACCAGGTTTTTGTTCTGCGCAAAGCTATATTCTTGTGGCATGGTACCTATACTCAAGTACTGAATGATATCTGTGAAGTATTCATTAGAAATTTTTATTGAGAATAATTGTGCATCAAGAAATTTATCTTCTAAGTTCATAGGTTCTTCTCCATTTGTGACCCTTGATAGGTGATTAGGTCCTGTGTTCAATTTTCCTAGTTTGACTATGACTTCAGAGTCAAATTCTTGGAATAGTAGTAACCATCGACAGATTCTCCCCCCAACACTGGCTTCTTTACTAGGTATTTCAGGGTTGAGTGATTTGTGAACATATTAAAGTGTTTTCCCAATAAGTAATGCCAGAACTTTTGAAGTGCATAAACCATATATAGTCCTTCTCTTTCGGTCATGCTATAGTTATGTTCGGAGTATGATAACTTTATGCTCGTGAATTCTATCGGGTGATCCAAGTCTCCCACTCCTGGTTGCTCTAAGATAGCTCCAAGTTATATCGTTGATGCTTCTACATGGACGCGGAATGTCTTCTCCCAGTATAGAAATAGTAGTATCGATGCGATAACCATCTTTTCCTTCAGGGTATCCAGATCGAGTTGACACTTTTCATTACACTGAAACTTTGTATCCTTTCTTAACATATTTTCCATTGGTGCAGTGATCTATGCATATCCTTTGACAAATTTCATGTAATAACATGTGTGTCCCAATGTCTCTCTTAGCTGACGGACTATTTTTGGTGGTGGTAAGTTAATAATGATTGCAATATTTGCAGGATCTACTATCAAACCTTGTTTGCATATTATATGACCTAATAGTATCCCAAACAGTGTTACAAATATACATTTATTTATGTTTAGTGATATCTGACACTATCTACATCTTTCTAACATCAGTTGTAAAACTTCCACATGGTTTTTCAATAAACTATAGACTATCCAATCATCCAGGTATACTTCGAGTAAGTGGTGGATGAATTCCTTAAATGCAGCAATGACTACTCTCGAAAATATTGTTGGTGCATTCTTTAGTCCAAACGACATGACTATGTATTGGTAAGATCCCCATTCTGTCGCAAATGTGGTCTTATATTTGTCCTCCTATGCTATCTTAATCTAATGGTAGCCTGAGAATCCATCAGTGAATGAGTAAGCTTCATGTACTCCTATGGTCTCTAACACTTCATCCATGAAAGGTGTAGGGAATGGGGTGTGTAGGCATGCATCGTTCAACTTCCTTAAGTCGACGCATATATTGATCCCTCCTTGCTTCTTGTCCTAAACTACCATCAGAATTATCCATTATGACTCCTCAACCAATTCTATGATGTTGGATTCAAGCATTCTGTCGATCTCATCTTTGACTTTCTATTTATATATTGGGTTCAACCTGTAGGGTCGTTGTCTAATAGGTCTCGCTTCAGGTCTGAGTGGTATCTTCATCTTTCGTAATTCTCCTTCTACACCCTTCATATTCGTAAAGGTTGTGGGAAACAAGTCGATGTATTCATGCAACAAATTTGTGATGATTTCTACTTTTTGCTCATCCCAGTAGTCTCCAATGTTGGCCATTTTGGGATGCTTGGTTGTCCCAATGTTAACTTTATTTACTTTGATCGACAAGGAAATGAATTATGATTCTATGAGTGGGCATTCCACATATATTTCGCCTTCTTCTTCCTCAATCTGAATGTTGAGCGGATAGTCTTTTTCTGGTGCTTCCTCTTGTACATGATAGCATGACAACAGTTTCTTAACTGTCTGTTTATTCCATTGTTTCTCCTTTGTGATAACTTATATATCTGGTTTTGTGATAAATATTACTCCTCTTACATGTTTCAGATTTGCATCTATGTTGGGGTTTTCATGTTCGAATAAAAATGTGAAGGTAAAATTTTGTTGCAATGATGTCCATGTTGCATTTCCTTTAGGAAACTCATCTATATACCAGTTCACTAGTATTCCCTCTAGAGTGTGTATGAAGTAATGAGGCCATTCCTCTGGGGGTTTCATTTTACATAGAGTTCCACATGCCTCCATGTGTCTTGTTGGTGCCATATGTCCATCATACTTTTGTTGTTTTTTTTTTTATGTTCTACGCCAAACCTTATACATAGTAGCCTCTTACATTGGTACTGATCTGTGATAGTCTCCTTGTGCGCACCCCACCATCTTTTAGTTGTGGCCTTGAGTGCTAAATCAAGTGCTAACATTATATGGTTCTCAACATTGTGTCTTCATACTGTGTCAAGAATGTTTCCAAATCATTTAGTCTGTGGAAACTGGGTGGTTCTCTGATTTATGTGCCTACCCATCTTACTGCATGGTCTATTCTTGCACATCTTCTCATGGATACTTCGTGTATCCTTTGATGTCAGTTTTCTAAACCAGTGTCTAAGTCTGTTGCACATGAAGTAATGCTCCTCCAACTGAGTATCCCATCTGTAGTTGGGTTTATGGAATCCTCATCACACGCAGTTGTTCTATATAACTGACTGATTTCCTCTAGGTCTAGGCAAGTAGGTTCTATAAACCTCTCCCCTTCAGATGGGTGTAATGGCAGGATGACCCTGTATTCTCCTGACTCAAATATCATTTTCTTGGTCTTCAAATTGATTATGGCCTAGTTATCAAACATCCATTCCAGACCAAGCACCATTGGGTAAGGTGTTGTGTTGTCTACTATTTCAATGACTTCAAAATATGCTTTAGTGCACACTCCATCTAGGTCGACTATCACTCCTTTCAATCTACCTATTGGTAAGACTCTATGTTGGTTTGCCAATTTTAATTGGACAAGTGAATATCCTAATGTTGGCTCTCCCATGCTCTTCCATGTCTTCTTTGGTAATACATTAACTTCAGATCCTAGATCTAGTATAATGTCTCCCATATTGAAATCCCCAATATTAGCATTCAGTCTAAACTCCCTACTTGTTCTTCTTCTCGTGTGCAGGTGATTGACTGTCTTTGGTTCTAGCTTTCCTTCTGTCTCAATGCTACATTTTTCTAGTATGTTTTGTAATATTTTCACAGATGATGGATCACTTAATACTTTTAAACATGATTGCAGAAAGACTTTGATTGTACTTACTTCTCCTGTGGGTTGAATCTCGTTGGTATGATCCAATGATGGTGGCATCTTGTATCCTGGTGCTTCCTTGTTATGCTGCACAATTGAAGTCGATGCTATGTATTCCTTCTGAAATTATTGTCTAGCTTCTTTAAATATCTCCTTTTCCTTTTGCACGTTGAACTGATTTCTTGGTTTAGTTTTCTTCTTTATCCATTGATTTTGCACTGGTTCTTATCGAACTGCATCATTTCCTATTTTAGCTCCTCCGTGAGTAACAATATTGATGTTTCTTCCTTCATCCCTTGCTTCGGCTGAGATCCACTGAATGTTCTGGTTCCTCTTTTACTGGATCTTTACTAATAGTGTTGAGCATTCTTCTGTGTCATTATCTAATGTGCAACAATACATACAAGTCATTGGTGGAAGCAAACATTCCCTTGCATAATGTCCCAGTTGTTGACAATTATGACATCTGACTAGTCCTCTATCTCGTCCAAAACCTCCTCTAGCTCCTCCTCCTCCTCTGTAGCCTAATCGATCTCCTCACAACACATTATACTGAGGTGCTTGATTATATTGCACGGTATTGTATTGAGGCTATGTTGTATTGTACTGCAGTTGCGCGTTATTGTATGGTGGTTATGTAGTATTATACTATTGTTGCATAGTGTTGTATGGAGTTGGGACTTGATTAAACTGTGGCATTTCTTTCCTAGTCATCATTTCTTCCTGTACTCTATATGCATATGATGTCCTTTCTCGCATCAGCTCCATAGTTCTACAATTTTTGTCGTCATGGCCCACTGAATTGCAAAAGGTGCAAAATGAGCTCTTTGGGACTGTCTGGTATTTCTGCATCATTGTGCAGTGATAAGGGTCATGACCTGGTTTCTTGCAGATTTTGCACCATAGTTCTCCTGTTGGTAACAGATTTTTCATTCCTTTTGACATATATTGTGCAAACGTTGGACATTCATTCTTGTGGTGTCCTTTTTTCCTGCATGTGGTACACCAAATGTCTTCTCATTTGTCCTTATTCTTATTCTGGTTTAGCTGGAACATTAGAATCTTCAAATCCTCTTTCAGTTCTTCAATATCTGGGTTTGTCTGCTGGTACTGGTTTTCTTCTAGTTGCAAGGCTGCCTACAAAGCCTCTAAAATTTCTTTTGTCGTAAAGGGTATTTTAAGTGTGGGAGTAGTGAATTGAAAAACAGGTGTCGATGTTGCATCTCTGTCATGAGATATTTTATCTTTCCCTTCAATCTCTTGAATCTCTGATCAATCTCCCATATAGACTCGCATGGTTTTTGTCTTATTTTGATCATCTCGTTCATGTACCAATCCTCTGAGCTTGGCTTTTGGAACTCATTTATCAATACCTTCTTAATGTATTCCAGTTTCCTTGTCATCCCAGGGGAACTGTTTGTGTCTAGACTCATGTACTAGTCTAGTGCACGGTCTCTTAGCGTAATAGCTAGTTGTGGAAGTTTAGTATCTTCATCAATGATTTGTTTTTCTTCCCAAGTCTTTGCACAATTGAACAAATGTTTCTCAGGGTATTCTGTTTTTTCTCCTCAGAATTCTAGTAATCTGATGGTGGGATCATGTCCTTCCATCTTGAATGCTAACCTACTACCTCCGCGGAGTGTAGACACCTGACTAGTGCTACCTGAACTGGCTCCTCCAGTTGGTGTTCCTTGTGTATATGTACTTCTTGTTGTTTGATTGATTGTATGCACTTCTTATACTTCTTCTTGTTATATAAATGGTGGTGTTCTCTTTGGTGTATTAGTAGAGCATGGGTTTATGGGTTCCACACTGACATTAATATGGATAGGATGGATTCCTTCTCCTCCCGCTCTTGGACCTGTCGTCTTCCTCTCATATGTTGCGGGCAAGATTTCCTCAATCTGCCCCACAACCTAGAGATCCTCTACCTCTTCATCATCACTCACCAAGCCTTCCCTCATGGCTATGGCTCTCTTATTGGTATTCACCTTGTATTGGTAGGTTAATCTTCTATGATTCTCTCCCATTGATGCTAAAATCCACTTGATATAGTCGTCTTCCATCATGATTGGGTCCAAGGGTTCCTCCTTCTTTCCCTTATCTTATCTTCCTTCCATTTATCCTCTTCTTGTCAATGCTTCCCCCCTTCCCCCATGCACGTAGGGAAGTTTAGCTATCTGATTCCATTGTCATTACACCTTTGTTATATAGCAGTATCTTTGTTATATAGCAGTATCTTAATAGAAGTATACAATGATCGAATGTACCTTCCTCGAGGTCCGCATAGAAATTCTTTCTCCACTGCGTTGTATGAATTCACTGTGTCAATTGCAAACTCTGTTATAAACCCTACCACAATACTGTCAAGACAAAATTCTATTGTGTAGGAGTGTAAGATTTAAACCTGTGAAGTAAAGCAATGCATATAGATTCTTAAGCAATACAGAAATTAATCAATGGCTCATACACAGAGTACACAGAGATTTTATACCAGAAACCCTCAACCAAGAAAACCTTTCTTATATTCATTATGTCGAATTTCACCATTTTCCATACAATATATACAATATTTTTAGGTATTCCGTAGATACCAAAACCCTAATCCCTTAATCTAGGATTAATTTACAAATCTACTAAAAATAGAAAAATCTGCTAAAAATAGGGATCGTCAGACACAGTTGTCGTATCTGACGCGCCCACACACACACCCATGAAAAGAATATAACACATACCCAACATTCTCCCACTTGTTGTTTTCTTTGCATCCAGGGGTCCAGGGGATTATATAGTCAACAATCCAGGGCAGCAA
>JZKD02S1412639.1:1347686-1373694 GCA_000966675.3 Picea glauca
GTCTACAAGAAGGTCCTCCATCTTGAGATTCCATAGCTCAAAGTTTTTACCGTTGAACTTCTCTATCTCGATTCTAGATGAGCTCGCCATTCCTCTTTCTTTACTCAAATCTCCATTGCAAAATCTCCCACTAAAACCAAGTTTATCACAGAACTAAGATAAACTTGATCTATCAAGACCGAGCCAAACCCTCAACAACAAAGGCGTCCCTCTGAAGCCAAAAACTAGCCTTGATACCACATGTAAGTTTTAAACCTGTGAAGTAAAGCAATGCATATATATTCTTAAGCAATACATAAATTAATCAATGGCTCATACACATAGTACACAAAGATTTTATACCAGAAACCCTCAATCGGGAAAACCTTTCTTATATTCATTATGTCGAATTTTACCATTTTCCATACAATATATACAATTTTTTTAGGTATTCCATAGATACCAAAACCCTAATCCCTTAATCCAGGATTAATTTACAAATCTGCTAAAAATAGCAAAATCTGCTAAAAATAGGGATCGTCAGATGTAGTTGTCATATCTGACACACCCACACACACACACATGCAAAGAATATAACACATATCCAACAAGGATAACTTGTTCACCTATTGTAACTGCTCAAGATATACTAAGGTCCAATCTAACTATCGAATTCAGTTCACCATGTGGTTATCCTTCAACCTTAGTATCCACTCTTGCAGTAGATGTGGAAAATCATAGAAAAACACTTCATGCAAATCAGTAAACACGTATTTCTCAAGATATTTACGAGGTGTTATTGTAGGGTTTCTATTGTCTTTTTGTGAAAACTCTAGCTCTTTTGTTCTCAACTAGCTTTCGATCTCTACTTTTGTGGGATTCCATGGTCTCAACACTCCCTTCTAATGGCTCATTGGTCTCTGCCCTAACCTTTTCTTAATCTACCTCTGACAAATGTTCAACTTATATTATCTACTCAATCCTCTCTTGTTCCTACCAACAACAACATAACCATTTGTTGGTTATATATTCTTCTATACCATCTAATTTATGGACCCAAGGTTCATATCTTTCAGGTTTCAACAAAGACTCTAAAACTATTGGCCCTCCTGGTAAACCAAAAGGCAACACAACACACAGAATGCACTACATAGTCTCACCCGAGATATATTTAATGGGTGGTTGCAAGACTCAAGTTTTTATAGCCTAGGATTGAGTATGAGATATGATAACTCAACCATTGAACCATTAATAAAGATTGTAAATGTAACACACTATTATTCATGACTATGCAATAATTTCAAAAGCTTGTTCCCTTAGTATCATGATAGTATTTAAACAAGAAATATAATAACTCATTCATTCATTACGCTCACCAAATAACTACTGAAAAGAGGATAAATATATACATGCATTCATCACATTACACAGATATTACCGTGGTTCACCCCCTCCCGGGCTACGTCCACAAAGATTTGTCTCTTGGCTATTTTATTATGATAGTTCTGCATCTACACACTATGCGCTTACAACTCTCCTTAGATGGGTAAGATATATATGAGGCGAACTAGATCGCACCAAGCTCCTTATCCTATGATCTAATCCTCAATATCTACTTCCTCTCATATCCCCTAGCTCAAAAACTTACAAAACAGTTCATACAGCAGAATGCAAACCCAATTACTAACTAAGTCGGAACAACCAATAAATTTGTGAACAACAACAACTACTTATAATACCTCTATATCGGTATTTATATATCTTTGGCTCTTCAGCCATTACAATACATTACCAAAACCCTAACCCTATTGACATTAGGTCTTCCTCTTATGTACATGTTTTTCTTCCTTCCAGTTGTCGCTTTCCTTATGCATGCTTTCTTGCATGTGTGCATGATGTGTTCCCCTCTAGTTGTTGCTTCGCTCTTTGCATGCTTTCTTTCCCCACGATCATCCTTCTTTTCACTTTTTCCTGCTGCCAACAACTATGCAGAAGAAAAATCTTGTAGTAAGAGTTATAGACTATCAACTTATTGCAGGACATTTATACAATATGGGTGCAGATAACATTTTGAGGAGGTGTGTATTAGAAAATGAAAGGCCTATAATTTTTGGAAAATCTCATGAGGGAATAGCTAGAGGACAATATGCAAGAAAAGATACCACATAGAAGGTATTGCATATAGGATTATGGTGGCCAAAAGTCCATAAAGATGCCAAGGAATACTGTCAGAAATGTGATCTCTTTCAGAGGGTTGGAAAACCTAAGAGAAGAGATGAGATTCCTTTAAGACCATAAGTGACTTTGGAGGTATTTGAAAAATGGGAAATAGACTTTGTTGTACCAATTAACCCACCAACAAAAAGGTTAGGAGATAGATATATTATTATTGTGAAAGAATACTTAACAAGATGGGAAGAAGTAGCACCAGTCAAAGACTGTAGTGATGAGATAACATCACACTTCTTGTTTGTGCAAGTGATCACCAAATTTGGATGTCCTAGGATTTTGATGAGTGAACAAGGAACTCATTTTATCAATGATACCATTAGGGATATGACTGAGGAGTTTGAATTATATCACCATAAGAGTACACCATACCACCCTTAGGAAAATGGAACAATATAATATTTCAATAAGATCTTGGAAAATGCTCTGACAAAGATATGCAATGTCAACAAAGATGATTGGGACTTGAAAATACCAGCAGTATTATGGGCGTACATGACCACATGTAAGAAGTTGACAGGACATACACCATTCATATTAGTATATGGGAAGGAAGCAGTAGTACCATTAGAATTTATGGTACCCATTCTACACATAACATCAATTACCAATATGAAAGAAAGAGCCATTGTAAAGGAGAGGCTAAGTCAACTAATGGAAATGGAAGAGGATGAGATTCTAGCAGTATTTCACCAAGAAGTAAATAAAGCAAGAGACAAATCCTGGCATCACAGACATATTGAGAAGAAGAGTTTCAAGGAAGGAAACCTAGTCCTACTCTATGAAAATAATTTTTTTCAACATCTTTGTAAGTTTAGAATACATTGCCTAGAACCATATGAAGTAAAGACTGTCACAGATGAGGTATATGTATAGTTAAAATATTTGTGAGGGATAGAACTTAAAGGAATGATCAAACATATTCGAAGGAAACTATACAGGGGTAGTCGGCCTACTAACTCTTAAAAGTTACAAAATAGTGGAAAAGGCATGTATATAGTGTACTATAGAAGAGATTAAGACAAAAAACTGATAAAAATAAATAAAAAGGAGAGAAAGAGGGAAAAAGAAATACAAAAATAGAAAAGAAAGAAAATAAAATACTGGGAAATATTATGCGTAGAGATAGTAGAATCAACGCAAAAAAAAAAAGAAGTAATTGCACGCAGCATATGGTTGACATAGAGAGAAATGTTGTGCACTAAGGTAAAGTCATGATGCACTAAGGAAAAGTAGAACACACTAAAAAAGGGGCAAACAGTCGAAAATGTGAAAAATGGTCGTTAGGGAAAAAAGGTGTGAATTGGGCATTTATGAAACTAAATGAAGCATACTCGACAAGATTCCATGCATTAATAACAACCAAGGAAGATTCCCCAAGAATATTTAGGGAAATAACCCTCTATAAATTGGAAATGCGGGCCAAACAAGACTTATTATGCATTTGCAAACTCATCAAGCTAAAGACAAAAGATGAACATGAGAGTATAGAGAATCGAAGCAGCCAAAGCTCAACCCAGAAAGAAAGAAGTACCAACGATGGAACCTCAAAAGGTTTGTGCACCAATCCAAACCACATGGAAAACCCGTAGCAGTCTCATGTCACTGAAAGAAACCATAGAAGCAGAGCAGGAAATGGAACAGAGAGAGGGAATTGTCAATGTCAACACAATTCCCTTGGCTCAGGTCGAACTAGTGAGTGCCACATTGGTTGAGGAAGAAGAACAATCCTTGACAGTGGTCAGGATGGATATTGACTCGCATGACAGTGCGCAAGGCCATAAACTAGTTGACACAGGCAACCCACAACAACCTGGGAGGGCCAAACTAGCCCACAGAACAAATGGTGGTGCCAACGAGTAGACAAAGGTTGTTGGGTCAATACCACAACCTGTGGCAGGTCCACACAGTAGGAGAAAGGACATGTTGAATAAATCACATGGAACCCAGATTTAGACATGGAATAAAAAGAACCAAAGGATGGCACCTCTAGCATGCCAGTAAGAAGAAAGGGAAAACATCCCATTGCATGGTCCCCACGCAAGAATCTCGATGCCTTAATTGTATTACCGTGCATTCTAAAGGGGGTGTAGGCCATGCCAACACTACTGGGTTGCATGGAAAGGTTGAGATGTAAATACCATGATGTGTCTAACACTAGTAAATTCCCATAATTTGTGAAGCAGGTGTACATGGAGAGCATAGGCACATGACCATTTGGAGACCCCATGATGCAGCCAAAGAAATGTACGATAGGCTTGGAAAACACAGGGATCCTGAACCTAGTAGATATTCCCCACTTTGGCAGGGGGAAAGACATCAATAACTAGGTCAAGAAGTTGATGGAAATCCTCCACGGAGGCTTCTTATGGATGGAATAACCCGTCTCCATCGATGTAGAGCTAATTGCATTCATCATAGGTTTTCCATCAATGGGTGAAATTTCTGTGTAGTACCTAGATGACAAGACTAAATAAAAGGCTCTCACCAAAGAGATTGAGAAAAAATACAAGACAGAGAGAGGCTCGCGCAAAATAATTATCAAAAGAATCAGTGATGCAACCACCAAAATGGCCACAAAACTAATGGCGTGCAAATTTCTATGGAAATTTCACAAGGAGGAGGTCCATGCAGGGGTTTTCATGGTCATAACTTAGTGCACAAATGACACAATGCTCGACTGGGCTCCATATTTATTAAACCTATTCTTAGACGACTGGAAGGATGCACAGAACTTGGGAACATAGTTCCACTATTATTGGTTTTTTATTTTGATAGAGATAATTGGGTGGAAGGAGCCTCCCTACTCCTATTTTTCAATAGAGTGGGCCACTATCATGTAGTTCTATATACGTCAATGGGAAGCACTTTGAACCCCAAATGAGGAAGTGGAAATGTTGTCACTTTTTCTCAGTATTTTAGCGATATCCAGGAGAGCATAGACAATACCTGGAGGATCACTCCAGAAGTATTCATGCAATATCAAGGGATAGCCAACTTTAGGGATACACGACATAATATGTGGATCCAAACACACAAATATCTAGCAAAAGAATTGATGCAACTTTGGTTCTTCATCAATGCAAAGGAAGTTGAAATGGTGATGTGAGATTGGTAGGATGAATGGAAGATCTCAATCATTACCAAGTAAATTCCAAAAGGTAAGGAGGTGGAAGCAGGTTCATCCAAGACACCTACAAGAGATAACATTGTGCCCAAAAAACCAACACAGTAGGGGAAGCCCATTCATAAGCCAGCGCAAAAGAAGGGTAGTGCTCCAAAGAAGGATGTGCAGTCAAGGAAGAACGACATTGTCTCGGTGCAGGAAGAACAAGGAAGGGAGGACACAAGGACATAGGAAACCCCTTCGAAAGCTACTCCACAAGAAACAGGGCCACCCAAGCGGCCAATTATACATACAGGGGGGTCATGCAAGAAGGATAAGGCCCATAATAAAATACTAGAGTATCCAATCACCGAGGATGATGCCAATATTGTCACAAAAAAAGTACATGATTGTGCATCCAAGGAGTTTGAAGAGGGCGAGAAACAAAGATGATGGATATAGAATGAGTTGGTCAATATCAGGCATGTCCTATAATAAATAAAAGCAACACAAAGGCACGAAAGAGGAACAAAACCCATCCCCTCGACGAGAGAAGAAGAGGAAAGGACCACATCGAGCAAAGAACACACCATCTAGACCATAGTGTAGGCGAGTCCAAGATTCCAAGTAACATCCGAGATGTTGCATATGGATGAGGCCATAGCCTAGACACCACTTAAATATATGACATAGGTACATTTGGTACAGGCGAATATACCAACAAAATCATTGTACAAACTGCAAGTCAGTGTCGCGTAGGAAGTGCAATCATGCACAAGGACAGATGTGGTGGAATTGTAGGAAGCTTGGAATGGAAAGGATTCCCTGGAACTGGTAGTCACACAAGTAAATATTGAGAAAAAATAGGAGAAATAGCACACAAATAATTTAGAGAAGAAGTTGAAGGAAGTCTTTAAAAGGATTCAAGACAATGTGCAGGTAGCCATGAGAAATACGGAAGAACAGATCCACATCATCTCATAGATGCTCAAGAGCTACAAGAAGGATATCGAGGATCTTAAATAAAAATTAACCCCAACTACTCCTATGGAAGTTCTGGCTGAAAGGGAACAACAGGAATCCCTACAAGTAGAGATGATGTAGAAAGAAGATGAAAGGGTCACACAACTATTTGACAAGATCGTGCAGCTATGAACAATGTTGAAAGAAGATGATAGGGTTCAACAACTATATCAACAAGAGGAGGTAATAAAAGATTCAATCTAGGAGCTGAAGCAGAGGAAAAATTCCATGAGCATCACAGAGTGAGTGAAGGGAACACAGTAGATGAAGACCCTTCAGGAAGAACTGAAGACTGCGCAGAATAAAAAGTAGGAAATGCTAGCCCAGTTATAACCTCTCCAAGAGAAAACAATGAAAATTGTTGTGAAACTGGAGAAGGAAAAGATGATAATGGCACAAGATCATGTTTAGAGCACAAAATCTCTCAAGTATCACATCACAGTGCAGAGGGTGGAAGAGATCATAGAGAAAGATGCACAGGGAAGAGAAAAAGGGGAAGAGCTAGTAGGAAAATTTCACAGCTTAGCAGAGGCTATTCAAGGAGTGCGCACTACTTGAGTGGCTTGGGACGAGCCACATGTCAGTGTTGGGGGCCTATTGGGGGGAGGCCTATTTTGATTAAAGACCTAATTTTGGAAGGCCTAATTTTGGAGAAGAACAACTAGCAAGAAAAGCAGCACACACGAGGAAAGGAAGCATGCAAGAGGAGAAACATGAAAGGAGAGAAGGTGGGGAAGCCTAACCATGATAAAGTTATGGATTTTGAAAAAGGTTGTAATGGTTATAAGCTTGTAAAATAATATAGATAAGAACCTAGTAGGCATAGGTCAGGAGTTAGTTATTTCGATACTTTTGAGAATTTGAGAGACTATCGATTGTAATAAGGTTGTAGAAGATTTGAGTCAGGTAGATTTTGAGGGTTAGGTCACAGGATGAGGATCCTGGTGTGATATAGTCTACCTCACAAAGGTTCTTGAACCTCCTCATGAATGTATTATGGAATATTTAATGTTTGCAATGCTAGAGTTTGCAACAAACTAAATAAAAGAGAAGAGAAGCCAAATCTGTGTGGACGTATACCAGGAGGGGGTGAACCATGGTAAAACATGTGTTATATGAGATGTTTATTGAATTTTTACTTTTTGTTAATTGTTATTATGAATTAATTATTAACGAGGTATAGTAGAATGCATGTACGAGACAAATATGAATGAATCCTAGAGATATTGAATGAATAATTAGATCAATACATGAGGAATATACAATACACTCCCAGATCCCCACTCGTTCCTAGACTACAAGAACCTGAGCTTTGCAGTCACCCATAGAGACATCTTGGGTGAGACTAAGTTGTGTTCCCTACGTGTAGTGTTTCCTTCTAGTTTACCAATAGGGCTGATAGTTTTACAGGGTTTTGTTGGAAACCTGTTCAGATCTAAACTCGGGTCAGACCAAGAAGTGAAGAAGAGATTTAACGAAAAAAAATGAAAATTTAAATGGTGATGTTTAGTTAGTTATAAAATAAATACTTATTTGAATTTTCTTGTCTCTTTGTTTGCAGAAGGTTTCAGAGGATCATTGCGAAAGAGTTCTAGAGTGAAATTCTTCGAGTGAGATTGATATCAAACGACATAATCTAGGTTTATTCTCTTCTCTTTCCTTTGAAAGTTAGTTGTTACAAACTAGTTACTTTTAATTGGTTGCTTGATTTGAGACTGAGAGTGGTATTTTAGGGTATCACTCTTTGTGTCCCTAACCCATAACCATAAGACTTTTTTTTTTGTAACAGAATTCATGACTTCGTTGAGGATACTCTCTTTTTGGGTTGTTAGGGGTACCTGTCATTTGCATTTATTTTGAATCTTTTTCTACATCTTAGACATTTATTTATCATTCTATGAAAGTTTACAATTCTTTCCGAGTCTTCTAGACCCTTCTCTCTCAAGTTTGAGAGATTTTTACAGGGTGTACATGATTTTCTTCTAGTACAATCGCATAGATATAGGAATTTCCTTGAACAGAGTCGCATACATACGATACTTGTCTCTTAAACAATTGCGTACATGTTATGGGTTTGAATTTTTTTCTCTTTCCAGATTACTGGGGGTGGGGGTTGGGGTACTAAAGGGTCTTTCTAGATCCTATTAGTCTTTATATTTTCTTTTTGGTTTCAAATTTTTTTTTCTTTTGTTTAAATGTTATAAGAAAATTCCAAAAATATTTTTCAACTTTATTTTTTTATCAAGATTTGTTTTGGCTTTCAATGGTTTTAGGTCTTGAGAAAGATTAGTCAGGTGTATACTACACTCTGAGTTGTTCTTAAAGTTCTTTTTAGGGTGTCTCGTCATCTATTTGCAATATTTATTTCCTTCTACTTTCTTGTTTTATTTATTTACTTAAACAAAAGTGTAAGAGTGTGTGCATGTGAACTTTCTTCCTTACCCTTTGCACTTGCATTTAAAAAGAAAAGTTCATTGTATGCATTTTTTCTTCCAGAATTCACTCTTGTACTTTCTAAGAAAGAAAAATATTTGAGTTTGCAATTAGGGTTGGTTTCTAGGGTGCATATTTATTATATAAAGTGAAAAGTGAAAAAGTTTGATTTTTCATTTAACGTAGTGAAATACATAAGTTGTTGAAGATTTCAATCAAATCATACATTACATGAAAAGTGAAAGATTTTCATTTTCATTGCATTGAAAAGGAAATGTTTCTTTGAACAATAAGTGAATTCATATTTATATATTACACCTCTTTCTTTTGAAGAATTTATCCTGTTTCATATCGGCAATATTCTTAAAGTGTAATTGTTTTTTTTTTCTAAAAGCATCAATACACATCATTGAGTTTCACGTTCATTCCTTTGTGACTTAAGAAACAACTATTAAAATGAACGTTAATAACTAAATCAATTAGTAACTTTTTTCTATGGTTCACCAATACCATAGGCTAGGGCCTTGGATTAGGGTGGAGAGTAAATTCTCCAAGGCCAACCAAAAGAAAACATAGGAGTCTATGATAGGGAGAGTCAAATCCAATTTTTGTATAAGTATAGTCAGGAAGCTCCTCTAACGAAGGATTCAAACACAAGGTCGGGTGAAGAAGAGCTAAGGAGATGACCCTTCCAAAGCGTAATTGAACGTAGTGGAAAGATCATATTTGGGGTTTTCTCTAGTTCCCTTACCTCCATGAGAGGTAGTTATTTTGAAGCTTCGGGCTTTGCTACCATACCCATATGTTCGATTATGACTGTCAACTGTACCCCCCAGATGTTGACTGTGAGTTGGTATCCCTTGTTTCTCTTCCTATCTATCATAGAAGTGACTCTGGGGGGTTTCTCGTGGTACCTGAGATAGATTTTGTATCAGGCTTTTTAGTACTACTGAAGGGTGACCCACAAAGTGTGGATACTTGCACCAGATAAGGTTGGTCAGTGGAGGTCAGGGTAAATATTTCTCACTCCTTCATTCAGTGGTTCATGGGAATTAATCAACCCATACCTTCATTTGGAAGGTCCTTGCCTCACTTTGTTTCTATTTCGATCTCAGGACCTAATCCACCTGAGTCAGGATATTGACATAGTTTTTGGCATGGATTGTATATTTTAGGGATTTTTCATTTTAGTGGTATTCTCTCTATGCATAGAGGACTTAAGTTAGTTTTTCATCCAGTGCCTTGAATATTTGATTTAAAGTGGTTGATCAACCTCCACATCAATCATGGATATTAAAGGTCTTCCTCCTAAATAATTTCCTATAAATTATCTACCTCCTCCTTAGAGGTATCGACTTGATCTAGTCGACACTTTTGAATCCATTAGTCCAGTTGAATTTGTAGAAATTGAGGATGTAGAGACAAAATATTTTGCATCATAGTTTACTTGTATATCAAACCTCGAATCTGAACGTTTCATTCATATGTTTAATCCTATGTTAACTAGACCCAATAGTCCAATTATCTAGTGAATTTTGTCTCTTGGGTTATACTACATTGATAGTCGTCCTATTTGGTGGGCCGTAATGGAAGGAACTTTGGAAGTGTCTGGGTCTTGGGTCCCTACAACCCCCATGTTGGTAATAGTATCTAGAGGAATCCTTCCTCTTGGTATCTCTCACCAAATGAATAATGTGGTTCAATCCACAATAGTCGTGTTCATTAGCATGTCTGTGTAATTGATTGTCAGGTCCAATCAACCTTCAAGTATGACCTCTTCATCACTACCTTTGGTGTCTAATGCATTTACGTTTGGAATGTCATTGTTTGGCATGCAGAGCATGTTGGTTGTATCTCAACCAACTCCCCAAGTTTCTAGTGTTGGTGTTGGGAGTTTTGTGATTCCCAACAAAGTTATTCCATGGGGTGGGGGGAATATCTCTTCATCAAACCCCTCCTTGGGAGTGTGTGTTTTTTTCCTCGGGTCCTAATCCCACTATTAGATGAGTTCCTTCCTTGAGTATTGTATTTAAATGTATTGGCACGTCATCTACATCCAACCCCCTCACATTCTTCGATGGATTTGGGAGAAATCCATTTTCTTTGTTGGGGGTGGAACTTGGGGGAAACCCTTTCCAATCATCATGGAACCCATCATTTAGATATGTTCCAATGCAAGGGAAACCGACTGGAAATCAATATTTTCAACTCGGTGACCATTTTGGAAGGGGATTACCTCCTTTTGGTCAGGTATTTCACCCTTCTTATAAAAACCTTGGCTTTCAGGTGAATTCTTTCTGGCGACTTGGTGCCAATAAAAATCCAAGATCTTTGTTTCCTTATTCCAACAAACCTGGGAGTACCCCCTTCAGAATTTGGAATGAAATGCAGCAACCAAGGCTTCCCTTCCTAGAAACTCTTAATTTTGTAGATATTTCAAAGTTTATGAATGACCCTATGTGCCATTATCTTACTTGTCCACCGGTCCCAACCAAACTTCCTTTGTATATTCCCAAATTCAAAGGCAAAGCTAGTGAAGATCACGATGAGCACATCATGATTTTCCACTAGTGGTTTTTGTCAAACTCATTGAATTCTTATTCTATTTGTTTACTCATTTTTTCAGCATACTCTTACCAAAGTCATTATTAAGTGGTATATTGAATTGAAGGGGGAAATGTATCACAGGTTTCACGACTTAGCGTTATTCTTTCTCAATCACTTTCAACTCCTAGTTCACTATGATGTTGGTATTGATATCTTGTCAACTTTTCAGTAGAATAAGGTGACTCATATATATGACCATATTCAATATTGGTGGAGAATAAAGATAATGATTAAGGAAACCATCCTTCCAAAGTTCTTTTTGGAGTGTTTTTTGAAGTACTTGTTGCCTTATATCTCCAAGGACTTTTCTACTTCGAGGGTAACTATAGAGGAGCAAGCTATTTTCAAGTCTTGAAAGCTATATATGATTTACTCTTAGTCTGGGATACTATATGATATCATTGTGGATGTGTCATGGTCAAATACCGATCCTACCAAATCAATTCTTGAACCTCATGTCAATGGCATTGTGAGTTTCTTCCAAAGCTCATCTATCAACTTGGTCTCAAATCAAATGAGACAGATTTCAATCCAAGATTCTACGTCTGATACATCTTTGGCTTCTATCACCCCCTCCCCAAAATTAGAAGTACACAGTGTGGAATTGACGAACCCAAAAGTTACCCAACAACCTGAAAGGAAGAAGAAGGGTAAGGATAAAAGGTGGAGGAATAATAACAAGAATGTTAATAAACCAAAATCTAGTTCTAGTGGGGGCAAGAATGAAAAGAGGAAGGTTAAGTTTCCTTGTAAGCTTTGCAAGCAGGATCACCTCACTCATGAATGACCCAAGATGGAAGAATCCCAAAGGTTGTTGGCATAGAAGTAGCTTGTCATATTGGTGAATGTATTTCCACACGGACAAAACATGGCTTCAGGAGCTAATGTTGGAAGTTAGCAAGGGGGTAACCAGGGTACTCCTTCGCCTGATGGAACATCATAAAATGTATATATGATGAGTTTATATGCTTATCTACAGACTCAAGCGCATAATTACGATAAACCTGAGTCTAGGTCTAAGAGTAAGGAACTCGTTGAGTAGTCAGGGCCTCTTCACATTGAGAATCTTTCCACGAGTGATGTTATGCCTCGCATACCAAAGAGTGTGTATAATATGGAATCACATAATACAAATGATAGGGCCACTCAGAATTATTCCATCGTGGAAGGTTTAGCACAATATCTATGTGTGATGTCTTCTCTTGAGGTACTCCAAAGTTTCTTGTTGCAACATAGTGCATTGATTTCTACTATCAAGGCTATGGATGCTTCTATCTCACAACTCATCACGTTTGACCCTTCTAATGTAAAAAATCACCTCCATTATCACATCAATTTTTATATTCAAGTGGTCTATGACATGCAGAACATTTTTAGGAATATGATCGATGAAGGAGCCTCAATGTGTGTGATGTTGCTTTCTTGATGGAAAGTTATCATCTCTCCAAAGCTCGCTCTGTCCCCTACTCTTATGATTTCATTTAATGTTAGTTCCTTTCATCCCCATGGGATACTTTCCTCCTTCCCCATATAGTTGGGAGGAAAAAGCGTGCATGTTGACGTCAAAGTATTCGACACTCCCCTCTACTACAACCTTTTTCTAGATTGTAATTGGACTTATTCTATACCATTGTTGTATCTTTGGTCTTCGAAGTTATTTTTTTTCCTCATGAAGGAAAAATTGTGATGATCGACCAATTGTCTTTTAGTCATTCGAATTCAGTTGTGCGGTCAAGATCTATTGTCTCGTTAATAGAAAATCCCCAAATGGTGACCAAAAGTATTGGTGTTGGAATGTATTCTTCGTTGATGGGAACTTTAATATCCCAACGCCAATATCATATATTCAGTCTACTATAGCTAGCTTGAGCTCATCAATTACTATATCCCAAGTGCACCATTTTTTAATGACGTACTTTGAGGATCCTTGGATTCTACCATCCCTGTCAGATTCAATAGAAGCGATGAAGCATGCAGGAATGGAAAATCATGTGTCTACAATAGAGATTTCTTATTATTCCATTCAAAGGGCCATTATATACCCATATCGAACTCCTCTTTAGACAGAGGAGGTTGATGATATTTTGACACCTGTTTGGGTGGTTAACTGTTCTCATTCTCCATATTGTCTCAAGATGGTGTTTCCCTCATATGAGGCTATACTAGAGGTAATGAGGGGTCTAGAGAGGAATTGGGATGATTTACATCATCGATCTTATTTCCTTTTGGATATGGATTGCATCCAAAGAGGAGAGTCTTATGTCCACTTGAATGACAATTTTGATATAACCATGAACCCTTTAGTAAAACAAGGTGTTTATGTTGAAGGGAACATGGAAAATATTTTGAAAATGATACCTATCAACATATCGAATGATCCCAATGTCATGGAAAATGTTCTCATTGGTGCTTATTTTTCTCTTGAAAAGATCTGTAATTTTATTTCCTTGTTTACGTAGTTTCACGATGTCTTCACTTAGCCATATGAGGAGATGTCAGGGATATATCCTCGAATTGTTGACCATGAAATAAAGACTTATCCTAGTGCTAATCCTGTTCAAAAAAATTTGAGGTTTGTTAACCCTAGGAAGGAAGTCACCATAAAGGATGAGGTAGAGAATCTCCTCAAAGCGGGTTTCATATATTCGATTCCACTTACGAAATGAGTTTCAAACCTCATCTCGACTGACAATAAGCGAGGAACCATCAGTGTATGTATGTATTTCATGGATTTGAATAAGGCTTATCCCAAGGATAACTTCCCGATGTTTTTTATTGATAGAATTATTATTGGCCCTTGATTATGGAAGGAAGTGAAGGACGAGGAAGAAAAGGTAAAAAGAGAGCTTCATGGGAGACACAACGATTGTCACTAGGTCAAAGTGAGCAAAAGAACAAAAAAGATGGAACAAAGTGCAGAGAAGCAATCTGTTGGATGAGGAGATCAAGGATGATAGATCAACAAGGAATATGGACCGAGGATGACTCAAGAAGTGGAAAAGGTCAGCATTAGATGCCTTGGAGCACTGTGAGATGAAGAAGGAAAGACAGACTGGTGAAGCCTGGAAACAATGAGTCAAGTTGACCTAGGGTTGTAGACACCTAGGGTTTTGGTAATTAGGGTTTTGACACCTAGGTTTCGACCTGAGGCTGTCGGTGAGGGATTATAATGTATAAATAGAGGTTGAGAGGACCTAGGTCAGATCGGTACTATTGTTAAGCCTTGTTATTGGTTGATTATTCATTGAGAGAATGTTGTATTGTGAGTAAGATAAGTGATGAGAGTGAGACCCTTCTGGTATTGTAAGATCTTCAGCTGGGTGCAAATATCAAGTCCTACAGTTGGGTGCACAAGAATGGGAGAAAGAGAGAGAGAAGAGAAAGGATCTGCTAGCCAAGAGCATAGATCATAACTATAAGTTCTATCTTAATATATCATAAGCACAATTATGTGGACATAGCCCTAGAGAGAGGGTGAACCACGTACATTTGTTGTTGTGTGTGTGATTGATGCTTTGAGCTCTGTTGTTGTTATATTGTTATATGCATTATTGTATTAGATCAGATCTATAGATGTGAAGGATAGATCTAGCTAGTTTAATGGTAGATGCATGTTATGTTGTTGTTTTCATAAGAACCACTTGATATTCCCCTGGTTGTAGACATATTTGTCCTGCAACACCCTCATAAATGCTTCAAGTGAGACTGCATCTACTTCGTAGGTGCAGCTGAAAGGGCCAGTAGCTAGGGCTTGTTGGTGCACTCTTGGAGATGAACCCTGGGTCTACCCCTGTGCCAAAAAATGGTTCTGTTGTTAGGACATGAATCATTTTTAGGGAATGTCAAGGTGGTTCCCATCGAAGACAGAGATTCATAAGTTGATAGAGGATCAAGAGAAGGGCTTCGCTGAAGTCCAGAACATAAACCCTAAAATAAGCACTAAAGATTGGCTACAAAGATACATCTTCACCGACATTCATGAGATCTTCTTTGGAGGAATCCATCAGGAGCTACATGAGTGGTTGGCTAGGTTAGCTGGCACAAAGTTTGAAATCATATCTAGACCTCCTATGGTTTGGACACCAGCATTGATCCAGAAGGTCAAGAGAGTCGACAAAGTTGTATTTAGAGTAGTAGATCACTTCTTTGACAGTACCATCAGAGGGTATATCACCAAGTTTGTTGTTGACAGAACATAATTGTATAGCCAAGCCGAGAGATATTTTTTCAAAGGACCCAGATGAAAATTTTTGCACTTCCTAAAGCTAAGAATCAAGATGCTCTTGCATGAAAACCACATCTTGAAGATACATTAGATTGATCAGACCTAAAAATGCTAATGTTCAAAATCTCAGACAGCGACAGTGACACAGAAGTAGGAGATATGCACAGTGGGAAAGTATTCCGAGGAGTTCACCTTGAGAACTTGTTTAAGAAAAACTACGGAGAAGAGGGTTTCTATAGTGGATAAGAGGTAGTTCTAGCCAACAAAGAGCATCCAGAGCCCACCAGAATAGAAGAAGGGGAAGCTGAAGAAATGCGCCAAAGAGATCCAAAAACCTCAGGAACTGCGCAAACTACTGAAGTAAGTAACGTTAATCCTCCTGTTGTCCCAGCAATACTTAGCAGTCAGAATAGTTAGAACCACCAGAGTCTTTAGAGTACTGTTACTAGTAGCTCAACATCTACTCAGACAAGAACCCTAGTCAGCTTTATCGCAGATGAAATGAGACTCCCTATATTTAGAGGATATGGATTTGAAGATCTAGATCAACATTGGTTTATGTGTGAGGCTGTATGGAATATTAAAATTATCACCGATGAAGCCATCAAGAGAATCCAATTCAACACTACACTAAGGGACCATGCACTAAGCTAGTACATGAAACTTATCGAAGGACTGACACAACCTAAGCCCATGAATGAGATCAAGAATGCACTAATTGCAGAGTTTAAGAAACCTAAGTCGGAGTCACAATGTATTACAAAACTAAAAGAGATTAAACAAAAGGTAGCAGAACCTGTTTGGGAGTTCGACCAAAGATTTGAGACCCTGATAGGTCGATTAACTTTTCAGATCCCTGATGAATAGAAAAAAGAATGGTTCAACACTGCACTATTACCACACATAAGAGTCCCTCTGATGCAATAGAAGATTGAATCTCAGGAAGAATCTTTGGAGATCTCCATGAAACTTGAATCAACACTGATGGGAGAATCTAGCTCAGGCATTAGCTAGATCATGAGCCAACTAACTAGCTTTGTCTTTGCAGGTCGAGGATATGAAGAAAGATAAGGAAAAAGACAAAAGGTAAGATATTTAGTGTGTAAGATGCAGATCTGAAGGCTATGCTAAGGAACATTGTCCCTTATTTCATGAGTACTCGGCATCAGGGGCATCGAGCCACTTAAAGCAAGTTAACCTACCGTGGTGTGATGTATGCAGAAATAGGCATTGCCCATGTGAGTGCTACTACATGCAGAAGTATGTCCAGACACCCAAAAACTTGTATTGTACATTCTGTAAATCAGTGGGGCATGATGATCGGGATTGTAGAGCTTATGATATCATGCATGAAAGGTTGAGAGACATATACAAGATTCAAGGTGAAGTACAACAAGAAGGAAACACTCTGCAGTACAACTCTCCAGGGAGAGGAAATTTCACTCCTTGTGGTGGCTACAGAGGACAAGGCTGAGGAGGAGGTATGGGCTAAGGCTGAGGAAAAATAATCTGTTACAAATATGCATAGACAGGACATTTAGCAAGGGATTTTCAAAATCCCTTCACAACCTGTAGTTACTATAACTCCTTCGAGCATGTCATAGAGGAATGCCATGTGTTGCTGGCTAAACTTCAAGAAAGATGAGGACCTCAACAGAACCCAAAAGTACAACTGATATATGTTGAACCTCATGGAGTAGACCCTAGATTTGTTGTTATCACTCGAGGAGGTGCTGCTACAAGAGAAGACAAAGAAGCCCAAGGAAAGACTAAAAATGACCACGGAGTTAGGAAAGATATAGAAAATACCCCAATGTTCGATGCTAAGAAATAAAGACAGACATTCGAGGTGGAAAGAAAATAGTTCAAAGGAGATCAAGGATATTCATCAAAGAGACAACCAGAAATCAAAGAATATGGCATGCCTCATGCGTTTGATCCGTTTGCATCGCCAACAGAAGGGAAAGAGGTAAAAAAAATCATGGAATTATTCTACACTTATGTTAAGTTGATTCAAGATAAAGGTGTTTTACAAGAATTACAATATTTAATCAAGCAATATGAACTAGGAAAAATAGACCCCTTATTGAATAGAGCAGTGCACCAAATTGGAAAAAGGAGAAGGACAAATAAATAATTACACATGAATGCTTAGATAGGAGAGTATGATATAGACTATGTCGTCCTCGACTTAGGGTCAGAGGTCAATGTCATGATGAAGCAGACTTGGGCACTAATGGGAAAACCCAAGATGATATATTCCCCTATCAGGATTTGCATGGCTAATCAACAAGTTGTCAGCCCATTTGGATGATTAGAGCATGTCCTAGTGGAGTAAGAACCTTTGCAAATTTTGAGGTAATTGAAATTGTTGATGATAGCTACCCTTACCCTGCATTGTTAGGAATTGATTGGGCCTTCAACAATTCCACTATGGTTGATCTAAAGAAAAGATGCATGACATTTGAGAAATATGGACTTAGGTTTGTTTCACCTTTAGACCCAGATGAGGGTCCATGATATACAGAACCTATCAGAGAAGAGGACCATGCATTTGAACTAGAAAACATCTACAAATTAATAGCCAGAAAAGAGGATTATATCAACCCTACAAATGATGGGAATCTGAGCTGGCGAAGTGACAACACATGTTCATTTGACTCAGAAGAAGCATTGGAGAACTAGCAAAACCATATGTATGAAGTATATACAAGAAGATGTGCTAGGCTAACTAGAGAAATTCTCTAGATTGGCACAATAGTGAGTAGTCTACCTACATTTGATGGGATGAACCCCTTAGAGAACTTATTATCAGAATTTGAAACAAGTGTACCAACACAACAGAGGCTGTTGGAAATGGATGAGGCCATGAAGTCCACACCAGCAAGATGGTGGAGCACACATAAAAGAAATATTACAGACTGGACACAATGTTGAACTTTGATGACAACGTGGTTTTCAACACAAGTAGGAAGCTGTGAAGAATGGTACACAGGTCGAAGCTTCCCAAAGGACCATGTACGAAGCTGCGAAGAGGCATGGAGTGACATTCATAGAGAACAATAGGTACACAGATTCATCAATACGCTGGATACCACCCCTATTAACTCATACCTTCAAGCAGAGCTGCACCTTGTCACTTCAGAATGGGAAAGTATGATCCAAAATTTTATAACCACCTTTTTGCTTGACAGTGAATTTCCTTCTATATATCAAGCACTACATGTGGAGAGACATAAAGTATTTAAGGAGGCATCTGGCCTCCCTTTGTACCAAGAAGACGATGAATGGACTATGCCCCTCGAGAAACTGCAGACCTACTACAACATCAATGTCGACGAAGACGATGATCCAAGGAAGGTGAATATCACAAAAATAGAAGGTTAGAGAGATGTGGAAGGACTAGGAGTTGAAATTCCATTCATTGGACAGTCAATAAATATAAAGGAATTTAATATCAGAATAGAGGAGATGCCAAATCTTGCCAATGTAGGAGATTACTAGGACGTTGCTACCATTGACAAAATCACAGAATTATTGCACGAGTATCAGGACTTGTTCCCGACCAATTTCATTGATATGAAGGGAATCAAAGGACCTATGGGAGAAATGAGAATACCTTTGAAACCATATGTGAATCCAATCAAGAAAAGACCCTACAGATTGAACCCGAAATATAAGGAAAAAAGTGAAGATTGAGCTCGACAGAATGCTGGAAGCAGGGATTATTGAATCTATCAAAGAGTTGGAGTGGATTAGCCCCATGTTAGTGAAAGATAAGAAGACAGGTGAGATAAGGATTTGCGTAGATCTCATAAAGTTGAATGATGCTTGTCTACATGATCCTTTCCCTACACCTTTCACAGACGAAGTGCTGGACAATGTGGGAGGACAATAAGTATATTCTTTTATAGATGGGTTTTTAGGATACCATCAGATCCACATCGCCAAGGACGACCGTCGTAAGACTACGTTTTCCACAGAGTGGGGATCCTACCAATATACAGTAATTCCATTTGGACTGAATAATTCCCTAACCATCTTTTCCAGGGTGGTGGTTGAAGCGTTCAAAGAATTTTTTCATAAGTTTTTAGAAGCATACTTTGATGACTAGATTGTTTTTAGTTTGTTGAAAAATCATATTGAATGTCTAAGGCTAATGCTGGATAAATGAAGGCAGTGTCAAATTTCTTTTGAAGAAGTGCATCTTCTTCTCACCGTTTGGAGTATTATTAGTTCATATTGTATGAAAGCAAGGATTGTTGGTGGATCCATCCAAAATTGCAATTATAGTTGATTTACCACCACCTACATCAGTCAAACAACTGCGCATTGCGCTAGGAAATACTAGCTATTACATGAAATTTATCAAAGGATATGCTTAGATTACTACGCCAATGGAGAATTTATTAAAGAAAGTCTGTCAGTTTGGTTGGACAGACGAATGCCAGTAGAGCTTCGACACACTGAAACAAAAGATGGTGACTACGCCCATTCTAGTCTTTCCAGACTGGAGCAAGGAATTTCATGTGCATGTTGATGCATCTTCTATTGCATTAGGATAAGTACTAGCACAACTTGTAGAAGGGGACATTGACCATCCATTAGCATCTACCAGTAGAAAACTATCCACAGCGAAAATCAATTACACTACTACAGAGAGAGAGGGATTGGCCATAGTGTATGCATTGCAGAAATTCCAACACTACTTGTTGGGAGGACACTTTAAAATTTTTACTGATCACTCCACGTTGAAGTACCTAGTCAACAATCCATTGTTGGGGGGGAGAATCTACAGATGGCTTCTCCTATTTCAAGAATATGATTTTGAGATCATAGTTAAGCCAAGAAGAATGAATAAGGGTCCAGACCACCTGTTAAGGTTGGAGCATGGCGAAGAACCTACCAGTCTGGAGGATACACTACCGAATGCATAGCTACTTTCCATTAGAAATATTGATGACCACTTCCCAGACATAGTCCAGTTCCTGTCAACAGGAATGGCTCCAGGAAAGTACACGATTCCTTAGAAGAAACAACTAGTGGTGCGTGCTGCATATTTTTCAGTGATAGTTGGTCAGCTATATAAAATGGGACCTGATGAGATACTAAGAAGATGTGTGATGGAGACAGAATTCCCTATGATCCTCGAAGAATCCCATGAAGGCATTGTAGGAGGACATTACGCAGGAAAAGAAACTGCGCAGAAGGTTCTATGAGATGGCCTTTGGTGGCCTGCGTTACACAGAGATGCTAAAGAATATACCAGAGCATACGATGTATGCCAGCGATTTGGAAAACCATCCCAAAGAGATGAGATGCCATTAGCACCACAGATGACCCTACAAGCATTTGAAAAATGGGCCATTGACTTCGTGGGACCTATAAAACCACCAGGAAAGTGCACAAAAGCAAGGTATATTATCACTGTGACAGAATACCTGACTAGATGGGCCGAAGCAAGAGTATTCAAGGACTATTGTGCAGCTACAACTACGTGTTTTATATTTGATGACATAATAACCAGGTTTGGATGCCCTAAGGTCCATATGAGTGATCAAGGTACACACTTCATCAATAAGATAGTTTATGCCCTAACTGAATAATTTGCAGTCCACCATCAGAAAAGTACACCTTACCATCCACAAGAAAATGCAACGGTTGAAGCATTCAACAAGATATTGGAGACAACATTGACAAATATTTATAGTGTGAATAGGGATGACTGAGATTTAAGAGTACCAGTAGTACTCTGGGCTTATAGAACCACTTGCAAGAAATTAACAATGCAGATCCTTTCAAGTTAGTTTATGGTCTTGAAGTTGTTGTCCCAATGGAGTACTTGGTACCAAGATTAAGAATTTCCACATTTACAGACATGGATGATACTGGCGCTATTCATGAGACGCTAGCATAGTTGGTCTAACTAGAAGAAGACAGATTCATTACAGGCTTCCATCAGCAAATTCAAAAGGAATGAGAAAAGGCCTATCATGACATACACATCAAGAAGAAGATATTTAGGCAAGGTGATTTAGTACTTGTATATGAAAGTAAGTTTATCAAACACCCTGGGAAGTTCAGAATCCATTGGCTCAGACCATATGAGATTGCCTATGTTACAGAAGGAGGAGTTGCGCAGCTGAAGACATTGAAAGGAGACTGAAAGGAAGGCTTGGTTAATGGGAGTCAATTGAATTTGTACTATGACAACCAGCTACCTCGAATCTCTCAGTAGAATCAAGAAGACAAGGGTCTGGGTACCAGGTGCAGTTCAAACTAGGTACTAGACACAGTAAAGACAGTCTGCACAAGGATGAAAAGGAGGCATAAAGCAGAAAGAAAGGGCTACACTACGCAATTGAAAGTTGAAGTAAAACAAGAAGATCAGATCTCAAGTGCCTCGGGATGAGTCACAAGTGTGTGTTGGGGGCCTGTTGGCCCTTGGTTATGGAAGGAAGTGAAGAACGAGGAAGAAAAGGTAAAAAGCGAGCTTCGCAGGAGACACATCGATTGTCAGTGGGTTGAAGTGAGCAAAAGAACAGAAAATATGGAGCGAAGTGTGGAGAAGCAATTCGTTGGATGAGGAGATCAAGGATGACATATCAACAAGGAAGATGGACCAAGGATGACTCAAGAAGTGGAAAAATCCAGCATTAGATGCCTTGGAGCACCGTGAGATGAAGAAGGAAAGACAGGCTGGCAAAGCTCGGAAAAAATGGGTCAAGTTGACCTAGTGTTGTAGACACCTAGGGCTTTGGTAATTAGGGTTTTGACACCTAGGTTTCAACCTGAGGATGTTGGTGAGGGATTGTAATGTATAAATAGAGGTCGAGAGGACCTAGGTCAGGTTGGTACTATTGTTAAGCCTTGTTATTGGTTGATTGTTCATTGAGAGAATGTTGTACTATGACTAAAAGAAGTGTTGAGAGTGAGAGCCTTTTGGTATTGTAAGATCTTCAACTAGGTGCAAAGATCAAGTGCTGAAGTTGGGTGCGTAGGAAGGGGAAAAGGAGAGAGAGAAGAGAAAGGATATCCTGGCCAAGAACGTAAATTAGAACTGTAAGCTCTATCTTAATATATCATAAGCACAGTTCTGTGGATGTAGCCATAGAGAGATGGTGAACCACATACATCTGTTGTTGTGTGTGTGATTGATGCTTTGATATCTGTTGTTGTTATATTTTTATCTTCATTATTGTATTAGATCATATCTATAGCTATGAAGGATAGATCTAGCTAGTTGAATGGTAGATGCATGTTATGTTGTTGTTGTCATAAGAACCACTTGATATTCCCCTGGTTGTATACATGTTTTTCATGAAACCCCCTCATAGTTGCTTCGGGTGAGACTGCATCTGCTTTGCAGGTGCTTCCAAAAGGGCCAGTAGCTAGGGCTTGTTGGTGTGCTCTTGGAGCTGAGCCCTGGATTTTCCCCTGTGCCAACAATTATTGATGGGTGTGTAGGCAACGTGATCTTATCCTTTATGGATGGATTATCTGGCCATCATCATATCTAAATTAAACCCAAGGATCAACATAAGACATCATTTATTTGTCCTTGGGGAATGTTTTCACACTAGAAAATTCCTTTCAATCTAAAAAATGCTAGGGAAGCATTCCAATGGGCCATGAATGTTTCCTTCCACAACATGAAACACATTGTTTAGGAATATTTGGATGATCTTTCTGCTCATTCTCATTGTAGATTCAGCCATCTAGCTCACCTCCATCGTGTTTTTCAAATATTTCATTATTATTGCATCTAGATGAATCCACATAAATACAATTTTTGTGTTACTTCAAGGTATCTCCTTGGATTTATCGTGTCAAACAAATGGATCACTATGGACCCTTTAAAGGTTGAGGAAATAATTCAATTGCCTCCCCCATGTACTATTCATCAACTTAGAGACTCTAAGGAAAAGGGAACTTCCTTCGTCATTTCATCGCTAACTACGCTGAGATCACTAATGATTTCATGCAGTTGTTGAAGAAAGGGGTCCCATTTGAATGGGATACTTATGCGAAAATACCTTTTGATGCGTTTAAAAAGGATTTAATGTCTTCCCATCTACTTCATCCACCCAATTTTACTCATGAATTATTGTTGTACCTCGTGGCGCCTTAATCGACCATAGGTATGGTTTTAGTATAGGAAGATGATGCATTTTCAGAGAATGTATTTTATTACCTGAGTTGTGGTTTGGTTTATGTTGAGTTGCGATATTCACACATTGAGAAGTTGGCTTTGGCAGTTGTCCATGTTGTCCAAAGAATCAGACATTACATTCTCCTTCGTAAAACTACTATTATTGCAGATGTTAATCATTTATAGTATGCCATATCCCGTCGTATCATTGACAGGAAATTCAACATATGGTTCATGATTTTGCAATAATTTGACTTAGACTTCACGTCTGCAAAGTCCAAAAATTCATTGGTTTTTACGGAATTGATGTTAGAGTTTCCTAGGGAAGATAAAGAGGAAATTTTTGAGGACTCATTTTTGGATGAATCCATCTTCTTGATATATTTTTTTGACCCTCAGTATGGATAAATTCTTATATATATCCATACTTTTAAGTTTTCCTTGCATTATTCGAGAGATCATTGATGATGCATTCATCACCAGGTGAAAAATATCTCATCATTAGTGATACCTTGTATTGTCATTGTATAGACTCAATTTTACATCATTGTGTGACTCAGGAAGAAGTGGAGTTCATTTTAAATGACTCTCAGATTTGAGAATGTGGAGGTCATCTCTCTAGGTTGGTGAAAACCAAAAAAATCTTGCATGTCAAATGTTTTTGGCCGAGAATCTTCAAATATTATATCGAGGAGGTCAAAAAATGTCATCAATGTCAAGATTTTACTCGTAAGATGCATGTGCATCCTGATCCACTTTTTCCAGTCATCATTGTCAACCCTTTACTAAGTATGGTGTTTATTTTATGAAATCCCACCCAACTTAATCTAGGGGGAATTGTTACATCATCCTGGTCATCGATTACTTCACGAAGTGGGTGGAGGCCATGCCTACTTTTTCAAGTGATGGTGAGGCTACTATGATTTTTATATTCAATCATATCATTACTTGGTTCAGTGTTCTGAAATATATTTTCACTAACCATGGTTGTCACTTCCAGAACAAAATGATGTCAAAGATTGCATCAAAATTGGGCTTTAGGTGGGAGAACTTGTTGCCATATTACCCGAAGGAGAATGGGAAAGTTGAGGCTATCAATAAGTCTCCCAAAACCATTCTCCAACATATCATTAATGCGAGTAAGTCCAACTAGCACATCATTATATATTTATATTTATGGGCATATTGAATTGTAGTTAAGACTGCTACTAGTTTTTCGTTGTTACAACTCGTTCATGGATTGGAGGCAATCTTATTGATTGAATGTGAAATACCTTCACTTAATATCTTCATAGAGATTCTACCTGAGTCTTATGATTTCGAAGAACACCTTGTTCATTTGGAGCATATTGATGAGCAACGTCTTGATGCCTCCACCTCCAATGAGGCGCATAATAAACGAGTTAAGAGTCAGTATGAAATGTCCATGCACATAAGGATCTTCTTTGAAGGTGACCTTGTGTTGGTATATGATGAGAACAAAGCTACCATGGGGGTAGGTAAGTTCAATTTGAAGTGGTATGGTCCATACATTGTGACACGTGCCTTGTGGAAAGGAGCCTATGAATTGGAGAATTTTGAAGGTAATGCGCTTTCGGAGCCCATAAATGGGATCTATCGTAAGAATTATTATGCTTAATCATTTACACCTAGAAGTTCCTCTTGTAATTATTGTACATTGTTGTATTTAGTGGTAATGTAGATCTCTTTTGTGTTAGTGGTGCTTATGGTTCTTCCACTTTGTTGGAAGATGTCATAGGATTCTTAAGTGTTTGTAGGGTTCGTTGATGGCGCTAACCATCACACTTGGAACCTTGCTTTCACCGCTTGTGATCTAAAATTGAAGAAGACTTGAAACTTGAATAAAAATTGCAAGTGAAATTGTTATGTGTTTTTAAATCAACCGGATCAATTTGCAACACATATTAAAGGATTAATTATGTAAAGATACACATAGACAACACATAAAATCATTGAACATCAGACATAAACACAGCAACTTGATAAAGGAGTTCACCCCACTCTGGGCTACATCTCCTGGTCTAGCTTCCAATGGATCATTTTTATTAAATTGCTCAAAGTGCTCAAAAACATGTTTTACAGTGCTCAAAATGACAAACTGACTGCTTCAATGGCTCTGCAACATCCCAAAACCCCTGTCTGGGCTCTTTCAGCACCTGAAACGGTCGAAAAATGAAGAAGATAGCCTCCTTGAAGTCTCCCCTTCTTCTTTGTTGTCTCTGGTTCTACAATC
>JZKD02S1412639.1:1377702-1401016 GCA_000966675.3 Picea glauca
GAGTTTCAACCTTGTGAGCATCAGAAACAAAACTTGCAAAACAATCAAGTCTTCAAAACCAGTGCTTTGATACCAACTTGATCTAAAATTGAAGAAGACTTGAAACTTGAATAAAAATTGCAAGTGAAATTGTTATGTGATTTTAAAGCAACCGGATCAATTTGCAACACATATTAAAGGATTACTTATGTAAAGATACACATAGATAGCACATAAAATCATTGAACATCAGACATAAACAAAGCAACTTGATAAAGGAGTTCACCCCACTCCGGGCTAAATCTCCTGGTCCAGCTTCCAATGGATCATTTTTATTAAATTGCTCAAAGTTCTCAAAAACATGTCTTACAGTTCTCAAAATGAAAAACTGACTGCTTCAATGGCTCTGCAACGTCCCAAAACCCCTGTCTGGGCTCTTTCGGCACCTGAAACGGTCGAAAAATGAAGATAGCCTCCTTGAAGTCTCCCCTTCTTCTTTGTTGTCTCTGGTTCTACAATCTGCACCCTTCTTCTCCAAACGTGGCACACACACTCATTTAAGCATAAAGAACCCAGTCCCGTATGCAACCGCGCAACGGTACAAACCGTAGAATGGTTAGGGTGCCTCCAGCCCTTAACCGCCTCGACATTGGGTCATATGGCCCATGAGACCTTGGGTTGGGCGCAAAAGTGGTTCAACTTCCATAACCATTGAAACCGCGCGATTTAAACCGTTGGTTAAACACAAAACCCACGGATTATTCTTATCCCGCGCATATACCATACATAGTATTCAAAACATTGGTTATAACACTATCCATAAACATAAATGTTACAACCGCTCCATTTATTACACATATAATATATATTTGCGCGCGGTAATATATCATATGGTTATATGTGGAATACTATAGAACCATGGGTCGGGGCTTGGGCCCCGGCCCGTGCCTTTTTCTCAACCAAACGATATGTAACTTGAAATATAAAGTGGCCTGCCTCATTAACAAGGAACATAAGGCGGTAACATGGCCAGCGGATGTTTGTTAAGCCTTTCATAGAGTGGGATGTTTGTTAAGGCGGTAACAACTAGTGACCAACCAACGAGGGCCACGTGGCACCCAGGCATTGGGCCGCGTGCCCTCTTGTCATTTGCTGCCAATGTGACAAGTGTCATCACAGGATTCATCAACGAACAACCAACCACCAATCGCCACATCATCAAACTGCCACATCAGCAATATGGTACAGCCCTCCACGTGGCCATACGGACTGTACGGACAGGTACAGTCAGCATCCCAAATTTTTCCTGTTTGACTTGGCGGTCAAATCGCGATATCTCCTCCATATGGACTCCGTTCGCGAAAATAAATATACCGCCGAAATCAGGAAAATGAGACAGACGCAATGGAACTGTTTTTGTCTCAATCCGAGCACTTTGAAAATTGAGCAAATTTTGATCCCCTGATCAGCTTGGGTGATTTATTCACCCATGAGCCAATTGATCACTTTTGGAGGTTCTTTTCTCGGTCCATATACTAATAATGTGGTTGAATCCAACGTTGTTGTTGAACTACTTTGTGATGCCATTGCGCATGGAATTCAATATTTATAAGTTCATTTGGATGCTCAATTGGTAGTGTCTCAACTAAACAATGAATTTCGTATTCATGACCCTATGTTATGCCATCATTTCCTTCAGGTACATTTTTTGGATGCATTATTTGATGCATTAATTATTTTCATTTTGATTTAATTACTTATGTTCAGGATCCAATAAATTGCAATTCAATATGTGATGCATTTTCTAACTACATCTTATATTGGCACTTATATCATTCACACTAGCTAGAAGTACAAAAAAACATACATGTATATAATAAAATCATAGGCACATTATCATTAAGGAAAAAAGGGTCATCTATATATATGATCATCAATGTTCATTAAGTACAAAATGAGGATCATTTTATAAAAGAGAATTTTAGCCTTGATTGTCCATATCTAAGGACCAATGATACAAAAATATGCAATGATATCATCATCATGGTCCTAGGGGCCTATTGGCCCTAGGTTCTGGAAGTAAGAGAAGATTAAGGAAGAAAATATGAAATATGAACTGCATGGATGACACAGTGACTGATACTGGGTCAAAGTGAGAAAAAGAGAAGAAAAAACGGAGCGAAGTAATAGAAAGAAATTCGTTGGATGAGGAGATCGAGGAAGACAAATCAGAAAGGAAGATGGATCATGGAAAACTCAGAAAGAGGAAAAAGGCACCGGTAGATGCTTTGGAAAACCTTGCAGAAAGGAAGGAAAGACAGGTTGGGGAAGGTCTGAAAACACGGGTCAAGTTGACCTAAGGTTTTAGATACCTAGGGTTTTGGTATCTAGGGTTTTAGATGCCTACACTTTGGCCTAAGGCTATCGGGGAGCTATTGTAATGTATCGATAAAGGTCAAGAGGAACTGATATGGGTTCAAGTGTGTGATGAGTGATTGTTGTTATTTCTGAGAGGAAAGTATTGTTTGGAGAGAAAAGTCTATGTTGTAAGATCTTCAGCTGGGTGCGAAGATCAACCTTGTAGTTGGGTGCACAGGGAAGGGAGGAAGAGAGAAGAGAGAAACAAAGAATATCTACTAGCTAAGAGTGCATATAGGATTGTATGCTTCCACCTAATATATCATAAAGCACATTTATGTGGATGTAGCCCTAGGGAGAGGGTGAACCACGTACATCTTGTTGTTGTGTGTGATTGATGTTGTGTTATTTTTCTCTATGATATATTGTTATTGCATTAGTATGTTATATCTGATCCATAACTATGTGAATTAGGTTTATGTTGGGAAGAATAGTCTGATTTCCTTGTGTGATTGACTCGATTCCACTTGCATTTCCTCTGGTTGTAGACACTTGTGTCTTGCAACCCCTTATTGCTACTTCGGGTGAGACTGCATGTGATTTACAAGTGTTTCTGAAAGGGCCAGTAGTTGGGGATTGTTGGTGCACTATCAAAGATGAACCCTGGGTATGCCCCTATGCCAATATCTTCAGCTGGATTTCGAAGCCCATAAATGGGCTCTATTGTAAGAATTATTATGCTTAAGCATTCACACCTAGAAGTTCCTCTTGTAGTTATTGTACATTGTTGTATTTAATGGTAGTGTAGATCTCTTTTGTGTTAGTGGTGCTTATGGTTCTTCCACTTGGTTGAAAGATGTCACAGGATTCTTAAGTGTTTTTAGGGTTCATCGATGGCATTAACCATCACACTTGGAACCTTGATTTCACCGCTTGGGTGACTTATTCTCCCACGAGCTAATTCATCACTTCTGGAGGTTCTTTTCTCGGTCCATACACTAATAATGTGGTTGAATCCAACGTTGTTGTTGAAATATTTTGTGACGCCATTGTGCATGGCATTCAATCTTTATAAGTTCATTTAGATGTTGAGTTGGTAGTGTCTCAACTAAACGATGAATTTCATATTCATGACCCTATGTTATGCCATCATTTCCTTCAGGTACGTTTGTTAGATGCATTATGTGATGCATTACTTATTTTCATTTTTATTTAATTACTTATGTTCAGGTTCCAAGAAATTGCAATTCATTATGTGATGCATTTTCTAACTACATGTTATATTGGCACTTATATCATTCACACTAGCCAGAAGTACAAAAAAACATACATGTATATAATAAAATCATAGGCACATTATAATTAATAAAAAAAAAGGGTCATCTATATATATATGGTCATCAGTGTTCATTAAGTACAAAATAAGGATCATTTTATAAAATAGGATTTTATCCTCGATTGTCCATCTCTAAGGATTGATAATACAAAAATATGCAATGATATCATCATCATGGTCCTAGGGGCCTGGCCCTAGGTTCTGTAAGTAAGTGAATATTAAGGAAGAAAAGAAGAAATATGAACTGCCTGGATGACACAATGATTGATAGTGGGTCAAAGTGAGAAAAAGAGAAGAAAAGACGAAGCGAAATAAGATAAAGCAAGTCGTTGGAGGAGGAGATCGAGGAAGACAAATCAGCAAGGAAGACGGATCATGGACAACTCAGCAAGAGAAAAAATCCATCGGTAGATGATTTGGAGCACCTCGCAGGAAGGAAGGAAAGACAAGCTGGTGAAGCCCTGAAAACACGGGTCAAGTTGACCTAGGGTTTTAGATACCTAAGGTTTTTTTATCTAGGTTTTTAGTGACCTAGGCTTCAGCCTAAGGCTGTTAGTGAGCTATTGTAATGTATGAATAAAGTTCAATAGGACCTTATATGGGTTTGATTGTGTGATGATTTGTTATTGTTTTTATTTCTGAGAGAAAAGTATCATGTGGAGAGAAAAGTCTTTGTTGTAAGATCTTCAGTTGGGTGTGAAGATCAACCCTGCAGATACATGCACAAGGAAGGGAGGAATAGACAAGAGAGAAATAGAGAAGATATGCTAGCTAAGAGTGGAGATAGGATTGTATGCTTTCACCTAATATATTATAATGAACAGTTATGTGGACGTAGTCGTAGGGAGAGGGTGAACCACATACATCTTGTTGTTGTGTGTGATTGATGTTGTGTTCTTTTGCTCTATGATATATTGTTATTGCATTAGTATGTTAGATCTGATCCATAACTATGCGAAGTAGGTTTATGTTGGAAAAAATAGTGTGATCTCCTTGTGTGATTGCCTTGATTCCACTTGCATTTCCTCTGGCTGTAGAGATATGTGTCCTGCAACCCACTAATTCTACTTCGGGTGAGATTGCATATTCTTTGCAGGTGTTTTTGAAAGGGCTAGTAGTTAGGGCTTCCTGGTGTGCTATTAGAGTTTAACCTTAGGTCTTCCCCTGTGCGCAATTTTTTGAACAAGTCGAAGGATGTGAAGTTAGGTACACAAGTCAAAGATGCCCAAAAAACCATGTACGAAGTTGTGAGGAGGCCTGGAGCTGCATTCCTTAAGAGCTGTGGGTGCATAAATTCATCAATACTCTAGACACAATGCCTATCAACTATTACCTTGAAGCGTAACTGCGCCTCACCACTATAGATTGGAAAGATATGACACAGAACTTCGTAGCTACATTCTTGTTTGAAATTCAGTACCCTATAGTATATCAATATTTATAGGTTGTAATACAAAAATTATTTGAGGAAGCCACTAGCCTCCATGTGGAGCAAGAAGAAGATGAATGGATTGTACCTCTTCATAAATTGAAAGGATGTTACAATATCAATGTCGATGAAGATGATGATCCTAGGATGATGAATGTCACAGAAATAGAAGGACAAAGAAACATAGAAGGACTAGGAGTTGAACTACCTTTTATTGAACAGCCAATCAAAATCGAGAAAGTTAATATTGGAATAGAGAAAGCACCTAAGATTGCTAATGTTGGAGATTACTAGGACGATACTACAATTGATAAGATACCAGAGTTAGTGCACAAATATTAAGACTTGTTTCCAACCAAGTTCACTGATATGAAGGGAATTAAAGGGCCCATGGGAGAGACAAAGATCCCCTTGAAACCAGATGTAAGGACAGTTAAACAAAGACCTTACATATTGAACCCTAAATATTAGGAGAAAGTGGAGATTGAACTAGACAGAATGTTGGAAGCAGGAATCATAAAACCTGTTGAAGAGTTAGAATGGATTAGCCCTATGGTGGTACAGGATAAGAAGACCAGAGAAATTAGGATCTTCATAGATCTTAGGAATATGAATGATGCATGTTTACATGACCCATTCCCTACACCATTTACTGATGAAGTATTAGATAATGTAGTAGGACACGTGGTATATTCTTTTACAGACGGCTTTTCATGATACTATCAGATTAGGATTTCCAAAGAAGATTTCCATAAGACCACATTTACCAAAGAATGGGGATCCTACCAGTATACAATGATGTTGTTTGGATTGAAGAATGCACCAACCATTGTTTCTAGGCTGGTGGTCGAAGAATTCAGGGAGTTTTTACATAAATTTCTGGAAGCATACTTTGATGATTAGACCATTTTTAGCTTATTCCAAAATCATATTGAATGTTTAAGACTAATGTTGGATAAGTGAAGGCAATGTTAGATTGCCCTGAACCTGAAGAAGTGCATCTTCTTTTCACCCTTTGGGTGATGCTAGGCCATATTATGTGTAAGCAGGGATTGTTGGTAGATCCATCTAAGATTTCCATTATAGTTGATTTACCCCCTCCTACTTAAGTCAAAAATCTTCACACTGTGCTAGGGCATACTGGATACTATAGGAAGTTCATTAAAGGATATGCACAGTTCACAACACCCATGGAGAAGTGTTTGAAGAAAGACTATCAGTTTCAATGGATAGAAGAATGCCAACAAAGCTTTGACACACTGAAACAGAGAATGGTTACTGCGCCTATTCTGGTTTTCCCAGATTGGAGCGAGGAATTTCATGTGCATGTTGATGCATATTCTATTGCATTAGGAGTAGTGTTAACACAACCAAGAGCAGGAGATATTGACCACTCATTAGCCTTTTCTAGAAGGAAGCTGTCAAAAACTGATATCAATTACACCACCACCAAGAGAGAAGGCTTAGCCATGGTGTATGTGCTGCAAAAGTTTCATCACTACTTGTTAGGAGGAAACTTTAAAATGTTCACTGATATATCCACGCTAAAATTCCTAGTCAAAAAGCCAGTGTTGGGGGGAAGAATATGAAGATGGCTTCTGCTCTTTCAGTAATATGATTTTGAGATCGTGGTTAAGCCAGGGAAAATGAACAAGGGACCTAACCACTTGTCAAGGTTGGAACATGGAGAGGAACCTACTAGCTTGGAGGATACATTGTCAGATGCACAGTTTTTGGCCATTAGAAAGGTCAATGATCACTTCGTCGAGATAGTCCAGTTCCTGTCAACAGGAAAGGCACCTAATGAATATACAATCACCCAGAAGAAACAATTGGTAGTGTGCACTGCATATTTTTCACTTATAGTTGGACAACTATATAAGATGGGACCTAATGAGATCCTAAGGAGATGTGTCATGGAAACATAAAGACCACTTATTTTAGCGAAAGATCACGAAGCCATTGCAAGAGGACACTATGCAGGAAAAGAAACAACACAGAAGGTTCTTCGAGCTGGCTTATGGTGGCCTACATTACACAGAGATGCTAAAGACTACTACAGAGGCTGTGATGTATGCCAAAGAATCAGGAAACCATATAGAATATATGACATGCCATTAACACTCCATCTAACCTTACAATCATTTGAGAAATGGTCCATTGACTTCGTGGGACCTATAAACCCACTAGGGAAGTGCACAGGAGCTAGATACATCATCACTGCGGCAGAGTATTTGACCAGATGGGAAGAATCAAGAGTAGTTAAGGACTTTAGTGCCACTGCAGCTGCACGTTTCATATTTGATGATATCATAACCAGGTTTGGATGCCCAAAGATCCTCATGAGTGATAAAGGTACACATTTTATTAATAACACTATTGAAGCCTTGACTCAAGAATTTGAAGTTCACCATCAGAAGAGAACTCCTTACCACCCACAAGAGAACGAGATGGTTGAAGCTTTCAACAAGATATTAGAGATAGTTTTGATGAATATTTGTAGTGTGAACAGGGATGACTAGGATTTGAGAGTAACAACAGTATTATGGGCCTATAGAACCACTTGTAAGAAGATGACAATGCAGACCCCTGTCAAGATGGTTTATGGTCTAGAAGAAATTGTCCCGATGGAATACTTGGTCCCTAGCTTAAGAATAGCAACCTTCACATATATGGATGACAGTAGCATTGTCCAAGAGATGCTTGCGTAGTTGGTTGAACTATAGGAAGACCGATTTATTGCAGGATTCCATTAGCAAGTCCAGAAGTAACGAGACAAGGCCTACCATGACAGGCATATCAAGAAGAAATCATTTAAGCAAGGAGATATGGTATTGGTATATGATCGCAAGTTCATGAAGCATATAGGGAAGTTTATAACACATTGGATGGGGTTGTATGAGGTTTCTTATGTCATGGAAGAAGGAGTTGCACAGTTGAAGACTTTGAATGGAGAATGGAAGAAAGTATTAGTGAATGGGATCCAGTTGAAATTGTACTATGACAACCAACTGCCTCGCATCTCTTGGTAAAAACAGAAGGAGAAGGGGCTAGGTACCAAGTGCAGTTGAAACTAGGTACCAGACATAGAAAAGACATCCTGCACACAGTGGGGAGGAACAAAGTAGAAAATACAGACTGCATTGCACAGTCTGCAGCTGAAGAAAAGTAGAAGGTTCATATCATATTGCCTCAATACAAGTCAGAGCTGAGTGTTGGGGGCATGTTGGCCCTAGGTTCTAGAAGTAAGAAAAGATTAAGGAATAAAAGATGAAATACGAACTGTGTGGATGACATAGTGATTGATACTGGGTCGAAGTGAGCAAAAGAGAAGAAAAGATGGAGTGAAGTAAGAGAAAGAAAGTTGTTGGATGAGGAGATCGAGGAAGACAAATCATTAAGGAAGACAGATCATGGAAAACTTAGCAAGCGAAAAAAACCACTGGTAGATTCTTTGGAGCACCTCGCTGGAAGGAAGGAAAGATTGGTTGGAAAAGCCCTGAAAACACAGGTCAAGTTGACCTAGGGTTTTAGATACCTAGGGTTTTGGTATATAGGGTTTTAGACACCTAGGCTTCGGCATAAGGCTATCGGTGAGATATTGTAATGTATAAATAAAGTTCAAGAGGACCAGATATGGGTTCGAGTGTGTGATGATGAGTGATTTTTTTTTATTTCTGAGAGAAAAGTCTGTGTTGTAAGATCTTCAATTGGGTGCGAAGATCAACCCTATAGCTGGGTGCGTAGGGAAGGGAGGAAGAGAGAAGAGAGAAAGAGAGAATATCTGCTAGCTAAGAGTGCATATAGTACTGTATGATTTCACCTAATATATTATAAAGAAATTTTTTGTGGACATAACCCTAGGGAGAGGGTGAACCACTTCAGCTAGGTGCAAAGATCAACCCTGTAGCTGGGTGCACAAGGAAGGGAGGAAGAGAGAAGAGAGAAAGAGATAAGATATTCTAGATAATAATTTAGATAGGACTGTATGATTTCACCTAATATATTATAAAGCATAGTGTTGTGGACGTATCCCTAGGGAGAGGGTGAACCACATACATCTTGTTGTTGTGTGTGATTGATGTTGATTTCTTTTGCTCTATGATATATTTTTATTGCATTAGTATGCTAGATCTGATATATAACTGTGTCAAGTAGGTTTATGTTGGGAAGAATAGTCTGATCTCCTTGTGTGATTGCCTCGATTCCAGTTGCATTTCCTCTGGTTGTAGACACTTGTGTCTTGTAACCCCCTATTGCTACTTCGGGTGAGATTGCATCTACTTTCGAGGTGTTTCTGAAAGAGCCAGTAGTTAGGGATTGTTGATGCGCTATCAGAGCTGAACCCTGGATCTACCCCTGTGCCAATAAATGGTTCTGTTGTTGGGACTGGGATCTTCTTAAGGGAATGTCAAGGTGGTTTCCATCAAAGATAGAGATTCAAAGGTGGATAGAAGAACAAGAAAAGGACTTCACAGAAGCTCAGAATAAGAACCCTAATATTAGCACAAAAGATTGGTTGGGAAGGTATTACTTTACTGATATACATGAGATTTTCTTTGGAGGAATTCATAAGGAACTATACGAGTGGTTGGCTATATTAGCAGACACCCAATTTGAGATCAAATCTAGACCACATGTGGCTTGGACATCGACGCTAATCAAGAAGGTCAAAAGAGGTTATAACGTCATGTCAAGAGCAGTAGATCATTGGTTTTATAGTACCTGTTGGAATAGGGGCAGACCCGGGGTTCACTCCAAGAGCACACCAACAAGCCCTAGTTATTGGCCCTTTCGACAACACCTATGAAACAGATGCAGTCTCACCTGAAGCAGCTAAGAGGGTTGTTTCAAGATAGAGATGTCTACAACTAGGGGAATATCAAATGGAACTAATACAACAATAATGTAGCCTTCATATATCTCTTATCATCTAGATCTACTCTGCAAAGCTATACATCTGATCTAACACAATAATGCAAATAACAGTATAACAATGACAAAGATCCAGGTATCAATCACACATATAACACAAAATATACATGGTTCACCCTCTCTCTAGGGCTACATCCACAGAACTGTGCTTATCGACGGATCTTCTCTCTTGTATTCTCTCTATCTCCCACCTTCTTGCACACCTAGCTGTAGGACTTTATCTTCGCACCCAGCTGAATATCTTACAATACCAGAAGGTTGTCACTCTCAACACTCCTCTCTCTCACAGTACAATAATCTCTCAAACAACAATCAATATTTATACCCAACACTAGTGCTAACCTAACCTAGGTCCTCTCGACCTCTATTTATACATTATAGTCCCTCACCTACAGCCTTAGGTCAAAATCTAGGTGTTAAAACCCTAATTACCCAAAACCCTAGGTGTCTAAAATCCTAGGTCAACTTGACCCACCTTTTCAGGGCTTATCCAACCTATCTTTCCTCCCTTATCGCACGATGCTCCAAAGCATCCAATGGTGGATATATCTGCTTGTTGAGTTATCTACAATTCTTTTCTCTTGTTGATCTGTCATCCCCGATCTCCTCATTCATCGTCTTTATTTTCCATACTTTGTTCCATCTTTTCTGCTCTTTTTTTTACTTTGACCCAGTGACAGTCATTGTGTCTCTCGCGTAGTTCATGTTTGACCTTTTCTTCCTCGATATTTGCTTTCTTCCATAACCAAGGGCCAAAAGGCCCCCAACACTTACCTGTGACTTTTCCTGAGGCACTTCAATTCTGATCCTTCCCTGTCACTTCGACTTTGAACTGTGGGGAGCAGCTTTTGCTTTCTGCTCCATGTCTTCTTCCCATCCTTTTGCAGACTGTATTTTCTGTGTCTGGTACCCAATTTCAACTACACTCGGTACCTATACCCTTTTCTCCTTTTCTTTTACTATGAGTTGTGAGGCAGCCGATTTTCATAGTACAACTTTAGTCGATTCCCATTTACTAATCCCTCTTTCTATTCTTCCTTCAATGTCTTTAGTTGCACAACTCCTCCTTCTGTAACATAGGTGATCTCATATGGTCCAAGCCAATGGGTTCTAAACTTCCCTGGATGTCTTATAAATTTACTATCATACACCAATACTAAATCACCTTGCTTAAATGCCTTCTTCTTGATGTGTCTTTCATGATAGGCCTTATCTCTTTCCTTCTGTACCTACTGATGGAATCCTGCCATAAATCTATCTTCTTATAGTTCAACCAGTTGGGAAAGCCTCTCATGAATAGCGTCAATGTCATTCATATCTATAAATGTAGCAATTATTAAGATCGATACCAAGTACTCCATCAGGACAAAAAATTCAAGACCATAAACCAACTTGAAAGGGGTCTGCGTTGTTAATTTCTTACAAGTGGTTCTATAAGCCCAGAGTATTTTTGGTACTCTTAAATCCTAGTCATCCCTGTTCACATTGCAAATTTTTCTCAATGTTGTCTCCAATATTTTGTTAAATGCTTAAACCATTTCGTTTTCTTATGGATGGTAATGTGTACTCTTCTCATGGTGGACTACAAATTCTTCAGTCAGGGCCTCAACTATCTTGTTGATGAAATGAGTTCCTTGATCGCTCATCAGGGTATTAGGGCATCCAAACCTAGTTATTATGTCATCAAATATAAAATGTGATTTGACCCATCTAGTCAGGCATTATGTTGCAATGATAATATACCTTGCTCCTGTGCGCTTTCCTGGTGGGTTTATAGGTCCCATGAAGTCAATGGCCCATTTTTCAACTTCTTGTAGGGTCATCTGTGGTGCTAGTGGAATTTTGTCTCTTCTGGATGGTTTTCCAACTCTCTGGCATACATCATAGGCTCTAGTATACTCTTTAGCATCTTTGTGTAAAGTAGGCCACCAAAGGCCAGCTCGCAGAACCTTCTGCACAATTTCTTTTCCTGTGTAATGTCCTCCTGCGATGCCTTCATGAGATTCTATGAGGATCAGTGGATGCTCTGCCTCCACCACACATCTTCTTAGTATCTCATCAGGTCCCATCTTATATAGTTGACCAACTATTAGTGAAAAGTCTTCAGCGTGCACCACTAGTTGTTTCTTCTGGGAAATTGTATACTCACTTGGAGCCATTCCTCTTGACAAGAATTGGACTATGTTTGTGAAGTGGTCATCCATATTCCTGATGGTGAGAAGTGGTGCATCCGATAGTGTATCATCCAGACTGGTGGATTCTTTTCCATGTTCCAACCTTGATAGGTGGTCATGTCTCTTATTCATTCTTCCTGGCTTAACTATAATCTCAAAATCATATTCTTGAAACAGGAGAATCCATCTGCATATTCACCCCCCCAACACTATCTTGTTGACCAGACACTTCAATGCAGAGTGATCAATGAACATTTTAGAGTGTCCTCCTAGTAAGTAATGGTGGAATTTTTGCAGCGCATACACCATGGCTAATCCTTCTCTCTCTGTAGTAGTGTAATTGATTTCAACTGTAGATAGCTTTCTACTAGAAAATGCTAATAGATTATCAATGTCCCCTTATCTAGGTTGTGCTAGTACTACTCCTAATGTAATGGAAGACACATCAACATGCACATAAAATTCCTTGCTCCAATGTGGAAAGACCAAAATAGGCACAGTCACCATCTTTTGTTTCAGTGTATCAAAGCTCTGCTGGCATTCTTTTGTCCAACCAAACTAGCAATCTTTCTTTAATAACTTCTACATTGGCGCAGTAATTTGAGAATATCCTTTAATAAATTTCCTATAATAGCTAATATGTCCTAGCACAGTGTGTAGTTGTTTGACTGAGGTAGGAGGTGGAAAATCAACTATAATTGTAATTTTGGATGGGTCCACCAACAATCCTTTCTTACATACAATATGACCTAATAATACTCCAAATGGTGAGAAGAAGATGCACTTCTTCAAATTCAAATCAATTTGACATTGCTTGCATTTATCCAATATTAGCCTTAGACATTCAACATGATTTTTCAGCAAAAAAAAAACAATCCAATCATCAAAATAGGCTTCTAAAAACTTATGAAAAAATTCTTTGAACGCTTCAACCACCACCCTAGAAAAGATGGTTGGGGAATTCTTCAGTCCAAATGGCATCATTTTGTATTGGTAGGATCCCCATTTTGTGGAGAATTTGGTCTTGTGGTAGTCCTCCTTGGCAATTCAGATCTGATGGTATCATGAAAATCGTCTATAAAAGAATATACCTCCTGGCTTCCCACATTGTCTAATACTTCATCAGTGAATGGTGTAGGGAAGGGGTCATGCAAACAAGCATCGTTCATATTTCTAAGGTCCACACATATTCTAATCTCTCATGTCTTCTTGTCTTTTACTACCATAGGGATGATCCACTCTGACTCTTCAAAGATTCAATAATCCCTGCTTCCATTATTCTATTGAGCTCAATCTTCACTTTTTCCTTATATTTCAGGTTCAATTTGTAGGGTCTTTGCTTGACTGGCTTCTCACCTAGTTTCAAAGGTATTCTCATTTCTCCCATAGGTCCTTTGATACCCTTCATGTCAGTGAACTTGGTCAGAAATAAGTCCTGATACTCATGCAATAATTATGTAATTTTGTCGATGGTAGAAGCATCCCAGTAATCTCCGACAATGGCAAGCTTCGGTGTCTCCTCTGTCCCAATATTAACTTTATTTATCTTTGTCGGTTGTCCAATGAATGGTAGTTCAACTCTTGGTCCTTCCATATCCTTGTGGCCTTCTGTCTCAGCAATTTTTACCTTCCTTAGATCATCATCTTTGTCGACATTAATGTTGTAACATCCTTGTAATTTTTGGAATGGTGTAGTCCATTCATCCTCTTCTTGCTCAAAAGGGAGGCTAGATGACTCTTTAAATACTTTATTCCTCACAATATTTAATGATTGATCTACTGAGTTGAATTCACTTTCAAACAAAAAGTTGGTTACAAAATTATAAATCATACCTTCTCAATCTGTGGTGATAATGCTCAGCTTTACTTGAAGGTACCAGTTAATAGGGGTCGTTTCCAGCGTGTTAATGAATATGTGTACCCATTTTTCTCAAGGAATTTCACTCCAGGCCTCTTCGTAGCTTCATACATGGTCCTTTGGGAAGTTTCGACCTGTATACCTCACTTTGCAATTTCCTACTTGTGTTGAAAACCACGTTGTCATCAAGGTTTGGCATTGTGTCAAGTCTGTGATATTTCTTTTATGTATCCCCCACCATCTTGATGGTGTAGCTTTCAAAGCCTCGTCCATAGCCAACATCCTATGTTGTGCTCATGCAATTGTTTCAAAGTCCATCAAGAAGGATTCTAAAGGATTCAAACCATAAAGGGTGGGTAAGTTACTTGTTGTTTTACCAATCCAATGAACTTCTCCGGTTAGTCGGGAACATATCCTTGTGGATACTTCATACATCTGGTTCTGCCAATTCTCCAGTGCTTCTTCTAAATATGATGAACAACATTTTCACTTCGCCAACTTAGATTCCCATCGGAAGTAGGGTTAATGTAATCTTGTTGTCTGGATATTAATTTATAGATGTTTTCTAGCTCATATGCATAGTCTTCTTCTCTGATGGGATCTGTATACCATGGACCTTCATCTGGGTCTAAGGGTGCAATGACCCTAAGGTCATCTCCTTCAAATGTCATGCATATTTTCTTTAAATCAACCACAGTAGAATTGTTGAAGGCCCAATCAATTCCTAGTAATGCAGGGTAAGGGCAGCTATCATAAAAAATTTCAATTACCTCAAAGTCTACAAAGGTTCTAACTCCTTCTATATTCACAGGGACATGCTCCAATCGTCCAAATGGGCTGACAACTTGTTGATTAGCCATGCGAATCCTGATAGGGGAATATATCAGCTCAGGTTTTCCCATCAGTGCCCAAGTTTGCTTCGTCATGACGTTGACCTCTGACCCTAAGTTGAGGACCACATAGTCTATATCATACTCTCTTATTTGAGCATTCAAATGCAATTCTTTGATTGTTCTTCTCTTCTTATCAATCTGGTGTATTGCCCTATTTAGCAAGGGGTGTACCTTTCCTAGCTCATACTGCCTGATTAAGTTAGGTAACTCTTGTATAGCTTTCTCATCCTGAATTAATTTAAGACAAATTTTAAAAAAGTTGAGCATACTTACCTCTTTTCCTTCTTCATGTACAACCGATTGATCAAATTCTTGAGGCATTCCGTATTCTTTCACTTTTGGTTTCTCTCTAGATGAGGATCCTTGGTTCCTATTGAACTCTTGTCTTGCTTCCTCAAATATTTGTCTCTCTTTCTTTACATAAAAAGCCTTAGTCTTCTCCTCATCTTTCCTGATACCTGACTCTTCTGCGATCTTGCTTTGGGTTGTTCTATCCTCTCTTGTAGCAGTGCCTCCTCGGGTAATGACAATGAATCTAGGTTCAGTTCCGCGAGGTTCAACATATATCATTTGTACTTGTGGGTTCTGTTGGGGTCCTCATCTTTCTTGAAGCTTAGTCAATAGCACAGAGCATTCTTCTATGGCGTGCTCAAAAGAGTTACAATAACTGCAGGTTGTGCAAGGGTTCTGAAAACCCCTTGCTAAGTGTCCTAGTTGTGTGCAATTATAACAAATTATTTGTCCTCGGCCTTGGCCCATACCTCCTCCTCATCCTCATCCTATGTATCCACCGTGAGGAGTGAATTTTCCTCTCCCTAGAGAGTTGTACTGTGGAGTATTTCCTTCTTGTTTTACTTTTCCCTGAATCTTATATATGTCTCCCGACCTCTCATGCATGAGATCGTAAGATATACAATCTCGATCATCATTCCCTACTGATTTATAGAATGTGCAGTACAAGTTATTGGGTGTCTAAACACACTTCTGCATGTAATATAACTCACCTCGGTGATGTCTATTTATGCACACATCGCACCAGGGTAGGTTAACTTGCTTCAAGGGGCTCGACGCTCATGAGGAAAAATATTCATGGAATAAGGGACAATGTTCCTTATCATGACCTTCCGATCTACATATAACACACCAGACATTTTCCCTTTTGTATTTTCCCTTATATTTCTTCATATCCTCTACTTGTAAAGACAAACAGGTTAGCTAACTCAAGATCTGGCTCATGCCTGAGCTCGATTCTCCCATAGGTGTTGATTCAAGCTTCATGGTGATTTCCAAAGCTTATGCCTATGATGCAATCTTCTAATACATTAGATGGATTCTGATGTGTGGTAATAGTGCAACGATGAACCATTCTTTGTTCTATTCATCAGGGATCTGAAAATTTAATCGGCCTGTTAGGGTCTTGAATCTCTGGTCAAACTCCCAAACAGGTTTTGCTACCTTATGTTTGATCTCTTTTATCTTTGTAATACATTGTGACTCCGACTTAGGTTTCTTAAACTCTAAAATTAGCACATTCTTGATCTCATTTAGTGGCTTAGGTTGCGCCAATCCTTGGACAAGTTTCATGTACCAGCTCAGTGCGCAGTCCCTTAGCGTAGTTTTGAACTGGGTTCTCTTGATGGCTTCGTCGGTGATACTTTTAATATTCCATATGGCTTCACACATAAACCAATGTTGATATGGATATTCAGATCCATATCCTCTAAATATAGGGAGCCTCATTTCATCTTCCATAGAGTTGACTGGGCTTCTTGTCTGATTAGATGCTAAGCCACCAGTAATAGTGCACTGAGGACTTTGGTGGTTCTGACTATTTTGACCACTAAGTATTGTTGAGACAATAGGAATATTAATGTTACTTACTTTAGTAGTCTGCACAGTTCCTGAGGTTTCTGGCTCGCTTTGGCAAAGTTCTTCAACTTCCCCTTCTTCTGTTCTAGTGGGCTCTGAATGTTCTTCGTTAGTTAGATCTACCTCTTCTCCACTGTAAAAACCATCTTCTCTATAGTTTTGTTTAAACAAGTTCTCAAGGTGAACCCCTCAGAATGCTTTCCCACTACGTGTATGTCCCGCTTATGTGTCATTGTCGCTGTCCGAGATCTTGAACATTAGCCTTTGTAGGTTTGACCAATCTACTGTATCTTCAAGAGGTGGTTTTCATGCAAGAGCATATTGATTCTCAACTTCAAAAAGTGAAAAAATTTCCCTCTAGGTCCTTTGAAAAGGTATCTCTTGTCTTGGCTATACGATTCTATTCTTTCAACAACAAACTCGGTGATATAACCTCCAATGGTACTATCAAACCAATGATCTACTGCTCTGGATACAACATTGTCAACTCTCTTGACCTTCTGGATCAGTTTCAACATCCAAACCATAGGAGGTCTAGATCTAATCTTGAACTAGGTATCAGCTAACCTAGCCAACCATTCAAACAACTCCTGGTGGATTCCCCCAAAGAAGATCTCGTGAATGTCGGTGAAGATGTATCTTTGTAGCCAATCTTCAGTACTCGGTTTAGGGTTCTTGTTCTGGGCTTCAACGAAGTCCCTCTCTTGATCCTCTATCCACTTTTGAATCTCAGTCTTTGATGGGAACCATCTTGACATTCCCTTAAATAGAGTGCACCAACAAGCCCTAGCTACTGGCCCTTTTGACAACACCTGTGAAGCAGATACAGTCTCACCCGAAGCAGCTAAGAGGGGGGTTGCAGGACAGAGATGTCTTCAACCAGGGGAATATCAAGTGGAACTAATACAACAATAATGCAACCTTCATATATCTCTTATCAAATAAATCTACTATGTGCAACTATACATCTGATCTAACACAATAATGAAAATAATAGTATACCAATGACAAATATCCATGCATCAATCACACATACAACACAAAATATAAGTGGTCCACCCTCTCTCTAGGGCTACATCCACATAACTATGCTTATGATATATTAAGGTAAAGCTTACAGTTTTGATCTGCGCTCTTAGTTGGCAGATCTTCTCTCTTTTCTTCTTTCTGTCTCCCACCTTCCTATGCACCCAGCTGTAGGACTTGATCTTCACACCCAGCTAAAGATCTTACAATACTAGAAAGATCTCACTCTCAACACTCCTCTCTCTCACAGTAAAATAATCTCTCAAACAACAATAAATATCTATACCCAACACTAGTACTAACCTAACCTAGGTCCTCTCGACCTCTATTTATACATTATAGTCCCTCACTGATAGCCTTAGGCCGAAACCTAGGTGTCTATAACCCTAGGTCAACTTGACCCGCCTTTCTAGGGCTTCACCAGCCTGTCTTTCCTCCCTTCTAGCGTGATGATCCAAAGCATCCAATGGTAGCTTTCTCTGCTTGCTGAGTTGTCTATGATTATTTTCTCTTGTTGATATTTCATCCCTAATCTCCTCATTCATTGGCTTGATTTTCCATAATTCGCTCCATCTTTTCTGCTCTTTTGCTTACTTCGACCCAGTGATAGTCACTGTGTCTCCCGCGCAGTTCATGTTTTACATTTTCTTCCTCGATCTTCTCTTTCTTCCATAACCAAGGGCCAAAAGTATCCTTGGAGGATATATCACAGAGTTTTCTATTGATAGGGTAGAATCATATAGCCAAGCCAAGAGATATTTCTTTAAAGGACATAGAGGAAATTTTTTACACCTGACGTTGAAAATCAAGATGCTATTACATGAGAAGAACATTTTGAAGATACAGTAATGGGTCATACTAAAAAGGATAATTTTCAAGAATTCAGAAAGTGACAACGACACAGAGATCAAACACATGCACAGTGGGAGGACCTTCAGAGAAGTTCATCTGGTGAACTTGTTCAATCAGAGTCACGAACCAACACAAGAAGAAGGGTTCTACAATGGAGAAGAAGAAGAGTTGCTGAAAGAGGAACATTTAGGGCCCGCTAGGGAAGAAAAAGAGAAGACTAAAGAACTTTGCTGGGAAGAGTCAGAAAAATTCAAGGACTGTGCAGACTATTGAAGTAAGTGCTATTACACCCTTGTTGTTTTAGCAACATTAATTAACCAGAGTAACCTAAGTTATCAGAACACTTAGAGAACTGGTACAAGTGGTTCAACACACACTCAGTCAGGAAACCAAGGAAGATCTATGGAATATGATATGAGGTTACCCACCTTCATAGGAGATGGATCTGAAGATCCTGATCAACATTGTTTTCTATGTGAAGACGTATGGAGTATTAAGAATGTCATCGATGAAGCTGTTAAATGAGCTCATTTTAGTACTACCTTGAGAGACTGCGCACTGAGTTGGTACATGAAACTTGTCCAAGGAATTGCACAGCCTAAACTGCTAAATGAGATCAAGAATGTGTTGGTTGCAAAATTCAAGAAACCCAATTCAGAGTCACAATGCATTACAAAGTTGAAAGAAATCAAGAAAAGAGTAGTTGAACCTATTTGGGAGTTTGATTAGAGGTTTAAAACCTTAACGAGCCGACTGACTTTTCAGATCCTAGATGAGAAGAACAAGGAATGGTTCATTATTTCCCTTTTACCACACATCAAATTCCCTCTGATGCAACAAAATATTGCTTCATAGGATGATGCACTAAAGATTTCCATGAAGCTAGAATCGTCCCCTATGGGAGAATCTAGCTCAGGTATGAGTCAAATTTTAAGTCAGTTAAATAGTTGTCTCTACAGGTTGAAGATATGAAGAAAGACAAGGGAAAAGATAAAATATAAGATATATGGTGCATTAGATGCAAATCAGAAGGCCATGACAAGGATAACTTCCCCATATTTCACGAGTACTTGGCATCTAGAGCTCAAAGCCCTTTGAGGCAAGTTACCTTACCATGGTGCGAGGTATGTAGAAATAGACATCGACCTGGTGAATGTTATTACATGAAAAAATATGTTCAGACACCCAAAAATTTGTATTGCACATTCTGTAAGTCAATAGGGCATGATGATAGGGATTGTAGGGCATATGACCTCATGCATGAAAGGTCAAGGGATATATACAAAATTCAAGGTGAAGTACAGCAAGAAGGGAACACTACACAGTATAATTCCCCTAGAAAAGGAAACTTCAACCCTCGTGGTGGATTCATAGGAAGAGGAGGAGGAGGCAGTATGGGTCGAGGTAGAGGTCAAATCATTTGTTATAAATGCGCACAACTGGGTCATTTAGCAAGGGACTGTCAAAACACTTGTACCACTTGTAGTTACTACAACTCATTTGAACATGTCATAGAATATTTTCTTGTGTTGTTATCCAAACTTCAGGAAATACGAGGAGGAAACCAACAAGTACAACTAATCAAAGCAAAACCTCATGGAGAATATCCCAGAGTCATTGTTATCACTAGAGTAGGCGCTGCTATAGGAGAAGACAGGGTGACTCCAAGGAAGACTACAAAACAATCAGGAGTTAGAAAAGATGGGGATAAGACACAAGAGTTTGATCCAAAGAGAGAGAAGAAGACATTTGAAGAGGCAAGAAAAGAGTTTAGAAGAGATCAGAATTCTTCATCAAAGGCACAACCAGAGGTGAGAGAATGTGGAATGCCCCTGGCCTTTGATCATTCTGTTTTTCCCAGAGAAGGAAAAGACGTAAGTAGGCTCATGGAATTTTATGCACTTGCATTAATTTGATAAAGGATGATACTATTGTACAAGAGCTCCAAAACTTGATCAGGCATTATGAGCTAGGAAAGCTAGATCCTCTACTAAATAAAGAAGTACATCAAATATCCAAAAAGAGAAGGACAAATAAGGAACTACACCTTAACTCTCAAATTGGAGAATATGATATGGATTATGTGGTCCTCGACTTAGGATCGAAGGTCAATGTTATGACGAAATAGACCTGGGCACTGATGGGAAAACCTAAGTTGATCTATTCCCTTGTTAAGCTTAGGGTGGCCAATTAATAGGTTGTGGGCCCCTTCAGAAGACTGGAACATGTCCCTATGGACATCGATGGGGTCAAAACATTTGTGGACTTTGAAGTGATTGAGATAGTCGATGATAGTTGTCCTTATCCCTCATTGTTAGGAATTGATTGGGCTTTCAACAATTCTATTGTTGTTGATTTGAAGAAAATAAGAATTATGTTTGAAGGTGATGGCCTTAGGGTCATCGCACCTTTGGATCCTGATGAAGTTCTTAGATACATAGAGCCCATCAAAGAATAGGACCACACATATGAGTTAGAGAATATATACAAATTGACTGCAAGATAATAGGATAACATTAATCCTGCAACAGATGGGAACCCAAGCTGGTGAAGTGAAAACGCAGACTCAGCCGACTCAGAAGAATTAGTGGATAATTGGTAGAAGAAGATGTATGGAGGTTCTGCACGGTGATGTGCTAGATTAACGATAGAAGTTCGGTGGATCAGCACAACAGTATGTAATTTACCCACATTTGATGGTTTGAATCATTTAGAAACTTTCTTACTATAATTTGAAGAGATTGTACCAGTACAACAGAGACTGTTGGCACTAGACGAGGCTTTGAAAGCTACCCCTGCAAGATGGTGGGGAATACATAAAAGGAACATCGTGAACTAGATACAATGTTGCACTTTTATGATAGTGCAATTTTCAGAACAAGACGAAGGATGCGAAGTTAGGTACGTAGGTCAAAGTTGCTTGAAATACCATGTGCGAAGTTGTGAGGAGGCCTGGAGCTACATTCCTCAAGAGCTATGGGTGCATAAATTCATCAATACTCTAGACACAATGTCTATCAACTGGTACCTTGAAGTGGAACTATGCCTCACCATTGGATATTGGTAAGATATGACATAGAACTTCATAGCTACATTCTTGTTTGAAATTCAGTAACCTATGGTAGATCAAGATTTACAGGGTGTAAGACAAAAATTATTTGAGGAATCCCCTAGCTTCCTTGTGGAGAAAGAAGAATATGAATGGACTATACCTATTCAGAAATTGCAATGATGTTACAATATCAATGTCTATGAAGACAATGATCCTAGTAAGGTGAACATCGCAGAAACAAAAGGACAAAGAAACATAGAAAGACAAGGAGTCAAACAACCTTTTATTGAAAATCCAATCAAAATCAAGAAATTTAATATTGGAACAGAGGAAGCACCTAATATTGCTAATGTTGGAGATTAATGGGATGATTTTACTATTGATAACATCACAGAGTTACTGCACGAATATCAGGACTTGTTTCCAACCAAGGTCACTGATATGAAGGGCATTAAAGGGCCCATGGGAGAGATGAAGATCCCCTTGAAACCAAATGATCCGGATTATTTTCGGCATGAAATGAGAGCGGAGATATAATAAAGAAATGCACAGATATATTGCAGATATTCAATAATATAACAAAAATGTATCAGAGATGAAACCATAAACACATATATACAACAATACACGATTTCTATTAATCAAAGAAATGTACAGAGACTGTAAAAATACAAAGTGAAGGACTCGCTAGAATGGTGGCAGCTTATCTCTGAGAAGAGATGTGACAGGTACTCGCATTCACAAGAATATGATTACAATGAGGCTCTAGAGGCATTTTTACAATAATCAGGAATGCCAAAATTCCTAGACATCCAAAAACCTAACCCTAGGAGATGAAGCTCCAAAAGTCATGTGGGCCCCGTTTGGGTAAGTTGGTGCATCAACTTCCCGGGGTCGTCACTTTTGCATACGATCTCCGTTTTAGGCGTGTGATAGCTCGTTGGAAAGGTATCATCGAGGAGATTCATTTTGGGGGATCAATCATGCCTTTTTCTATCATTGAGAACCTCGATCTCGAAAAAAATTCATTTAGGCCCTCAAAATGGCCCTGGAAGTTAAAACCTGCTAAAAATAGTAAAATGCCAAAATGGCCAAAAAACTATTTTGAGCCATTTGGAAAAGGTGGGTGGCCCCCGATATCCACCTGGATCAATCCTCCCTCCTTAGGAATTAATGGTCTCCATTGCGTTGAGTTCCCGGGGGAGAGGGAAAAGAATTTGTTAAATCTGCATCTTGGTGAGCTGCTTGTCTTGGTGGAGAAGTCACGCTGCTTAGTTTGTGGAAATCTGTCACGAACCTGTGGTTGGAAGGTTTGGACCTTTTTAACCAGTCTGGCTATTTTACATGACTGTGTGCAGAAGGAATCTTTGTGCTTTGCTGCAACCTTGTCGACCTGCTTCTGTTGTATAGAAGGTGCTTTGGTCGAAGCTGTGGTGGATGCAGTATCCTTTTGTTCACCCTTTGAACAGATTGTGGAGAAGATGAATTTTCTAGTATGAGATACTACCTTGCAGCACTGTTTAGGTGGGGCATTAGTTGGAACTACCTCTGGT
>JZKD02S1412639.1:1403118-1422464 GCA_000966675.3 Picea glauca
GTTTGGGTAAGTTGGTGCATCAACTTCCCGGGGTCGTAACTTTTGCATACGATCTCCGTTTTAGGCGTGTGATAGCTCATTGGAAAGGTATCATCGAGGAGATTAATTTTGGGGGATAAATCATGCCTTTGGCTATCATTTAGAATCTTTATCTCTAAAAAACTTCATTTAGGCCCTCAAAATGGCCTTGGAAGTTAAAACCTGCTAAAAATAGTAAATTGCCAAAATGGCCAAAAAACTATTTTGAGCCATTTGGAAAAGGTGGGTGGCCCCCGATATCCACCTGGATCACCAAATGAAAGGGCAGTTAAACAAAAACCTTATAGATTGAATCCTAAATATAAGGAGAAAGTGAAGATTGAACTAGGTAGAATGCTAGAAGCAGGAATCATAGAACCTGTTGAAGAGTCAGAATGGATTATCCCTATGGTGGTACAGGATAAGAATACCAAAGAAATTAGGATCTACGTAGATCTCAGGAAGCTGAATGATGCTTGTTTACATGACCCATTCCCTGCACCCTTTACTGACAAACTATTAGATAATGTAGGAGGATAGGAGGTATATTCTTTTACAAACGACTTTTCAGGTTACCATCAAATCAGGATTTGCAAAGAAGATTTCCATAAGACCATATTTTCCATAGAATGGGGATCCTACTAGTATATAGTGATGTTGTTTGGATTGAAGAATGCACTAGCCATCTTTTCTAGGGTGGTGGTCAAAGCATTCAAGTATTTTTTACATAAATTTCTGGAAGCATACTTTGATAATTGGATTGTTTTTAGCTTATTGAAAAATCATATTGAATGTTTAAGACTAATGTTGGATAAGTGCAGGAAATGTCAAATTTCCATGAAATTGAAGAAGTGCATCTTATTTTCACCCTTTGGAGTGTTGCTAAACCATATTGTGTGTAAGCAGGGATTGTTGGTAGATCCATATAAGATTTCCATTATAGTTGATTTACCCCCTCCTACTTTAGTCAAGCAGTTGCACACTGCAGTGTGACATACTGGATACTACATGAATTTCATTAAAGGATATGCATAGATCACAAAACCCATGGAGAAGATTTTAAATAAAGATTGTTAGTTTCAATGGATAGAAGAATGCCATAAAAGCTTTGACACACTGAAACAAAAAATGGTTACTGCGCCTATTTTGGTTTTCCTAGATTGGAGCAAGGTATTTCATGTGCATGTTGATCCATATTCTATTGCATTAAGAGCAGTTTTAGAACAACCAAGAGAAGTATATATTGACCGCCCATTAGCCTTTGCTAGCAGGAAGATATCAACAACTGAGATAAATTACACTACCACTAAGAGAGAAGGCTTAGCCATGTTGTATGGGCTACAGAAGTTTCGTCACTACTTGTTAGGACGACACTTTAAAATGTTCACTGATCACTCTGTGCTAAAATAACTAGTCAACAAGCTAGTGTTGGGGGGAAGAATATGTAGATGACTTCTTCTATTTCAAGAATATGATTTTGAGATCGTGGTTAAGCCAGGGAGAATGAACAAGGGACCTAACCACTTGTTGAGGTTGGAACATGGAGAGGAACCTACTAGCTTGGAGGATACACTTTCGAATCCATAGTTGTTGGCCATTAGAAAGGTCAATGATCACTTCACCAAGATAGTCCAGTTCCTATCAACAAGAATGACACCTAGTGAATATACAATCACCCAGAAGAAACAACTGGTAGTGCGCGCTCCATATTTTTTACTTATAACTCGACAACTATATAAGATTGGACCTGATGAGATCCTGAGTAGATGTGTGATGAAAATAGAAAGACCACTGATTTTAGCAGAAGCTCACAAAGGCATCACAGGAGGAAACTACGCAGGAAAAGAAACAGAACAAAAGGTTCTTCGAGCTAGCCTCTGGTGGCCTACATTACAGAGAGATGCTAAACACTACTACAGATCCTGTGATGTATGACAAAGAGTTGGGAAACTATCCAGAAGATATGACATGCCATTAACACCCCAGCTAACCTTACAAACATTTAAGAAATGGGCCATTGACTTCGTAGGACCTATAAACCCACCAGGGAAGCGCACAGGAGCTAGATACATCATCACTATGATAAAGTATTTGACTAGATGAGCAGAAGCAAGATCAATTAAGGAATGTAGTGAAACTACAACTACACATTTCATATTTGATGATATCATAGCTAGGTTTGTATGCCCAAAGATCCTCATGAGTGATCAAGGTACACATTTTATTAATAAGACTATTGAAGCCTTGACTCAAAAATTTGAAGTTCACCATCAGAAGAGCACTCCTTACCACCCACAAGTGAATGGGACGGTTGAATATTTCAACAAGATATTGGAGACAACGCTGATGAATATTTGTAGTGTTAACAAGGATGACTAGGATTTGAGAGTACTAGTAGTATTATGGGCCTATAGAACCACTTGTAAAAAGCTGACAATGCAAACCCCCTTCAAGCTGGTTTATGGTCTAGAAGCAGTTGTCCCAATGGAATACTTGGTACCTATCTAAATAATCATAGCCTTTATAGATATGGATGAAACTGGCATTGTCCAAGAGAGGCTCGCATAGTTTGTTGAACTAGAGGAAGACCGATTTATTGTAGGATTCCATCAACAAGTCCAAAAGGAATGAGAAAAGGCCTACCGTGACAAGCATATCAAGAAGAGAACATTTAAGCAAGGAGATCTGGTATTGGTGTATGATATCAATTTCATGAAGCATACTGGGAAGTTAAGAACACATTGGATGGGGCCGGATGAGGTTGCCTAAGTCACAAAAGGATGAGCTGCACAGTTGAATACTTTGAATGGAGAATGGAAGGAAGGATTGGTGAATGGGAGTCGGTTAAAATTGCACTATGACAACTAGCTTCCTCACAGCTCTTAGTAAAAACAGAAGGAGAAGGTTCAAGGTACCAGGTGCAATTAAAAATGGGTACCAGACATAGAAAAGACAGCCTGCACACAGTGGGGAGGAACAAAGAATAAAGTACAGATTGTGTTGTGTAGTCTGCAGCTGAAGAAAAGAAGAAGGCTCAAATCAGAGTGCCTTGAGATGAGTCACAGGTGACTATTGGGGGCCTATTGGCCCTAGGTTATGGAAGTAAGTGAAGATTAAGGAAGAAAATATTAAATACAAACTGTGAGGATGACACAATGATTGATATTGGGTTGAAGTTAGAAAAAGAGAAGAAAAGATGGAGTGAAGTAAGAAAAATCAAGTCGTTGGATGAGGAGATCGAGGAAGACAAATCAGCGAGGAAGACAGATCATAGACAATTGAACAAGCGAAAAAATCCACTGGTAGATTCTTTGGAGCACCTCGTAGGAAGGAAGGAAACACAGGCTGGTGAAGCCCTCAAAACACGAGTCAAGTTGACCTAGGTTTTTAGGTACCTAGGGTTTTAGACACCTAGGATTTAGCTTGAGGCTATCAGTGAGCTATTTTAATGTATAAATAAAGGTCAAGAGGACCTGATATGGGTTTGAGAGTGTGATGATGAGTGATTGTTGTTATTTCTGAGAGAAAAGTATTGTGTGGAGAGAAAATTTTGTGTTGTAAGATCTTCAACTGGGTACAAATATCAACCTTCTAGCTAGGTGCCCAGCGAAAGAAGGAAGAGAGAAGAGAGAAAGAGAGAAGATTTGATAGCTAAGAGTGTAGATAGGAATGTACAATTTCCTAGGGAGAGGGTGAACCACGTACATCTTGTTGTTGTGTGTGATTGATGTTGTGTTCTTTTTCTCTATGATATATTGATATTGCATTAGTATGTTAGATCTGATCTATAACTGTGCGAAGTAGGTTTATGTTGGGAAGAATAGTCTAATCTCCTTATGTGATTTCCTTGATTCCACTTTCATTTCCTCTGGTTGTAGACATATGTGTCCTGCAACCCCCTATTTCTACTTCTGGTGAGACTGCATTTTCTTTGTAGGCATTGCCAAAAGGGACAGTAGTTAGGGCTTGTTGGTGCACTATCAGAGTTGAACCCTGGGTCTACCCCTATGCCAACAGGTCCCTTCCCTTCCCTTGAAATGTCTCTCATAACACACCACAACATTGGATAAACACTGAAAGAACCACACCCATGCACATGGTACCCCAACTACATGTCGTTGCATCTGCTCCGATACATAATCAATTATTATCATTGGCATTGGGTGTACCAACCTATATAGGTTCCTCTAGATGTTATGTAATAATCGATCTGCATCTCCCCATGGTTGGTCATCATGACCACGTTGTCCATTCCGAGGAAACCCCCCAGGTCATCTTGGTTCTACATATGCACAATCAAATAATCACATTATTATCTTGATCCACAACCAAAATATTTACTTCTTATAAAAATCAAATAATTAAAAAATATTTTATGTCGATATCTTTGTAGGCACTTCTAGGAGGAATGGACATCTCTCGATCATTGCAATAATCTATCCCTTCATAGGGATAATCCTCTATTGCATTCACTTAGCATGAACACCAAGAACAAAATTTGTCATCCTAGGGATCACCCATTTGTCCTCCTCTCTGCCTCAGGAGTACCTCGGTCCACCTTTCCATAATTCCATATCTAATATAATGTGGATAGATGTCCACTTTGAGACTCATTGTAGATACTCTCTCAAATAAGAATGTGCATAGGAGGCTTCCAAAGCCAAAGTTATTCATCTTTCCTTGTTTACAACCTATCAATTGATCCTTCATGCACATCAGCAATGAAGTACTCCAATCATATATAGAAGGTATCAAACACTCGACTACGTAGAACATCATCATTATTGAAGCTTGATATAATGATGTAGACCCTACAATCTGAGAAATCTTCAAGACAATTATTTTAAGGTTGAGGCTCTCTAATTGCTTTATTGGGAGTTGGCTCCCAACCTTCTTTGCCTCATCCAAGAAATAAATCATAATGTACTCATTGATCACAACACTAATGGACCCATTTTCTTTCAAATTGATTACATCACCTCAAAAGGATAGTCCAGTAAGAAATTATATATATCCTCGGTCTCAATATTTAAGGATTTCCCATTAATGCATCAACTTCAGGCTCCCAATAATCGATCAATGTTTCAAGAAATCTTTGTTGTGCCCTAATCCCATTGAAATGGAAGAACATGTAAAATACACATTTTCAAAGGGATTATTGAGCCTCTGGGTCATCCATGAACTCATTATCAACATCTCCATGCTCTCTTTCCCTCCATTAAATCACCATCATGAAAAAAAAAATTAAATCTTGAGTTAGATTTTTATTTTTGGAAGTTCACAAAGATGTACGTGACCTCTTGTTAGAACAATTTCATACATATGAAACTGTCACTAATAGGTATTATTTACATCCTTCCATGTATGTGACCCATGTTGAATAAGGCTGCGTGGATGGTCATCTACTCTAAAAAATGCATGAAAACTAAAAAAAATACTAAAATAAAAAAAACATTTGGATGAAAATGGAGAGGAAGGAATGGTCTCGTACATGGTCTAAGCAGTTTCAATTTCCAAGATCTATGCATCCCATACCATTATTTGAAATATTGAAAGTTTAAAAGGGATCCAAGTTCTCTCCAAGTGGTAAAAAGTCAAATGATATGGTAAAAATGTGTTTCTTCACCTATTTTAACAGATTTTTTCCACTTTTACATAGCTTTTTACCCCCTTTTGTAATACCCCTAGGATGAACCCCAAGTGTACATATGAATGTAACTGTCATTTACATATAATTTGGTGACATGATAGCATGAGAAATTTAGTTTGGTTCTATGCATAGTAAGTTAGTGTGCGAGAATGTCATTCCAAAGGAGTGTGCGTAATTTTAAGATGATATAGCGTGTAGATTTATGTAGTTAGTGTATGCCTATGTAAATGTATATGAATTATGCACTAAAAGAGAAACAACTAAAGTTTAAAACATATTCTAGTTTAAGTGCACAAGGAGCAGTGTGCTAACAAGAAGAGCTTTCCAGGTTGGCGCACATTCCAGGATTCAGTGCAAACTGACTTAGTGTGGAAGTTTAGAAGGCTAGAGAGCCTTTTGTATATAAATTATGTTGTAATGTGCACATGTGTAAGAGTTCCAGGGTGGCACACTGAAAAGGATAGTGTGTGCACCCCAGAAGTTTTGTGCGCTCTTGTTTAGTGCGTGATCTTTATGTTTTGAGGCTGGTGATCCTGGATGCAAAAGATCAATACTGCAATATTGAGAATGTAAATGTAATCTGATGCTAATATAATGAAAACACATCAATGCGAAAGACTAACCACATAAAAGAGAATGGGGGGATTAAACTCCAATAGTTGAGGTTAAGGGGGCTAGATTAAATTGGATTAAACCCAAAAAGGAATATTATATTCGTATTTTTTATAAGTATAAAGAAAGGATATATTATTTTATCCTAAGTCCTAAGGAGGGGACAAGTGGCTGATGGAAATTCTCAATGTGACAAGTGTCAAGTTGGGAACATGAATCTAGAGATTTTGCACTTAGTACACTTTTCTGATCATTTGATCATCATTCAGGGACTGAGCTATGACCATGGCCCGACTATTATGTTATAGAACTAGATTGTTTTGTCATTGAAACTGACTATTACTGTGACCAATATTATGCTATTACTATCATAGATACATGTACGCTACTTAGCTTGGGGAGTTAGACTGAAGAAGTGGGTTTTTAGGCCCGTGAGACATTCCATTCTCTCTAGGTGAGAGAATTGTTGGGAGGAGCGTGGAAGGCCTACACGCAGTTGGTGTCATTTATTCAAAGATAAGTGCCAATTTGTGTGTTTAATTATGTTTTTCATTAATTTATTATGCAATTATTTTCATGAGTTTATTTTGTTATTCTCTGTGTATAATTTCATTATGATTGTGTATAATTTTGTTATGAATATGTATATAATCATGCACGACAGAGTATTTGTATGTTTTAATTTGTAGCAGAGATGATGATAAAAGAAAAGAGAATTGTTTTTGGTGTGATGAGACCAATTAAGAATGTGGTTGAGTATGTTACAAATTGGTATCAGATCAAGAAAGTTTTTAAGTGGCGTGACCCAGCCTAGGCGACTGGGTACATTACAAAATGGTATCAGAGCCTAGTTTTCAACACTGAGCCTGGATGGGCCAAATTAACATCATGCCAAAGTGCATTTTCATAGAGAATTGAATTCAAGAGTGACCGAATTTTCAATTACAGTGCATCCATGACGAAAACTGGAAGCAATTGAAGGGAATTAGGTAAAAGCCCCAATTTATGTTGCTAAATTCATGGAGAATTTGGGGAAAATTGGTTAAGTATTGATATATCCTTTAATTTTAATTATTGTTCAAGTAAATTTAGATAGGAATTGATCAAATTTGAAGTTACAGAGAAACCACGACAAATTGAGTGGAATTGTTTGAATAATATCCATAATTCATGAAGGAATTTGGAAATATTTGCACCAAAAATGTCAACCAGTGGCACACACAAGAATTTGTTATTGCAGAGGTTGAATTTGGATATACTGGAGTGAAATTGAACAGAAAATCCATGGTGGAAATTGCGTGAACATTGAGAAAAAGCCCCAAATTCTGCATCAAATTCTATGAAAAATCAATTGTCAAGAATAGTGTGCACACTAAGTAGTAATGATGCACATGAAGATTAAGGTGCATAGGAGTATGCATTAAAATTGGGAAACACACTATACAGAACTGGTGATGTGAAAAAATATTGTTGTGCAGATGTGTGCACTAACTATTTGGTGTTGTGCAAAAAATAATGGTACACAGAGTATGTACACTAAAATTTGGCACTGCATAGGGTATAGTTAGTGGAGTGCACAAGATATAAGTGTGTCGAAAAATGCACGAATTTTGTCATCACAAGGTGCAATCTTGTGTCGCATAAGTAATAGTCCGATTCACAAGATGTGCACTTGGAATTTTGGCAGAACATAGTTTGAATTGTTGGTGCACGCACAACATTGGTATGTTGTGTGTGCATAATCACATCTCTCGAAGGTATATTTACTAGTGTGCAGTGTGAAAAAACTAAATCTTGACGTGGTGTGGTGTAGTACTTGTAGTGCATGCAAAGTATTGATGCGCACCATAAAAATTGTGCTCAATGAAGTTTTTCGCGTGACAAAAAAATAAGCACATTAGTTATTGGCACATAGTACATGCGCTACATTCTATAATTGCATATGAAAAAATGGCGCATGCAATGTGTGGGTTATAATGGAGAAGTAGTGCATGCGAAGTCGATTGGGAAGTTAAATATTTACAAGAAATCAGAAGAAGGAATTTTGATGCTGTATGGAAACATAATTGTATATCATTTCATGACTTTGTTAAATTGTTAGCCTAACAAATTTTATTGGCTACACATTTTGCAGATTTAACAACATTAGATCATAATAGGATTAAAAAAAGTTTAGAATCATGGAAGATGTGCAGGGAATTTATAGCCATGAAGAAAATATCATAGAAATGTATGTTCATATGGGTAACGAAGGTACATATTCCAATGGACATGGAGAAGGTAAAGAAGAAAGCATGAACATCGTAGATACCATAAAAAATTATACAAAAGGATGTCTTGAGCTACAAAGCTGATAATGAGAGGCTTATGAAAGCCAAGGAGCAGCTAGAAAAATTCAACATCAAGCTAATGCAAAGCTTGGACATAATTGAGAAGAAGATGGATAAGGAAATTGAGGCAAGAATATTAGGGAGCCATAATTCTCATGATAAGTAGGGAAGAACAGTGCACAACATAAGTGTTGGCAAGCATTACAATCACTCTCCAAGGCATTCAACTAGGAGAGTGCGCAAAAGTGCAAGTCCATCTCCTGTCAGGAAGAAAAAGAAGAAGTCTGGAGTGGATGAACTACGGGGGGAAATGAACAAAATAAAGCCTCCTAATTTTGATGGTGAACACAAGAATGATGAGGATGGAGAGACTTGGTTTCTAAATATGAGAAAGTATTTTCAATTGTATAACTACTCTTCACTAGAAGAAGGAAAATTTTATATTTATCGGGTCAATGAAAAATAATCTATGTGGTGGGACCAATATGTGAAAGTACAACATATTGATGAGAATAAGGTGACTTGGAGAGAATTCAAGAGGTATTTTCAAAGGAAATACTTGACTAAGAGATACTATGACAAGAAGATGAAGGAATTATTTGAACTCAAGCTTGGGAGTATGACCATAGATGATTATGAAAGAAGGTTTTTAGAACTGTTGAAATACGTTTCCTTCATCAAGGATGAGAAAGTTAAGATTCAAAGATATTTGAGTGGGTTGCCATCATTTATCAGTGACAAGATACAATATGATGACCCTAAAACCTTGGAGGAAACCATAAGAATGGCTAAGTGTCTTTATGATCGGCATAAAGGGAAAGAAACTTACCAAAAATCTTGGAGAGACTAGAAGAAAAGCAATATGGAACATAGGAAGAAGGGGGTTAAGCCACGATTCTTTATAAATAATTATCAGGAACAACCAACTACTAAAGAATCCAGAATGAAAGAATCATTAGGGAAAAGGCCAAGGAAACAACCTATTCAATGTTGGGGTTGTAAGGGAGATCATTTGTATAGATATTTCCCTCATAGAAGTGAAAGAGTGAGGACTATTCACAATGCATAGCAAGATGAGACAATGGAAGACATGGGAAGAAGTGTACCTTATATCTATGCAGCCTTGGACAAAAAGAAATATGAATTTCAGTTGCATGTGATCGAAGTCAAAGATAATATTAATAACCATCCCATTTCCATTTTAATTGATTAAGGAGATAGTCATAGTTATCTAGATCCTAAGATGGTAGAAATATTTCATTTTCCAAAACAACAATATTGGAAAACCTTGGATGGTGCATCTAGCTACATGAGCTAAAAGAAAAATTAACGAGATGGTTAAGGAATATCCAATGAGCATGAATGGACTAAACACCAACGTGGAGTTGAACATCATACCTTTAGGTTCCTATGACTACCTAATTGGTATGGATTGGTTGGACCAACACCATGTTGTTCTATACTATTACAATAAATCATTATTTAGTTGTTGGGATGAGGAAGGTAACTTAAGAACAGTACAAGGAATTCCTAGAGAAGTGAATGTCAGAGAAATTTCAGCCTTGTAGCTGAAGAAACATTACAAAAAAGGGTGCCAAATATTTGTCACGCAGATGCTAGAGACACCTAGGATAAGCTTCCAAACATTGAATATTTTTCACTCCTAAAATAGTTTGAAGATGTATTCAAGGAAATACCAAGATTTCCACCTAAAAGAGATATCAACTTCTCTATCAATTTGATTCCTGGAGTAGCTATAGTATCTAAGAATCCCTACAGGATGAGTACAACCAAACTGAAGGAATTGAAAATGTAACTTGAAGAGCTTTTGAAGACGGGATATGTACACCCAAGTGTGTCACCTTGGGATGCCTCAATATTATTTGTGAAGAAAAATAATGGAACCTTGAGACTTTGCATTGACTTCGGGAAATTGAACAAGGTAAATGTGAAGAATAAATATCCTTTGCCTAAGATAGATGACCTCTTTGATCAGTTGAAAGATGAAAAAATATTCTCGAAGATCGATATGATATCAGGCTATCATCAGGTAAGAATTAAAGAAGAAGACATCAACAAGACTTCTTTCAGAACAAGATATGGCCATTATGATTTCACAGTGGTGGCCTTTGGGTTAACAAATGCACCAGTTCTATTCATGTGTCTCATGAATGGTACATTCATGAATTATTTGGATAATGTTTTCATTGTATTCTTAGATGACATTCTTATATATTCAAATTCATAGGAATAGCATGAAAAACACTTAAGGATGGTGTTACAGGTATTGAGGGAGCATCAATTGTATGCCAAATTGATCAAGTGCTCATTTTATCAGAAGAAGATTCATTACTTGGGCCATATTATTTCAGAGCAAGGGATAGCAGTATGTCCTAAAAAGATAAATGCCATGGAGGGATGGCCAACACTAAGGAATGTCTTAAAAGTGAGATCATTCATGGGCCTCGCAGGTTACTACAAGATATTTATTGAAGGATTCTCAAGGATTTCACATCGAATCACTTCCTTACAGAAGAAAGGTGGGAAGTTTGAGTGGACTCAATATTGTGAAAGAAGTTTCCAATACTTAAATCATTTATTAACAAGTGATCCAATACTGAGGATTGTTGATCCAACTGAAGATTTCATTGTATGTATTGATGCATGTAAATAGGGATTGGGTGGAGTCCTTAGTCAAAATGGGTATGTGGTGTGCTATGAATCAAGGAAGTTGAAGGAGCATGAAAGACACAATGCAACTCATGATTCGAAGTTGGCATCCATAGCGGATACCTTGAATATGTGGAGGGACTACCTCATGGGGAAAATATTTGAGTTGAGGATAGACCATAGTGTTTTGAAATACTTGTTTGGACAACCAAATTTAAATGCCATACAAAGTAGGTGGTTAGATTTTCTCAATGAATATGATTTTTATATTAAACATATCAAAGGTAAATAAAACAAGGTGGTTGATGCACTCAAAACGAGAGTGCATGAGTTGGATGCTACAACCATTAGCATGTACCATTAATATTTGAAAGATAGAATTATAGAAGCTACAAAATTAGATCACAAATACGTGGAGGTAAAGGAAAAACTTCAACAAGGTAAATTACAACATAAATTTGAATATTATACGCTAGAAAGTGATGAAATTATCATATACTGAGGAAGAATTTATGTGCCAAATTCTCGAGAATTGAAGAATCTAATATTGGGAGAAATGCATAATGTACCTTATGATGGACACCCAGGTTACCAGAAAAATATTGCAAATGTCAAGAGCCAATATTATTGGTCAGGCATGAAGAAAGAAATTATTGATTTCATTTCCAAGTCTTTGGCATGCCAAAAGTTCAAGGCTAAGCATAGACATTCATATGGATTGCTACAACCATTGCCCATTTCTGAGTGGAAGTGGGAAGTGGTAACAATGAATTTTATTACTAAACTACCAAGAACTAGAAAGAAGCATGATTATATCATGGTAGTGGTGGAAAATCTTACCAAAGTTGCCCATTTTGTTCTAGTAAAGATTACTCATAAGGCCGTTAACATAGTTGATATTTATTTGAAATAAATAGCTTGATTACATGGAATTCCCAAGACAATTGTGTCTGATAGAGATTCAAAATTTACCTCAAATTTTTGGAAAAAAATGTTCAAGGGATTTGGAACAAATATGCATTTTAGCATAGTTTATCATCTGGAGTCAGATGGGCAGAAATAAAGGGTGAATAAATTAATAGAAGATATGTTAAGGATATATATCATGGATAAACCATCCAAATGGGAGGATTATCTACACTTGGTAGAGATTTCTTACAAAAATGGGTACAAATAATCCTTGAATATGATCCCATTTGAGGAACTTTATGGCAGAAAGTGAAACACACCAATAAGTTGGGAAAACCTAGCAGACCATGCAATAGTTGGACCAGAACTACTCAAGGAAATGGAAGAGAAAATGATAAAAATAAAATAGAATTTAAAGGTTGTGCAGGACAAGAAGAAAAGTTATGTTGAAAAGGGAAAAACTCAAAAGGAATTTAAAGTGGGTGATCATGTGTTTCTGAAAGTAAAGGCCAACAAAAGTCCCCTAAGATTGGGAAATTTCTCAAAGTTGGCAGCTCGTTTTTGTGGGAAATTTGAAATACTGAAAAGGATTGGGATTGTAGAATATATGCTTGCCTTGCCTGCATCAATGCATATTCATAATGTATTCCATGTATCATCAATTAAAAGGTATGTACTTGATACTAATCATGTCATTGAATGGAATGTGATTCAGGTGGAGCAAGAAGGTAGTTTTCAAGTGAATCTGGTGTGCATATTGGATTATAAGATCAAGTAGCTCTAGAATCGAGCCATAGAGATAGTAAAGGTCTAATGGACCTGGTACAAGCCTGAGGATGCAACTTGGGAGAATGAGGATGCTATACGGGCAGAGAACCCACATATTTTGAAAACTTTTAAAATTTTGATTGTACATGTGTATATAATGCATTGAGGATAGTGCATAAATAAGGGGGAGGGGATTGTAATACCCCTAGGCTAAAACCCAAGTGTACATATGAATTTAACTGTCATGTAAATATAAGTTGGTGAGTTGATAGTATAAGAACTTTAGTTTGGTTCTGCGAACAGTAAGTTGGTGCACGTGAATATCATTCCAAAGGAGTGCACGTAGTTTTAAGATGATATAGCGTGAAACTTTATGTAATTAGCACGTGTTGTGTAAATGCACATGAATGTCACAATAAAAGAGGAATATTTTAAGTTTATAGAATGCGTTGGCTTAATTGCTCAAGGAGTGGTGTGCTAAAAAGAAGAGCTTTCCAAGTTTGCATAGATTCTAGGATTCAACACACACTAACTTAGTGCGCATGTTTTGAAGGACAAAGAGCATTTTGTATATACATTATGTTGTAATGCACACCTATGTAAGGGAGTGAGGGTGGTGCACTGAAAAGGAGAGTGCATGCACCTCAAAAGTTCCATGTGCACTAGATTAGTGTGCGAGCTTTATGTTTTGAGGTTGGTGAGCTTGGATGAAAAAAACAAATCCGCGGTATTGAGAATGTAACTATAATCTGATGCTAATATAATGAAAAAACATCACTGCGGCATACCAACCACATAAAAGAGAACGGGGGGATGAAACTCCACTATCTAAGGTTAAGGAGGCTAGGTTAAAGGGGTTTAAACCCAAAAAGGAATATTATAAATATTTCTTATAAGTATAAAGCAAGGATATATTATTTTATCCTAAGTCCCAAGGAGGGGACAAGTGGTTGATGGTAGTTCTCAATGTGACAAGTGTCAAGTTGGGAACATGCATCCATAGATTTTGGACTTAGTACACTTTTCTGATAATTCGATCATCATTAAGGGAATGAGTTGTAAGCATGACCTGAATGTTTTATCATAGAAATGGAGTGTTATGTATTGAACCCTACTGTTACCTTGGCCAATATTATTCTATTACTATCGTAGACACATGTACATTGCTTAGAGTGGGGAGTTAGACTGAAGGGGCATGTTTTCAAGTACATGAGACATTTCATTCTTTCTAGGTGATAGAATTGTTGGGAATTATTTCTCAAGGTGCCAAATCGCAGTGACAGGGCTCTAAGACTTCTTGTCTAGGTTGTTGTTGAATCCCTGGAAGGGAAGTGGGGTAGTGGAAGGATGGTTGAGGTGATAAGGGGCACACTTCCTAGGGTGGGAAAGGAATGTGGGGAATGAGAGGTTGTAGGTTGTCAATGTGAATTGGAATATGTTACATACTTTCCTGTAATTGAATCACCGATAACTGAGTTACCTCAGATTGAGTTCATGTTCAGTAAGATACTTTAGCCTGGTTGGGAACCCTTACCCAAGTGGATTTTATCCCTATCTTAGGGGTGAACCACTATTGATATTTATGAACAATGCGGTCTAAGGCTGGGAGGAACATGGAAGGCATGCATGCAATTGTTTTCATTTATTCAAAGATAAGTGCCAATTTGTGTGTTAAATCATGTTTTTCAGTAATGTATTATGCAATTGTTTTCATGAGTTTATGTTGTTATGTTGTGTGTATAATTTTGTTATGATTGTGTATAATAATGTTATGAATATGTATATATTCATGCATGGAAGAGTATTTGCATGTTTTAATTTGTATCAGATTTGATGACAAAAGAAAAGAGAAGTGTTTTTGGTGTGATGTTCCCAATTAAGAATGTGGTTGGGTATGTTACAAGTTGGTATCATAGAAATAAATTTTTTAGGTGGTGTGACCCAGCCTGGGTGGTTGGGCATGTTACACCTTTTAACATTAAAATTTCCTTTAGATTAATGAAAATTCTCTAGAGATGTTTTGTTATGAAGTTTTCCTTGAGAGATGTTTCTCTTTCTCATAGGTGTTGTTACATCTAGTGGCATTTTTCGAATTCTTCAACAAGTATTGTGCTCCTTACTGGCATATAGGGTAGGTTTCATTCCACCTACATAATGCATTTATCCATATCAATCACATATTTTCCATAGGTTTAACCCCATTCATTGCAGTAGTATACCTTTGAGTGCTCTAAAAGTGTTGTTTGCATATGGTAGAGCTTACCTCTTCATGGGTGTCCTAGTTAGTACCTCACTAGCCATTTTGGCACCCATGCTACAGTTTTCTCTATAGGATTGGAAGCCATGTTTAGTCTCTCCATGAATTTGCATTGAAGTTTCATATCTTCTTCTCATATTTTGCTAGCCAATAACCTGTGGGGATTCCAAAAAAATAAATGTTGAGTTGTACTTGCATTTTGTATTGACCACTCGTGATTTTTGGGCCTAATGCTAGCTTCAACTTGTTATTATATAGCCACTTTTAAATGCATTCTCGAAAATTTACCAGCCTTGCAATACTAGCCTTTGTGACTTTACACCTTTTATCTCTTGAGAAAAATTCCCTAAGATTACATATCCTGCATGTGTTTCCTTGCATTGAGCATAGGTATGTTCCTTGCGCACGGAACTAGTTTTCTCACCCTTGATGCTCATTTCATCCATTGTACTATAGAATTGTTTAATTCTTTTTCAGTCTTTATAATATGAAAAAGACAAAAAAATAAAAAAATAAAAAAAGAAGGATGGGAATGAGTCTTGTTTTTTATATGGAACTTACTTGTGTCTCCCTTGAACAGAGCACAATCTTATGAATCTTAACCTCATTATTGGGTTTAGTATGGATTTAGGAGGCCTTTTTTCTCATTGTTTAGCATAATCTCCTTCATTTGGTTATTCTCCCAATCATATGGAGTGTTTCTTTATGCCTCCTGTGTCGCAGACGTATACTAGTTTATAGTCAATGTTGCCTAAGTCACGTTTTTATGTCATGTTTATGTTCAAGGGAATTCAACTTTTGTTAGACATTTTACAGAATCCTTGAATTTCCAAGTTGTCCTTCCTGTGTGTCAAGTACCTCTTGGTTTTCCATGTATCTTTGTATCTCACTCATGCTACTATATGTAACACCCCAGGTTTTGAGCCCCCATGTTAAATAATGTATTGTTACATTGTTGAGAGGTCAAAGTGCCCAAACAATTATGAAAAGGCCAGTGTGCCTAAGAAATGTAATGTTTTGATCATTATTAATAATAAATACATCTATGGCTGCTAGATAGATAAGAAATAGAGTTATAGGAGGCTATGATTCCATAAGAGAGGGGGATTGAGGGGCTAAGTGCTTATTTATTTTATATTACCCATTTTTTTGTAATGGGGGGGAAATTAGTTATGTGATCTCTTGGGGGAATTCCAAGAGGTTCTTGATCCCCACAAATTACAAAAAATTGTCCCTGGTCTATGGAAGGGGTTCCTCGAGTTGGCTAATTATCTCATTCGTTTTGGTCATTCACTCACTCTCATTCCTGTCCCCATTCTGGTGTTATTGTTGGTCACCTCACACATTCATTCACCCGATTTTTTCATTGTTCATCCTCTCTCATGGATTATGTACTCCATTCATTCATTCACTCACTCACCTTTCCTCTTTTTCATGTCTTGTCTTGGGAAAGGAAGATGAATTATTGAAGAATAACCATGGTTGTTGGCTATATATATTGTTGGTGTAATCCAACCATGATTGGAGGCATGCATGTCTGAGATGCTTGCCCTGTGTTCATCTTTGATCACAGTTGTGAGTCCTGAGAGTCCCAGCATGGAGATTCTAGACTAGCTACACTGGAACCCTGGAAGGAGATGGAACCTTTGAGGGATTGTGTGGAAGAGAAGGGTGGAGGTCCATTCTCTTGGGTGGTGTAGGATGGGTAGAAGAGATTTGGGTACTTGGATTGTTGTGAGTGTTTGAGAATCCCGTGAGATCTTGAGTATTGACTGGTTTGGGAAGCCAAGTAACACTCTGGAACCATCCTTGTGGATTCATAACCCTGGCTTGGGGGTGACATTGTTGTTGAGACTTGGAACAACAGTGTCTACGGTTGGGTGGAATGTCCTTAGTTTGTAGCCAGTTGGTGTCTTCTTTTATAAAAGATAACTATTCTCTGTTATGGTTTCTTTTGCTTGTGTATTTATTTCTGCTACGTATCAAATTATTATACCTGAGATTGTACCTATAATATGCATGATTTATAGTTAATGATGTGCATGGTATATTATGCATGTATTTTATGTTGCGGTATGAATCTTGATCATTGAATGTATGTATTTCATTCTTCTTTATTAATTAATTGTTATCAGATATTTGAAATCAGCCAAGAGGTGCATTCTTGGTGTGGCATGCCCATCCTCTAGGAGGTTGGGTATGTTACAATTTGGTAACATAGTAGAATTATAGTGGCATTTCCCAGCTTGGGTGGTCGGGGATGTTACAAATCAGTATCAAAGATTCTAGTTCAAACACCGGACTATTATGGGCCAGAACAAGTGTGAATCAGGAAGATTTGTTGTCAAATATTTTATATGTTTGGGTGAATTTGGGGAAAATCGGTGGAAACGTTTGAGTTAAATTACCTAAATTCATGAACATATCTGAGTATGAATGATTCTAGGATTGTCTAAGAAGTTAATAGATTCAATATGCGTAGTTGTGGAGTCGAATTCAACTTAAAAGTTCAAAAAATTCAAATTTTAATGGTCATTATAATGTTGGACAAAGTTTGGTGAAATTACCAAATTGACGGCTGGGATTGATTCAAAGATTTGAAAAATGAGGAACATTGACAGTTCATATTCATTTCAGTTGTTTGGGGAGGTGGATAATGTTAGCACTCTGTAATTTTCCCAAGGATGTGGAGGCAGTCACAGAGGCAACATCAAAACCACTTCGAGTTAGGGATCTAGCCCTTTGAGACTCAGAGAGGGATCTCTCTGTCAAATTTAGATTTGTTTGAAATAGAATATTAGGCTAGTTATGTAGAATAGGATACATTCTTGGAGTTTTCTGGTTGAGACAACAAAAGAAGACCATTGGACTATGGGGTCTGTGACAAGTTTGAAATTAAACATAGGTTTATAAGGTATTTCCATAGGGAAAGGTAATGAAAACGTTGGACCTTTTAGAAATAAAATGATGTAGAGAAGGAACAGACGAGATAATCAACTACAAAAAAAAAGCATTCAAGAATTTCTTAATTGTAGTATCAGAGGAAAACATTAAGATTCTCAAAAGCACTGCACAGAGTATCAGGGATAAATTCTACGTTAAATCTCCTTTTGAAAATTAGAAAGAGAGAAACATAATTAAGACTGATTAGAATCACATTCAACAATGAAATAAAGACTTCACCAATCGTCGACATACAGGAATCCTGTGAAAAAGTCCCTTTGTATTCCTGGTGAATCAGAAAAATACCACAGAGAATAGCCTTCATGGGTCCAATGATCAACAAAATTTTACATTAAAATCCTATGAATAAATAGGGGAGATCCCCCAACAAGTTTTGTAAGTCAGATTTAATTGCCTCGGCCAAAAATAGCCACAAATCCCCAAAAATTTGGAACTATCCACCATGAAAGACAGGCCGAATTTCTGCGAAGAAGAGGTCCACTTAGACACTTGTTTCTCTTTAATCATGACACCTGGGAAAAAAATGAAAGATTTTATTGTATATGGGCATGTGCTGGAAAAAAAAATCCTTCGGTTTCACCAAATTTTCCTCCAGATCACCGTAAAATCTCCCATAAAATCAAGACTGTAATAGAAAAATGAAAAACTGGAAAATAGGGCCTTGAAGATGGCTTTGATTCTCTTTGATCGTGGAACCTATGAAAAAACTGAGAGAGGTTTTGTTATTCATCTTGTTATAGAGAAAAAACCTCTCAGTTTTTCAAAATGCAATTTATTTTGCCCAGAAATCATTTTTAAAGTTAACTGGTCAAAACGCTGCGAAAGCGGTTTTTTTTTCCGGGTCAAAGTGGTATTCTGGACCCTCTCTAAGGTGGTAAGAGTTTTTTTTTTTTTTGGGGGGGGGGTTCCACTGGCCTATGGATCCGAAACCTTTCCAGGGGGTGTTTTTAGAAACTACTCCATTCCGGACCCCCCCCTCTCGTTAAACTTCGGATGGCGAGGGGGGGTCCGAAATTTTCCTTATTCGTTGATTTAATTTATGTGATGTGATTGTATGCATGGAGTTGGAAGGGTGGTAAGTTGGAAGGGTGGTCTAGAGTGGCAGAGGTATGATGCAATGGATGGATGATACGTTGGGATAGGTCCCACCGAAAAAACCGCCTCATTC
>JZKD02S1412639.1:1422524-1497818 GCA_000966675.3 Picea glauca
CGAAATTCAATCTCAACCGTAGATCTATGCACCGACCTCTCATCCATTTAGATGCACACCTTATTTATACCTGATTTCAGACCCCCCCTATTGTTAAAGGTAGAACGGTCGAGGGGGTTTGGAAAATCTTGTGAACCGTACATCTCAGCGCCAGCCTCCCAACCGTTCATTTATGCGATGTCTTTACTCTATGAGCGTAAAGTCATATTTTCTCCAAAACTTAGGATAAGTGTATTATGTGGATTTTGTGCACTTCTTCCCTTGCTTTTGTCTCCATGGGGCTAGGAAAAACCACTCAGTGTCAACAACCATGAATTTTCTTTTCTTTTCCTTTCCTTGAAAATAATTTGCAAAGATGAAATATTATTTGCAAGCCAAAATACACCCAGATTCAAAAAAAAAAAATCCAGTCACCAGATGATACTATGAATTATAGGGTTATAACAGATAAAATCAATGATCAAGATCATCTTGGACGAGAGATAAATGACCCAGATTCACTGAGGATTTTGTCAAAAAATCTAAGGTGGAAGTTCGCCAACGAAAATCACCGATGACCGATGGTCGGGGATCGATGAGTTGGGTGAAGGGTTGAAGATCGACCAAGGAAAATCATCGATCCCCGATGAAATATGGCCGGGGATCAACATATTCTTGTAAATGTTTCATTTTTTTTCGAACAAGGAAAATTTTCGATCGTCGATGACCGATGGTTGGGGATCAGAATATTTTGGTGAAGGTTTTTTCTTTTCTAGACAAAGAAAACCTCTGAAGTCCCAAAATCCAGAGTAAATTTGGACCATTTGTGTTTAAGGACATGTGTCTGCAGATCAGCCTATTCGAGGATTCGATGTTTGGGGGATTTGTGGTGTAGTGTGGAGAAGTGTCTTGAAGTTCCAAAGTTATGAAGTCCCGAAGTTGTGAGGCACTAGAGTGATGTGGCATGTTGATGTCACCTAGGGTGACATGGAAACACTTGATGCTTGCCATGTGTCACCATGTTTCATTCTTTTCAAATATTGTTCATCCCAGTTAGTATATGGCATGTGTCACTAGTCAGATAGGGCCACATGTCTATGCCTTATTCTCTTCCACATAGCACTTCCTTGGTGCTTAGTTACTGACGAAGACTGCAGGAGTTCGCTAGTTCAAATTTATATAGGAATGAAGTGTGATGAAGGTGAAACCCCTGAAGCTATGAAGAGTGGAGTAAATCCTCCCCATTGTTCAAGAGGGGACACATGGTAGTAGATCCTGTAGTCCAGAGACTTGGCACTCTGGAGGATTCAAGGCATAACCAGTTGGGTTCAAGAACTCTCGAAGGTCAAAGTCCATCACATCCATTGAATATAGTTAACACCTGGTGCAATATCTCAAGGTCTAGAGACTTGGTACTCCAAAGAATTTGTGTTGCAGGTTTCTTTGAATCAAGAACTCCCAAAGGACGAAGTTAATATCCATCGTTGATCGGGAGATGATACGTGGAGGAAGGAGAGGACCTCTGGTATTTCATCACTCCAAGATATATGTGGAGAGTTGCTTTGGAAAGCCCCAAATCCTAGAGCTGTGAAGGAAATCCTAACCGTTGATCAGGATAGGTTACGTGGCAACAAATCCTGTCTAGAGACTTGGCACTCTAGAAGAGTTGAGAGTATAGACATTTCAAAAATCCTAAAGCTCGAAGTCCTGAAGCTCCTATTGACCTTCGATCCTAGACCTCAATTGATTTTAAACCACATGATCTGATATGTAGTAATTCTAACATAGAAAAATGCGAGGAAGGATTTGGCCCGCGATTTCGAGACGTGGTCACTTGGGAAAGTGGTTTGAAGGAAGTGCATATGAAGAATTTATTTCCTTATATTCCTAGGGATAACATGGAAGTTTTATTTATATATAATTCCTCATTATTTGAACAAAATAAGGACATGTAGAATTATTGATAATTTTTTTTATCATATGCTTAACTTTGAAAAAATGGTCACTTGCACATTTTGTAGAATTAAGGGATTTAAGAATATCAACTCAGAATGTGTATTGAAGAAATGGAAGAAGGAAAGGGAGCCTCTAGCCATGATAAAGAGTATGAAGGCTAGAATACCATAATTGGTAATGCATAGATAGAATCCAAAATACCCAAGGTCCGAGGGGAGAAAGAAACATTGCTAGAAACTGTGAAGAGACTGAAAATAGAAGTGCAAAGCTACAAGGAAGATAATGAGAGTCTGATGAGAGAGAAAAGTTAGATAAATTCTTGATTGCTGGAGAGATTAAATGAGTTGCAAGGTCAAGCCAAGAATGGCTCAAAGAAAGAGGAAGAAGGCAAGTATCATGAAAGAAGAGATGATCATGGAAGAGCAGGTTATTTCAGAAGTGATAGCAGAGCTCATAGGCACCAATCACCTCCTTATTCAATAAGAAATTTTTATGCATATGAATATTCATTAAGAATACCAAAGGTGTCTCTTGTTAGGCACCAAAGAAGGAGACATGAAGTGGACAATTTTCAAGGATATTTTAGGAAGCTCAAGCCACCATCCTTTGATGGTGAAAGGGAAAGGGAAAGGGAAGATGATGTTGAAGCATGGTTGCTTAGATTCAGGAGATATTTCCAATTGCATAACTATTCATCCAATCTAGAAGCCAAATTTTCCACCTACCACTTACATGGGAAAGTTTATATATGTTGGGATCAACTGAAGAAAGTTGAACATACTAATGAGAATAAGATTACTTGGAAGAAATTCAAGAAGTATTTCCAGGAGTATCTCTCAAAGCATTTTCATGACAAGAAAATGCAAGAGTTATTTGAAATTAGGCTGAGAAGCATGTCTATGGTAGAATATGAGAATAATTTATTGGGGTTGTTAAAGTATGTTGGTTTTATAAATGATGAAAATGTGAAAATACAAAGGTTTTTGAGTGGATTGCCAGCCTTTTATAAAGAAAATATTTGGTATGATGATCCCAAGACCTTGACTGAGGCCATCAGGAAGGATAAATACCTATATGAGAAAGGTCAGGGTAGATATTCCATGCATAAATATTGGAAGGACAAGAATAAGGAGAAGTCTGATCAGAGGAGGAAGGGATTTAAACCTCCTTTCATTATAAATGAGTCTAATAAAAATCAGCAATACCAGTATGCTAAGGATGATTCCAAGAAAGAAGACTCCTTGGGAAAAATGGGAATACCACCAATCCAATGTTGGGGATGCAAAGAGGATCACTTGTACAAGGATTTGCCACATAGAAAGGAAAGAGTGAAGACTATACACAACATCCAAGAGGCTACAATAGTCAAAGACACAGGAAGAATTTATGCATCCTTAGATGATCGACAAGTAGAATACCAATCCAACATGATCGAGGTGGAAGGTAAGATCATAAATCATCCTATTGTTATTCTAATTGATTCAGGAGAAATTCATTGTTACATTGATCCTAAAATAGTGGATAGTTTACATTTGGATAAAAGTAAGCTTGGAAAATCAAATTTGGTTCAACTATCCACTAGAACCAAAAGAAGAATCCATGAGGTGGTCATAATTTGTTCCATAAGTCTTAATGGTGTGAATACTAGTGTTGATATAAATATCATACCATTGAGGTATTATGATATTCTAATTGGAATGTATTGGTTGGACAAGCATCATGTTGTCCTATATTGTCATAAAAATAAATTTACATGTCTTGATGGAGATGGAAAACAAAGAACTATGAAAGGAGTTCCAAGACCCATCTCTATAAGGGAGATTTTAGTCTTACAGTTGAAGAGAATTTTCAGAAAAGGATTTCAATTGTATGCTGCCCATGTGGAGGAGCCAAAAGATACAAAGGGGAAAATCCTTGAAGATTTATCAAGGATGTATTCCAAGAAATACTAGGGTTTCCACCAAAAAGGGAAATAGATTTCTCTATTGATGTAGTGCCAAGATCTTCCTCGGTGTCAAAAACACCTTATATAATGAGTACACTTGAGTTAAAATAATTACAAATGTAGTTGGAGGAATTGTTGAAGAAAAGGTACATATGTCCAAGTGTTTCACCTTGAGGAGCACCAGTACTCTTTGTCAAAAAGAAGGATGGAACCTTGAGGTTGTTTATTGACTTTCGACAACTAAATAGGTATACTATAAAGAACAAGTATCCTCTACCCATAATTGATGACCTATTTGATCAACCAAGAAGAGAAAAGATATTTTCAAATATAGACTTGAGATCAAGATACTATTAGGTAAGAATCAAAGAAGAAGACACCCATAAGACATCCTTTAGCACCAGGTATGGGAATTATGAGTTTGTAGTGGTGCCATTTGGATTGTCCAATGCACCAACTGTCTTTATGTGCTTAATGAATGGCATATTCACAAATTACTTGGATAAGTTTTTCATAGTATTCTTGGATGACATACTTGTCTATTCTATGTATGAGGAGGAGCATGAACATCACCTAATATTGGTATTGCAAGTGTCGAGGGAACATCAGTTGTATTCCAAGATGAGTAAGTGTTATTTTTATCAAGAGCAGATCCATTACTTGGGGCACATTATTTTAGAACATGGTATAGCAGTAGATCCTGAAAATATTGAAGCCATTAGAGGATGGCCAAAATGCAGGAATGTTTCAGAAGTTAGATCTTTTATGGGGTTAGATGGTTACTACATAATATTTATAGCAGGGTTTTCTAATATTTCTCATCCCATCCTTTCTTTTCAAAAGAACAAAATTAAATTTGAATGGACAACAAAATGAGAAGAAAAATTTAATTTTCTGAAGGAATTACTTACTAGTGCACCTATTTTGAAGATTGCTAACCCAAATGAGAATTTTTTGGTATGTACAGATGCATGCAAGGAAGGACTTGGTGGAGTCCTCACTCAAAATGGACATGTCATTTTTTATGAGTCTAGAAATATTAAGGAACATGAGAGAAATTATGCCACACATGATTTGGAGCTTGCTTCCATTGATCATGCATTGAATATGTGGAGGCATTATCTCATGGGAAAGAGATTTGAATTAAGAATAAACCATAGTGGTCTGAAGTATCTTTTTGAACATCCAACTTTGAATGTCATGAAAACAAGATGACTAGAATTTTTAAGTGAATACGCCTTTGATATCAATCATATCAAAGGAAAAGAAAATAAAGTTGTCGATGCACTTAGTAGAAGAGTGCATCTCATGCATGCTACAGTTGTCATTATGCATTAGTCAGACTTGAAGAGCATAATTTTAGATGTTGTTGTTACAGATCACCATTACCTATAGGTAAATGAAATCTTAAATAAAGGAGATGTACAACAAAAAATGAAAGAGTATGAGATGAAGGAAGATGGACTACTTATGCATAAAAATAGAATTTATGTTCCTAGTTCCGGAGAAATTAGGAATTTGGTATTAAAAGAAATGCATAATGTTCCATATGCTATACATCTCGGTTACCATAAAACAATTACAACAATAAGAAGTCAGTTATTTTGGATGGGAATGAAAAATGATGTTGTTGATTACATCGCCAGATGTATGGAATGTCATAAAGTGAAGGCTGAGTATAGACACCCAATGGGTTTGCTACAACCATTACCAATTCCAGAGAAGAAATGGGAATTGATAACCATTGAATTTATAACTAAATTGCCCAGAACAACAAGGAAACATGATTAAATCATGGTGGTGGTTGATAAATTGACAAAGGATGCTCATTTTGTTCCTGTAAAATCAACTCATACATAAGCTAATATTGTAGAAATTTACATGAGGGAGATTGCTAGGTTGCATGGGATACGTAGGACAATTGTCTCAGACAGAGACACAAAGTTTACTTCAAATTTTTGGAAAGGATTATTTAAAGGATTTGGCAAAAATATGAACTTTAGTGCAACATACCATCCACAGTCAGATGAGAAGACAAAGAGGGTCAACCAAGTAATTGAAGACATGTTAAGAATGTATGTGATGGATAAGACATATAAGTGGGAAGATTACATGCACTTGGTTGAGTTTGCCTATAATAATGGGTATCAAGATTCATTGAATATGAGCCCATTTGAAGCATTTTATGGTAGAAAATGTAGTACTCCACTAAGTTGGGCCAACCTAGTAGATAGAGTGGTACTTGGGCCAGAGTTGCTCAAGGAAATGGAAGACTAGACGGTTAAGATTATGCAGAATTTAAAGGAAGCTCAGGACAGACAAAAGGTTTATGCCAACAAGAATAGAACAAAAAGATAATTTAAAGTAGGAGAGCATGTGATTTTGAAATTAAATCCTAAGAAGATCTCTTTGAAGTTGGGTAGTTGTACAAAGTTGGCAGCCAGATTCCGTGATCCATTTGAGATATTGGACAGAATAGAGCCAGTTGCATACTTGCTTGCATTTCTTGTTTCCATGAATGTGCATACTCTATTTCATGTATCTTTTCTAAATAAATATGTACATGATCCTAACCATGTTATTTATTAGCATATGATTCATGTAGTGACAGGGGAAGACTTTCAGGTCCAGTCAGTGTGAATACTGGACAAAAAAGTCAAAATGCTTCGGAATCGAGTTGTAGAGCTGGTAAAAATTCAGTGGACCTGCTGCGATCCTGAAGATGCTACCTAGGAGCATGAATATGCCATGCGGGCATAGTACCCACAACGTTTTGAATAAATTTTGGAATTTTTATTCATGTTTTGTATATGCACTGAGGACAGTGCCAAAATAAGAGGGAGGGGATGTAACACCTCGAGTTTCTATCCCCCATATTAAATAATGTATTGTTACATTGCTAAGAGGCCAGAGTCTCCAAAAAATTATGAAAAGGCCAGTGTTCCTAAAAAATGTAATCTTTTGATCATTATTAATAATAAATACATTGTTGTCTACTAGACAGACAAGGACTAGATTTATAGGGGGCTATGATTCCACAAGAGAGGGGGTTTGAAGGGATAAGTGCTTATTTATTTTATATTACCCATTTTCTGTAATGGGGGGAGGGGATTAATTACATGAGCTCTTGGTGGAATGCCAAGAGGTTCTTGATCTCCACAAAGTACAAAAACAAATCCCCGGTATGTGGAAGGGGCTCCTCGGGTTGGCTGATTCTCTCATTCATTTTGGTCATTCTCTCACTCTCATTCTCATCCCCATTCTGGTGTTGTTGTTGGTCTCCTCACATGTTCATTCACTCAATTTGTTCACTGTTCATCCTCTCTCATGGAGTTTTTACTCCATTCATTCATTCACTCACTCACCTTTCCTGATTTTCATGTATTGGCTTGGGAAAGGAAGATGAATTGTTGAAGAACAACCACAGTTGTTGGCTGTAGAGATTGTTGGTGTAATCTAGCCATGATTGGAGTCTTGCATGTTTGAGATGCTTGGCATGTGTTCATCTTTGATCATAGTTATGAGTCCCGAGAGTCCCAACATGGAGATTTTGTACCAACTTCACTGGATCCCTGGAAGGAGAGGGACTACCTGAGGGACTACATGGAAGTGAAGGGTGGAGGTCCATTCTTTTGGATGGTGCAGGCTTGGTAGAAGAGAGTTGGGTACTTGGATTGTTGCGAGTGTTGTAGAAGCGTGTGAGAGCTTGAGTGTTGAATGGTTTGGGAAGACAAGTAACACTCTAGAAGCGTCCTTGCGGATTCATAGACCTAGCTCAGGGGTGACATTGTTGTTGAGACTTGGAACAATAGTGTCTACGGTTGGGTGGAACATCCTTGGTCTAAAGCCTATTGGTGTCTTCTTTTATAAAAGACAATTTCTCTCTGTTATGGTTTTTTTTCTTGTGTATTTATTTTCGCTACATATCAAATTATTATACGTGAGATTGTACCTATAATATGCATGCTTGTTGGTTAATGTTGTGCATGGTATATTGTGCATGTCTTTTATGTTGCAGTATGAATCTTGATCATTGTATGTATATATTTCATGTTTTTTTATTAATTAATTGTTATCAAAGATTCAAAATCATCCAAGAGGTGTGTTCTTGGTGTGGCATGTCTGTCCTATGGAAGGTTGGGTATGTTACAATTTGGTAACGTAGTATAATTGTAGTGGTTTTTCCCAGCTTGGGTGGTTGGGGAAGTTATAGTATAGAAGGTCCCCATTGACTTCTTGCAAGAGCCCTTTCTCTTATCAACTACGACACATTTCTCTAAGAGTATGACCTAGAGTTTCACCCTGAACCTATTTACATCATTGATAGGTGACCTTGTGCTCAACATATGACAAACCATCATTGTTCATTGATTGAGAAATTTCCCTTATGTTCGACATCAACAACCATTATCACACATAGGGATTCATGTGGAACCTTAGTTTCCATTTGACCCCATTGGTCGATTCCTTATATTTTTCAATAGTATTCATCATTGGCTACTATTAAGAGAGTCTCTCTCATGTGTTATTCCATATGGTACATGTCAGAGTTGTACCTGAGTGTGGTCCTTTCAATTTTTTCATCTTATTTCTTTCAAATCTTTGGCCTTCATCAATGGCAGGTTCCCTCCCTATTGACATTGGGAATACATCAATGTCCCTTGATCAGTATATTCTATCAGGTGTTAAACATTAACTCCTTTATTCACACTTATTAGATTGTACTAGGTACCCTGCACCCATTATCGTTATCAATGGGTTGTCTCACATTTTTTAATGGTACACATCAATGACCACCAACCAAACAGTGTCTCACTGTGTTCAAATTCAACACATCCATTTGCATAGTGTAGACTCATACCACGATGGGTTGTTTTGAAGACCTCAGGTGAAGTACAAGCATCAACTCTTTTGTGCTCCTACCCAACTTGCATTGATTGTACCATCCTCTTTGACATTGGTACTTGCAAGGGATTAGTTTGTGTTAATATTTTTGGTGTAACTACGGAATATATTTGTGTATATTTTTTTTAGTAAAACCTTTAAAAGATTATTATAATTATATTGTACAAGATGACTTAACATAAATTATTATATTATTGGTATTTTACTTATAATTGTAAAAACCCCATTGTGGCTAGTAAACCTTGTTTTATGGGTTAGATAGGTCAAGAGCCATGTACCTTCAAGAGACATTGTTGTGTATAAATAGAGGATAGGTTCCTCTCATTTCGACACACACTCACACACTTCTCTTGTGCATCTTGGAGCACATAAGAAGGTATAGAGCACAAGTATTGGAGACTGGTTCTTTTGGTGTTTTGGTCTTGGTCTTTCTTGGAGAGCTATAACACATCCTTGTACTGGTTGGAGGAATCTATATTGAGTATTTTGGTTGTTGGTTTTTCTCCCCTGTGAGGATTTCCCATGATAATATTTGTGTTCTATTGTATCTATGATTGTCTATCTTACAGTGATCCTACTACATTTTCTATTGGATTAAGTAATTGTAATTGTGTAACTAGAAAATTTAAAATTCCAACATGGTATCAGAGCAGGCCTGAATAGAAGCCAGTTGAAAATATAGAAGCATAAAAAGGAGTCATTTTTAGTATAGATACAGTTTCTGGACAAACCAATACCATCAGAAGGCAGTATGACTACTGGAACAAAGATCAATGCTAAGTTAGAAGGATTTGATAGATTTAGGGCCTGTAAATACAGAGTAACCCTCCTTCTTGAAGAACATGAATTGGATATGTTCATTATAGAAGAGGTTCAAGAACCTCAAGGAGATGAATCTAAGGAAAAATATAAGAAGGAAATGATGAGAGAAAAAAGTATTATTGTAGATTCCACTAAGGACCACCTTATCCATCATATATCATCATTATCTTCTCCAAAGAAAATGATGGACACCTTAACTCATCTGTTTGAGGGAAGCAACATAAATCAAAGAATGACTCTGAGATGTCAGTTGAAGAATGTGAAAATGTAGAACTCAGAAACCATTCACTTGTACTTCTCAAGAGTGAATCAAATCAAGGAGAAGATAGAATCCATTAGTGACTTAGTAGAAGGAGAAGAGATGGTGATGACTACCTTGAATGGCCTCCCAAGGTCATGGGATGCATTCATCCAAGGAATTTGTTCAAGAAAGAAGCATCCCAATTTTAGTAGGATTTGGGAAGATTGTAACCAGGAAGAAGCTAGGACAACTAAGTATCCTAAGAATTTCCTTCTTATATTTTTCCTTAGCTTCATCTGATCTTTGAGTTTTCTCTTTGACCCATCCTAAGATTCTTATGTATATTTCATTGATGATTACTCACATAAAACTTGGATTTATTAGTTAAAATCAAAGAATGAAGTTTTTAGAAAATTCAAGGAGCTCAAGGCTCTGCTAGAAAACTTGATAGAGCCAAAGAAAAAGACCTTGTGATCAGACAATGGAGGTGAATTCACCTCGTAATAATTCAAAGAGTATTGCAAGGAAGTTGCGATTAAGATGGAGCTTTCTACTCCATATAACCCTCAGTAGAATGGAATAGTTGAAAGGAAGAACCGAACAATCATGGAAGCAATAAAGGCCATGATCCATGATCAAGATATTCCTATGAATCTGTGGGTAGAAGCAGCGAAGATGACATGAAGAATAAAATTCCCCACAAGGTGCTTGAAAGCAAGACACCCGAGGAAATGTTTTTAGGAGGGAAGTCATAAGTCATCCATTTCACAATATTTGGTTGTCATGTATTTTTTCACATCCCCAAGGAAAAGAGGACAAAATTGGACCCTTCCGGATGGAAGGGCATATTTGTTGGTTATAGTGACACATTGAAGGCTTACAGGATATACATTCTTAGTCACTAAAAAGTGGATATCATTTGAGATGTAACCTTCGATGAGAATGCAACTTTTAGTAAATACAAATAGATCCATGTAGAAGAGGCACATGAAGAAGAGAATGAAGTTCCTAAATTTCCAGAGGTATTTGAACCAGAGGAAGTCATTCCATAGGATCATGACATGGTGGAACCTAAAAAAGTAGTCGAGATACCTTCTCACAAGAGAAGACCATCTTGGGCACAAAAGCTTATCAAATATGCAGAAAGAATTGGTGCCCCAGAGAAATATTTCAGGGAAAGTAAGAAGCCAAAGTTGTATTCCATCTACTTTTCATGCTTGTGTGACAGAATGGATGTAGAACCTTCGAGTTATGAAGAGGTTGCAGAAAATAAATTATGGAAAGATGACATGGCAGAGGAATACTATTCCATTATGAAGAACGATGTTTGGGATGTGGTTCCCAGACCAAAGGAAAAATCAATGGTGAGTTTGAAATAGATCTACAAGATGAAACACACAGCTGATGGCAATATTGAAAAATATAAGGCAAGATTTGTGGCCTGAGGTTTCTCTCGGAAGGAAGGGATTGACTATGAAGAAACTTTTTCTCCCGTAGAAATATATCCCTCGATCAGGACTATACTTTCATTGGCTGCTATGATGAAATGGAAGGTGCACCAAATTGATGTAAAGACAACCTTCTTGAATGGTGAAATAAAAGAGGAAGTTTATGTGGAGAAACCACTTGGATTTGAGACACATGACAGGGAGACTTAGATGTACATATTAAAGAAGGTGTTATATGGATTGATGTAGGCACACAAAGCATGGTATGGTAGGATCAACAATTTTTTTATGAGCTTTGTTTTTACCAAGAGCAGTGTAGATCCTAACCTTTACTTTAAGGTTGAACATGGTGAACTAGTGAGTCTATTGTTGTATGTAGATGACTTGTTTCTAATAGGTATGTAAAATATCATCACTAAATGTAAGAGAAAATTGGCTGCAGAATTCGAGATGAAAGATTTAGGAATGATGCACTACTTCTCAGGACTAGACATTTGGCAGAGATTAGATGGGATTTTCCTAAATCAAGGAAAGTATGTTGTGGAAATATTGAATAGGTTTGATATGTTGGACTGTAAGGCCATGGTTACCCCGATGGTATTAAATCTTAAGTTGTTGAAGGATACAAATTTAGAGATTGTGGATTCTACTTTATATGGGAAGATAGTGGGCTCGTTGATGTATTTGATGAGCACAAGACCGAATATATGTTTTTCTATGAACACCCTGAGTCAACATTTGGAGCATCCAAGATAGGTTCATTTGGTTGCAGCAAAATATATGTTGACATACCCTAAGGGTATTTTTGGCCCTTGACCAAGTTTTGAGGATCCTTGGACAGGTTTGACCTACTTTTGGGACTTCGACAGGCTGTTGAAGGAGGAGCGCAAGACGAAGCAGGGATCGTGGGATCTCATCCCCTTTTAGGGCCCTTTTTGGGATTCAAGATCATGTAATGGGTATGGGAATGTCGGTCCATGGTTTTACCCATGCTTAGGCCTATTTTGTAATGTATAAATAAGTAGCTAAGTGATGTAAGTAAGTGGTGCTAAGTTAAGTGTGCTAAGACCTAAAAGTTTGATCTATGTGATCGAAAGTGCTAAGTGTTGACTAGAAGATTGTGTTTGTGCATATTGTATGAGGCTTGTAGAGCTCAGTGCAAGCGAGTGTAAGAGATTGATAAGAGGATTAGTGCTATAACCTAGCCTGGGGAAGGAGGATCTAGTGAGGTGCCCAGATCTCCTGTCCTCTGCGGAGTAGGGTTTTTGTGGCTCTGTGCATGTAACCGATTGAAGAATCTAATAAAGAAGACAAAGATTTGGTGGATGTAGCCCCAGGGTGGGGGTGAACCACGTACATGCTATGTTGCTCTGCCTTGTGTGATGTAGTGATGTGTTTATATGTTAATTTTCTTAGTGCTTTGATATAGATGAATTATAGGTAGATCTGTTGTTTCGTTGTGCTTAATAATGAGAGTAAATGCTGGATATGACCTGTGTGAATGTGCTTAGTGATTGAATCTGTTATATCTGACCTGTTTCATCATGCTAAGTGCTGCTAGATGCTAGATTTGGTTGAATGTTGTGATGCTCTGTAATTAGGGTTAAACTGTTTTGTAAACTAAGACTGGATATTGATGAACTATAACTGCTAAGTGCGTTGTTAAGTTGTTTCAGTCATAGATCTTTGTCCTAGATATGGTTGCAGACACTGGAGCCCTGCAACCACCCTTACCTCTACCTCGGGTGAGACTTCATTTACTTCGCAAGTGTTGTCGAAAGGGCCTGTAGTTAGGGTTTTATTGGTGCGATGTTGTAGCATTGAACCCTAGGTCTTCCCTTGTTCCAACAAATGGTTTCATTGTTGGGACTGAAACTATGATTGCTGGGAATTGAGGAAGAATAAGCTCTGTGCGAAGATCCGACCTGAAATTGTGAAAGCTCTATGCGTAGATCTATCAATCTAATGTGAGGTATTATACTCGATCTATGAAGATCTGTTCTAAGAAAAGAAGCCTGATATGAATAAAAGAGGTAAGATCTAAATGCTTTGTGCTCTGAGAAAGGTAAAAGTGAGAATTTTTTCTTAAAGAGGTAAGATCTTCAAGCTCTGTGCTCTCATAAAGGTATGAATAGTGAATTTTTTTAATATCTGGAAGCTTTGTGCTCTGCTGAAGATAATATTAGTGGAAATTTTTGTTTATAAAGTATGGATCTAGGTATGTTTGCTAAGATTTATCCTATCTTGAAAACTAGGGCACTGATAGATGAAAAAAGATTTGATATGAGTAGATCTGATAAGAATAGTGAAAGATATGTTATACCTATGCATAGAGAGAATGTTTGGACCAACAAATAGATGCAGGATTGTAGAAATATTTTTTTGCAGTTTATCTACTATGATCCTAGTGTGCAATATAGGAAAGGTTGGGGATCATTTAAAAGAAAACAAGGATTAATCCTTTGTTACAGTTGAAGAAGACCAGGACATATGGCTAAGGAATTCCCTGGTAGAAGATCTAGTTGTCTTTGTTGTAGAGATATGGACCATGAAGTATTGGATTTCCTTAGAATGATTGCTACGATTGAAAGATTGAATATGACCCAAGAAAACCCTAAGGCAGGTCTAAAAACTTAGATTATGGTAGAACCCTAGAAAGAATCATATAACGTATTGCTAAAGATGAAAGAAACCCTAAATGAGCACCAACATATTAGCTTATCAGAGATATTCAAAGAAAAAGAGTGCATTGAAGCAAGAATAGGAGACTTCGACATTGACTGTGTTCTAGATGAGGAAACGCATGTGAATATCATGATAGAAAGAACTTGGGAACTTTTAGGAGAGCCTGCTATGATTCCTTCATTGGGAGGAATAGGACTATTCAGAGGAAAACCGATAACCCTATGTGGAAGACTTACCCAGATATCTGTGAGTGCTCATGGAACTTTGACAGATGAAGATTTTGAGGTTGTTAAATTTATTGAGAACAACACCCCATTTGCTATGTTACTAGGAAAACCTTGGATCAAGAAGGACCAGACTAGAAGGAAAGAAGAAGAAGCAAGAGTTGAAATATTTCATGACTAGGAGGATCGCACAGTTGATTGAAGAACAGGAGAATAGATCAAAGATACTTAGGACCAGAGACTTGGATGTCGAAGTTAGAAGAACACAAGAAGAATTGTAGAAGACTGAAGTACCTATCCCAGATAGAGAAGAAGTATTACCCTTGAATATTAGGAAATAATATCAACAATGCAAAGTTACTATGCCAAAAGAAAACAAGAATCATAATGGAAAGAGGAAAAATGAGATGAAGCTCACTGGAAAGAAGGCTCGAAATCTTATAAAAAAGAGAGAAAAGATTGAAAAGTTACAAAAGGTTCCAGAGGGAGCTCCGTAAAGGGAAAATTTATAGAACAAGAACTTCACCGGGATATCAAAACAGCATCACATGGCACTTTGCCATGGTGAAGAAATATAGCCATTGGGAATAGTATAACCATTAGACCGACACCCCAAATGGGTAGAAAGGAATTTATGGTCAGAAAAATCACCACTAGACCGTTGGTACCACGCTGTAATGGACAGAACTAAATTAATGAATATCTCTTGTCCATTGGAAAGATCCATTACATTGTTGTCTACTTATTCCATCGACTATTGCATCGAGAACACTTTTTCAAATTGTATCAGAGAGAAATCATTGCTACTGCGTTGTGATTAGTAAGATCGACACTAGTTCTATTGTTTTGTGCACTCATTCATCCATCCGATCTAAGCATGTATTTCAGATGAGCCCAACGTCATAGAGAAAATCGTCGAAGAATTTATCATCGATCTCATGGCTAAGAGAGTAATGTATGCAAGTATTCAAGGATCCTCAACGAGAGGAGTGCAAGCCTCTTCGTCAACCACTCATGGATTCGGACCATCCCGAGTCATCACAGAAAAGAGAACCAAGAACAAAGATGACCTAGAAAATGCAAAGCTAATCCTGACCATATTTCCCAATTACATACCGCCTCTATCCAACGCGGTGAGTCGAGATAGTGTGCCAAGACATTTTGAGTACACCATGGTTACTGTGTACCTCCCGAAGGGGATATGTATAGTAAGATAACAATAGGACAAGATCACAGTGTTGAATTTTAGCGACTTCAACCTCGGAGATCGCAAGAACCATAGCATGTTCACCCCGTACAAATACTTGACCAAGACAAAGGGGAAGAATTCGAAGATAATCCCTTAGCCATGAACGATGAACCTCGTGCAATCTACCCTCTTGAATGTAATGAAAATCCCACACTTCATAAGGCACCAGGAAGTTAACGCCTCTGTCAAGCTACTACTTTCATGTTACCATGGTGGCTACTTATGGCTCGATCACCATATAACAGTAGACCCAACGTTGATCCATAGGATCACAGGATTGAGTATGTAATGACTTGATCCATAGGAATTCTATCAAGGAAAGGCCATATATCGCGCACTAGCACAAAATATCAAGGATACATACAATGATGTTGAGAAGGGGACGCGAGGCTACAAGTTAGCTTCCATCCAGAATGGCATAGTGCGCCTAGCATGTCAATTAATTGTAGGAAATCTAGTAAGGAAGAACCGACCCACGTAGGTCACAGGATTTGTCATTGACCTAGTAGGGAAGTGCGTGGAAGGTCTACATATGAACTGGGTGAAGTACCTAGTTAATCATCTTGAACTGGACTGCCGCGAAGCATAGAATCAGGGCTATGAATTCCATTTTAGCTAGCTCCTGATCCTCATCGCATGTTTTTCTTGGGAAATGATGGAAGGTGCAACCTTCCTAGACATCGAGCCATTTGAGTCACTTGTTGTGAAGTTCACTATGCTCTGGTACTCAAGCGATATGAGAAAACAGTGGTAGTCAAACACTATTTTTCACACATATTACCTCCATCTGAAGAGATCCATCGAAGATGAGCCTCACATGACTCCAAACAACCTACAAAGATTCTAACCCCCAATGAATTTTCGTGCAGATTGACACTTCATCTACATTACAGCATGAGTAGATGAGCATAAAGAGAAGCTTCAGTCATACTACAAGCTCATGGAAGAGGACCTTGAGGAGATCAGTAAGGACTGGTCAACAGACCTCCTTATTCCTGCAAACCCTGCAGATATGTCTAACCCTGATAGCCCAGAGACCATGCACAAAGAACATGATACACTCAGACATAGAAGAAGGAAGAAAATCGAAGAGGTCCAAGACTTAAGTAGCACCTTAGGGAAGACTACTTCAGTATTACCTGACCCAGGGGGTGATGACGAAGTAGAAGAGATGAATGTAAGAGAAGCTAAACATAAACAAGGCGAAGTAACACTGCCTAGATATGATATCGATCCCCTGAAGAAGTGGAAGGTTTCTCCCCCGAAACCTTCTTTCCGAAAGAAATCCAGAGCCACCGTGACCAAGATGCAGACTGTACTCACTACCGATGATTTTGACTTCATCATAGCAGCCCTAAATGATGCTTCACAGGAAATCATGGAGAAACAAGAAGCCAAGTAGGAGGAAATGTATGATATAATTGAGGTCGAACTCCGAGGGGTACAACAATCCCTTCAGTCCAATCACACAGTGTCCACTACGCCCCTTCCATCGGGAGAACTAGAGTTGGGAGATGAGCCAGCCTAACTCTGCTGACTAGCAAATGCAACCAAAGCTCTCCTTCGTCAATCACAAGAAGAAACATAACAAGACACCTAGGCCTTGAAGCAAGTGCAAGGAGTACTCATATAAAAACAGCAAGTTGTAGAGAAGGAGAAGGTTTATCTCCAGGAAAAATTGGAAGCGGAGAAAATACAGATGCAGCAAGAAAAGGAACAATTGCTTGTAGAGAAACTCAAAGTGAAAGAACCAATCAACAAAGAACTTCACTTTGTAAAAGGCTTAGAACCACAAGAAAAAGACCAAGTCACACATCAAGTAGAGAATCTCACAGAAGCTATCCAACAACTACAACAAATAATAGCAGACTTAGAACTTCGCACAGTTCCTGACACTCCACAGGATGTAAGGGATCAAAGAGATGCAACTTCTCGAGGCAAAGTTGAGAGAATAAAGGCCCTTACCATGGAATGAAAGAAATTGAGTGATTGCAGTGCCCAGACGTATGAGTGACTCACTGAGAATCCAAAACTGAAGACACTAGAGTCACAGCTGCAAGAGGTGAAGTATCAAGAATAAATAATACAAGCGCAGTTGAAGCCCCTATAAGTTGTTGAAAGAATGAAGTGATCCCAAGAACATCACAATGCTCAATAGAAAGTCCACGCCATTCATAGCAGAGTCATGGAATTGAATTAGAGTCTCCAACCTATACAAGACGAGGCTTTCCATCTATTCACAGAGATCGAAGGGCAAGGAGCATAACTGGAGAAAGTCATCACTGCAGCAAAACAACTCCTAGAGGGATCTGTCAATGAAGTTGTTATCTAGGAGTTCGTTGAGCAGGAGGTCATGGCACAGTAGCAAGTCGAAGTAGCTCAAGTTAAGCTTGAGGTTTTTGAGGTAGAATTATCCATATCAGAGTGACTTGGGGCAAGTCATAGGTGAGTGTTGGGGGCCTATTGCCCCTTGACCAATGTTTGAGTATCCTTGGTTGGTGTTGACCTATTTTTGGGACTTCGACAGGCTGTTGAAGGTGGAGCACAAGACAAAGAGAAGATCACGTGATATTGACCCCTTTTAGGGCCCTTTTTTGGATTTGGGATTATGTAATGGGTATGGGAATGTCGGCCTATGGGTTTACCCATGCTTAGGCCTATTTTGTAATGTATAAATAAGTGGCTAGGTGATGTAAGTAAGCGGTGCTAAGTTAAGTGTGTTAATACCTACAAGTTTGATATGTGTGATTGAAAGTGCTAAGTGCTGAGTAGAAGATTTCTTTTATGCATATTGTATTAGGCTTCCAGAGCTCAGTGCAAGTGCGTGTAAGATATTGAGAAGAGGCTTAGTGTTGTAACATATCCTGGGAAAGGAGGATCTAGCGAGGTGCGCAAATCTCTCGTACTCTGCGGAGTAGGGTTTTTGTGGCTCTGTGCATGTAAATAATTGAAGAAGCTAATAAAGAAGATGAATATTTGGTGGTTGTAGCCCCAGGGTGGTGGTGAACCGCGTACATGTTGTGTTGCTCTTCTTTGTGTGATGTAGTGATGTGTTTATATGTTAATTTTCTTATTTATTTGATAGAGATGAATGATAGGTAGATCTGTTGTTGCTTTGTGCTTAATCATGAGAGTAAATGTTGGATCTGACCTGTGTGAATGTTCTTTGTGCTTGAATATTCTAGATATGATCTGTTTCATCATTCTAATTGTTGCTAGATGCTAGATCTGGTTGAATAATGCGATGATCTATAGTTAGGGTTTAACTGCACTGTAAAATAATATTGGATATTGATGAACGATAACTTCTAATCACCCTATTAAGGTGTTTCAGTCACAAATATGTGTCCCAGCTAAAGCTGCAGACACTTGAGTCCTGCAACCACCCCTGTCTCTACCTTGGATGAGATTTCATCTGCTTTGCAGGTGTTTCTAAAAGGGTCAGTAGTTAGGGTTTTGTTGGTGCATTTTTGTAGCATTGAACCCTGGGTCTGCCCCTGTGCGAACGGGTACTCTAGATCATGGTCTCTGGTATAGATCTAACCATGAGTTTGGATTGTATGGATACTCAGATTCAGATTGGGCCAAAAGTATTCTTGACCAGAAGAGCACTTCTGAATACTGTTTCAGTCTTGGCTCCAGTATGGTCTCTTGGAGCAGTAGAAATAAGTCATGTGTGGCACTCAATACAGTTAAATATGAGTATGTGGTAGCATGTGAAGCAAGCAAAGAAGTAGTATGTCTTAGGAATATTTTGTCTGGGTTATTTGGTCTTAGATTGGAGGTGACCTACACTTGGTGTGACAACCAGAGTTGCATGAATTTTTCAGAGAACCTGGTGTTCCATGACATGTCAAAGCATATCGAGATCATATACTACTATATCAGGGATATGGTATAGAGGGGAGCGGTGAGGCTCCAATTCATGAGTACCGAGCATCAAGTTGTGGATGTGTTCACCAATTCATTGTCGAGGATGAAGTTTGAGTACTTTAGGGACAATATTGGTGTGGTCCCTCTTCAGAGGGAGTGATAGGTGGTGTTATCCCTCCAGGAGTCCTTCTAGGTTGTAGCTCGAAGAATCCTAGTAACTTTAATGAATTGTTTAATAGTGTGTAATATTGGATCAAGTTGGATGACTAATCTTAAACCTCACTCACTCAAGACAGGAATAAAAACATTCAGATAGATAAGGCTTTCAACTTTCACTATTCAGAGAGTTGATTAACATGTGTATGTGTGGAGAAATATCACTATACCAACAGACTTATATAATCAACATATATAAATGGCCAATGACAGTAAGGAAATAATACTTGCAGAATTTAGTTCACTAATGTAATGACAATTTGACAGTTATCAGACATTAGATAAACAAAAATATATGAATAATATTCAAGTGTAAGTATTAAAAAAAGGCAGAAGATGGAATTTTAACAAATGATGGCAAAAGAATCTTATATTAATCTTGTATGAAATGTAGAGCTTGAATACAAAGTGTAAGGGAGCCTACAAAGTTGAACCCCTTTCTTCCTTAGAAAAGAATAAGATTTATAGCCTTTACATAATAGTTTGAGATCCTATTAAAATGAATCTAAAATACTAATAATAGAACCAAATAAAACTGATATGATGTGTAGGATCAATTCCTAAATTAAGGGTCAAAACCTTTATCAACTAAGTCTTTAGTGATCTTTGACAGCCTTAACAAAATATGACATCTTCAATAACCTTCAAGGTGATGACAAGCCACTTCAAAATCTTTCTTTGACAACTGAATAGTTTTAACCAAAAATAGAAAGGCCACTTGGTAGTCTTGTCTTATCATATGCCTCAAAATATGGAAAAGAAAGATGATTTATACTCCCTTAATTGTTATCCTTCATAAAAAACCATCCTCGCACAATCTGGAAACAAGAACCCTTGATCTGGAAAAAAGAAGAGCAATCTGCTAGTTCTTGTGCTTTCAGTGCCTTATAGGACTAAAATGAAGTAATGTTAGATACTGAAAGTGGAGCTTTCGACAGCTAATAATGTCATTTTGAAAAGGTTTAAGCTGCCAAAATCACAGTTTTGAAAATTTCTTCAAAATTGAAGAAATGAATCCTTATTTGTAGCTTGGGATATTCTACTTCTAGATTTATGATGATATGCTCATATACTATAGTACTACTCAGCATTCGTACTATGTATCTATTCTTAGTTTATATATCACTATGTGTAAGATTTTAGATTATTCATTTAGGCTTAACACATGTATCTAAATAAATGATATATACAGAATCTCAGACTCATCTGTTTACTAAAGTGTTCTCACCAACGTCTGTTATATCTCTGATCTTATTCTTTCAAGAAGAAAATAGAGCATGAACAATATAGGGAACCCAAATATTGTAGAATACTTGGTCTCAAGTCTTGGTGTTTACATTGCTTTAGTTTTCTTTTTTTGGTTCACAGGATGTGCTTTGATACTGAGCAGGCTTTCAGTCTAATCACCGAATCCACAAACTCATCAGGCAGATTTCACAGATTTGTCTACTGTGTCATCGATATTTGTTCTTCAGTTCATCTACCCTCTGTGCAAATCTAGGGAGTTGTTTTCATCAATTTATAATCATCAAACCTTAATATTTTGACTTACCCTCAAACAATATATTTTCCATCTACAATAAATGTGCCTCTCTGAGCCACATAGGATTGTTTGAAATATTGCAAATTAGTGACAATCCCTTAGATATGTTGGGACTAATGCCCATGCATAATGAACAGATCTATTGAAACTCTGCCTGTACACTGTGACAATAAAAAGGAATAGCTTCCTCTTTCAAATAATGCACATAGGTGATACGATCAACAAACAATATCAAAATGTGAATGCATGTATCAAGATTCTTTCAGTATTTCCCAAATCGCTCTACAACATAATCAATATTTCCAGGCATGATGCATACACCCCAATTTGTGGGTGGTGAGATGTAATACCTCAAGCTCTGTTGATTTGGTCCATCATGGCAGCTTCTGATTCTAGTATAACGACACTTTTCTTGCTATCTGTAATATTGATATTTGCTTGGCGTACTCCTACAGACTTGAGTACTTGTGCTCACTTTCTTTGTTCTGCTTCTACACCCGGTGGTGGAATTATGTCCCAAGTTCACTATGCATGGTTGTTTCACTGTTCCATCCATTAACACTATCATTACTATTCTCAAACTTCATAGTTTCTTGCTTTTCATAATGTCTTTTTTTTATCATGAGAATGCTTTTGAAATTAGCACACCAAACTAAAAAATCATACAAACTTGTGTGAAACACATTTTGAGCATGTAAAAGACATAATCGGTGGTCATGGAGATGTACTAAAAGACACAGAATGATGTGAATAAGGGTAGATATGTATGGAGGATAAATAGGAAAGGACCAAAGCATCATATAACTATGAACCTAAATAATTCCATGCATAATCTCTATGTTTAATGACATAATAGACAAGTGCTATAATTATTCAAGAGACTTGAAACTGTTTCCAAGTTCTAGCTAATCAGTCAACACCTGTAATTACTCATCAATCGGGCACCTGACATTATGTTATACAAGAAAAATCTCCTTAGGTGTCTCTATACAAAACCAAGAAGGAGCTCATTGCTTATACTTGATGTGTCGACTTGTTGTTGACTCGTGGCCTTGAAGAATATAAATTTATTGATGAGATTAGAGTTTGACTTTTAGCTTATGTATTAGGTATGTAGTATGACAAGTGGACATGAACTTAGGATTTGGTATCATGAATCTTGATGGTGATATGGATTGGATTTGGAATCACTTCGAGCACCCACCACTTTACAACAAAAATGCATATTAGCATGTGAAAATATAAAAGCTAATAAAACTAGGATTATAGACTAGGTAACATTTATTCTATTTTTGTATTGCAGGTCAAGAGGGCACAACCAAAGAATTTCTGGGTCAAAGTGATCAACGAGAAACTTTGACGAAGAATCTGGAGGTTAAGACATTGGCCAAAAAGCTGAGAAATGAGCGTATTAAGTAAAAGTGATGAAAACACTCTAAAAAATACCATTGTATTTTTTATCGTTAACAGGTGGAAATCATCCATCATGAAAAAGGGTTGGCACTGAGTATGTAAAAAATATCATCCAGAATGAAAAAGGGTTGGCATTGAGTCTGGTGGGTCTCATCCAACTTGAAAAAGGGTTGGCATTGAGACATGAGTGCACATGATCAGGTATTGATGCATCGCAAGGAGTGGATGTCCTGGGGACATGTTGTATCTTGAGAGCTACCCAAAGACCTTGGTTGCATGGGGTGAAGTCATGTTTCACTATGGATATCCAAGGATGTATAGATTCACATGTTCAATGATAAATGGATGTGAGCTCGTGTGGTATCATACTTGGAGTCTATGTTTGGAAAGAATACCTTCCTATTTAAGAGGGAGTGTTGATATTTTTGGTGTAACTATGGAATATATTATTGTATATTTGTTTTATTCAAACATTTAAAACATTTTTATAATTATATTTTACAAGTCGGCTTAACATAAACTATTATATTATTGGTATTTTACTTATAATTGTAAAAACCCCATTGTGGCTAGTCAACCCTATTTTATGGGTTAGTTAGGTCAAGAGTCATGTCTCTTCAAGAGACACTATTGTGTATAAATAGAGAATAGGTTCCTCTCATTTGGACACACACTCACACACTTCCCTTGTGCATCTTAGAGCGCTTAAGAAGGTCTAGCGCACAAGTCTTGGAGACTGGTTTTTTTGGTGTTTTGGTCTTGGTCTTTCTTGGAGAGCTATAGCACATCATTGTGATGGTTGAAAGAATATATATTGAGGATTTTGGTTTCAGTTTTTTCTCCCCCAAGAGGGTTTCCCAGGATAATATTTGTGCTCTATTGTATTTGTAATTGTCTATCTTTCAGTGATCCTACTACAATTGCTATTGGATTTAGTAATTGTAATTGTCTAACTAGAAAATCTAAAATTCCAATAGTTTGTTCACTCCATTGGTTCCATATATCCTCTACTTGATTTTGAGACATAGCTCCACTTTGTATCCATTCATGATTATGATCTATATTTGCATGGATCCACTGTGTATTTTTCTCATGGCCATGATTGATACCTCTATATATTACATGGATCCACTGTGTACATTTTTCATGTCCATGGACATTAGTTATGCTTTCATTACTTATGGATCCTCAATGTACTTGATTTGGAAGCCATGCTTACATCACTCCTTAGCATGGGCATGCTTGACTTGGGAAGAGAGTATATTACTTTTTTCCGTTGTAGGTACTATTCCAGAGTTGGTCTTCAATTACTCCTACCAAGGCCCCTTCACAAGCTCATGACTATTTTGTATTGTATTTCAGCCATTGATTGCTCTTCTAACCTCACACATTAGGGGGAATATGTTATAGTGTCATTTTACATGAAATATGCTTATAATGACTCATTGGCCTTAACTACATCCCTTTCCCTGCTTGCAGGACCAAAATCCCCTTTTCCCTCCCTAAATATACTTTTAAAACCCCATTTTGGTTGATGTGCATGACTTTCTTTCAAGAATATCACGTACGCATGCCCCTTGCTAGTTAGAAACCCATGTACATGTTAATTTGGCTCAAAAAATTAATAAATCCTGACATTTTGGGAGGATTTGACAGGTTCCTTAGGTTCCTGACCTCCTATAGCCCATCCATAACTACTACAATTGTCAAAATGGAGTATAAATTAGAGCCTTGGGGTGGAGGAAAAACATAACAGATAAATGCATCCTTATGATGGAATTTTCATTATAGTCCTACAAGTCCCCTTTTCCCCTTGCATTTGATATTGTCCTTTCCATCTGAAAACCCTTGTTTTTAGAAGTTGTGTTCTCCATATCTTGTCATAAATAAATCTTTTCCCTTCCTTGGACAGGTTTGAAAACAAAGTATTGGAGGTCTTGTTTATCATCTCTGGCCTTGGGTAAAGGAATTTGGAGACCAGTTTTGGGACCATGCTCTGGTATTTGCAGGTTGTAACCAACTTTTATGTTGTTCATAATAAAATATCTCTCATTCTCGTCCAGTTTCAGTTGTTGATTCATTTTTTTAATATATTATCTATATCTTGATTTGAATCTATTATGAAAATTGTAATGATCATGTTTAGTTAGTTATTAGATAACTACCATTTGTAGTTACTTGTCTCTTTGTTTGCAAGAGGTTTCAGAGGATCGTTTTGAAATATTTATAGAGTGAAATTCTTCGAGAAGGATTGACATCAAACATTGGAATCCATATTTGTTCTCTTTTCTTTCCTTTGAAATTTAGTTATTGTAAAGTATTTACTTTTAATTGACTACTTGATTTGAGTCTGAGAGTGATATTTTAGGGTATCGCTCTATTGTGTCGATGACCCATAGCCATAGCCATAGGAATTTGTTTTCCATAACACAAATGATAATAGTTTTACCTCATTGCCTCTTGATTGATTGATTCCACAAGTGTTAAACATCATATCCCCTATTCACATTCGCTATATTGTACTAAGAACCTTGTAGTTTATTTCCATTATTGGTGGATTCCATCACATACGTTAACAGTATACCTCAATGATCGATAATCAGATAGTTTCTACCATGCTCAACATCATCTCATCTATTCACATGATGTAGAATCGTACCATCGGGGTTGGGACAAAGAACTTGGGTTTGGGGCCACATCACTCATTCATTCTACCCCTCCCAAGTTGTGATGGAGTATACCACTACTATATGAGTACCTTGGAGACAATGGGGGAACTCTCATCAATGCCCAATGTCTTCCTAATATATATTATGACATAGATCCACATCGTATTTTCTTGTGGCTATGATCTATTTGTTGACATGGATCCACTATGTACTTTTTCATGGCCATGGTGTTGCATTTCACAAAATGGATCCAAAATGTATTATGTTGAAGACCATGCTTTGTTTCTATTCTAAGCATGGGTATGCCTACCCCAAGAATGATATATATATATATATATATATATATATATATATATATATATATAATAGTAATTTAACATAAATCTGATTTATTTTTTTAAACTTTAAACAATATATAATAATTATTTAATTTTTCTTTTCGGTAAATTTAAAAGTGAAATAATTTTACAATTAATCATTATTTTGTTATTAAAATAAAGTGATTTTATTTCTAAGGTGTAGATTAATTAGCGATATATTATATTGTTAAGATATTCTTTATGACGTCATTGATTCAAACTTCGAATAACTATATGTGCTACATGTGAAGTAACATAAGTACAATTTGAAGTTATAATACTAGCAATCGAAAATAACCCCATATCACATGAATACAAGCTTGACCAAGTTATTGATTTACCACTTCTACTAAATAAAAAAAATTTACTCCCATCCTCATGAGTAATGAATTGGTCAAACCTTACATGTACACTCCCTCATGTTTTAATGAATGTAGTCAAATGAACAACGTTTGCAATTTATTAAAGTTATCATCATTAACTTTTTCTTGTGACTTTTATATGCATTGTACTTTTCCTTATAACTTTTATATGCATTGTAATAGAAACTTTGTTTTTTCATACCATAATAATTCATGAGATGATATAAATTATCCAATATTGTTAATCAACATCATTTTATATTCCTAAACAATACTCCTAATGCCTTAACCACTACAAAGTAATGATGGGAAATTCACTAAGGAATGCACTCCTAATGCCCTAGCAAGCAGGCTTCAAAGGTATACGTAAAATTATTTGAAAAATAACATTCATGAACTTTAGGTCATATATTATATCATATTACAACTTTTAATCATAAAATAAAATATCTTGGCCCCACAATCCCCTTAACTCCATTGTTACAAGCTTAATGTGACTTAAATTCAAATGTTTATAATTGGAATTATGAGCCTTGTCGGCCAACTCAAGTGATCACAGTGAAATTCCAAACAATTACATTTTAGTGATATGGACATTTATTATGATTTTGGGTAATTTCAAAGATGCTATTGAATGTGGGCTTTTCGATGCTTTGGTGAATAAGATTCATGTTCAAAGTGTGATATTGAATGATTGGGGACATGCGTTAGTGATTAAGATTCATGGGCCTAAGGGGCTGTGATGGTTTATCTTGTTAACATATCACTCAATACATCAAAGTTGTCACTCAATACATCAAAGTTTCCAGGTCAATTACAATCTCCATGCATGAGCTTTTGTGCATACTTTCTTTTAGAGTAAAGTCCTATCATGCTTTGCATTTTTTAAGTAACAATAATGGTCATCGGTTTGAATTATCAAAATTAGTATTATCATTGAGACTAAATAGTTAAGTTACATGAAATAAACAAGCTTAAATGTTAATATATATAAAAAGTTGGATTTATTGGCTCTAGGTGTTGATGTAAGTGTTCAACAAACATTGTTGTAGTCTTGCATTGACATTATTAATCTTGTGAATAATAGGGAGGTTTTACCTGTAATGCATTATCAAGATGTGAGATAAGTGGGAAAACAACATAACAAAGGCATAACTTTATGGTATTAAATGTTCTTTATCATTCCTTAATTTTTCATTAATTTTATTATTATTAACAAGAATCGTAACATGAGCTCTGTTAGCATCGTCATTTTTTCAGTTAGAGTCAGTCTTAGTTGAGTCGTGATCTGTGTGTCAAAGCATGTGAGGTCAGGTACCAAACAATGAATGGGTCGAAATCAACAAGTGGTCGGTTGGCCCTTGGAGTCGGGAAGGGACGTCAGAATCGAACATGTGTAAGTGGTAAAGGTCTTTTCCCAAAGAGTTGGGTCCTGCTAGAAGAGGAGGTTTTACGTGCCAAAGGTTGAGGAAAGTCGTTAAAATAGGAGTCACATCGGCAAATGCAAATGACCATCATCAACTCATTATGAAATCAGAAAGGATGAGAAATCACGATGCTCATATCATGTATAATCTACAACTCTTATCAATTGTACTTTACAGACTCCGAAGTGTACCCGTCACGCGGATGTGCTACACAAATCTTCGACGTGCTTCGAAACCTCTAGTCACGATGGATTTAGTGTCCCCTGCCATGACTCCATATCTTGCATGTCCAGTTATAAATGCTAATTGCTTTGTATGTATTCTATTCACCAGCCAAGTTTATGCATTGTATGTGATATTCCCGCGAGCCCTGAGTTTTACACTGTGAGAAAATTGATTTCCATCAGCTGTGTCGAAAACCTGGGTCAATCAAGATTACCTCTTTGGGTCCATGCTAAATCCACCGCATGCACAGGAAAAACACGCATTACACCATGGTGATATCCCAAAACATAAGGAAAGGGGCGCGAAGTGGAAGAAATGTGGGGCCTGAACCCCAAAACTTGACATTGGTAAACGAAGATCCGGATGTCAGAGCATCTTTTGAATAGGTCAGATGCATTTTATATTGTAATAAAATCCAAGGATTCAATGTGAAGCTGGTGGAACAATTCGCACTCAGATTCAACGGGCTCTGTGCAGTAATTGCAGGAATCACATTCCAGGGAGGAAACTTTGTCAGCCACAACAGAGATCCCTCTGCACAGTGAAAGGTCATCTAAAGGCATGTCTTTAGACATGCTATGCTATGAGGAGTTCATAAAACTGGACTATTTAAATGGGAAAGTCGAAGCAGGCGTTCCAAGTCGATATCTATAGGAGCCTTTTCGAATGATCCTAAGGGCGATTAGAAAATATTTCACCTGTGAAGAAAGGTCAGACAGAATACACCCACATCACATCATATTGTTGATGCATTTCACAGGAAGGAGACCATTGAACCTGCCTTTATTCTTGCACCAAAGCCTCCGAGAAATGGCAGACAATGTCCAGGATGAAGCAAACCAGCCTAAGAAGAAAATATCTCATGTCTCACCAATCAAATTGCTGATAGTTGAGGATTTGAGGCAATTGGGAAAAAACTGGGATTCATTTCTACTCATAGCCGACATCCCTAGAGATCCCAAAGGATATTCCCCTCTACCCATGTGAAAAGTAACATCTCACTGTGCAGAGGTAGAAATAGGAAGGGCTACAGAGGAAGGAAAGACGTTGGAATCCCTATCCCCCCAACAATCGATACCCTAGAAGAGGGGCAAGCCAAGGAAGAACAAAGAGACTAGGGAGGCCCAAGCCCCGAGTGATCCATGCATAAAGTCAGCCTCCGAAGAGCTACTAATGCATGTCATTTGGCTGGACCCTGTCGAAGTTCCAAGTCAAGAAACCTGCGACAGACAGAGAAGGCTAGACACTGAAGGAACAGATATTCATGAACTATCACGATAGCTAAAGAAAGAACATCTCGCTATTTCTAAGTTGTACCAGGAGAACATGGAGCTAAGAAAATAGTTAGTAGAAAAGACCCTTGAGGCATCAACATCACAGGGCCAAGAGGGAAATGTGACTTGGCTCAAGAGGTAGCTCAGGGAAGCACAAGACTCAATCATCCAGCTATGCAAAGCACATAGGATGTCAAAAGGGAGAATTACAGAGCACTTCAAGGAATGTGGACCGGCCATGGAAAACGTCCATGCGGCTCTAGCTAGTGTGCAAAAGAGGCTGGAAGAGAATTTGGTTTTGCAAAGACAAGTAATGAATCTCAAAAGGTGCAATTAGTCTCTCAGGAGAATGCTTTGGAAATCAAAACTGCAGACAAGGCCAGAAGCATAATTGACCGACTCCATTTTTGTCTTCTCAAACGTGGCGCAGATTGTTTCTCCCCATGTCCTGTTTCCTATCGGGAAGTAGGGAATCTAACAGGTACCCACGTGGAAATCATACGATGCGCAATGTTGTATATACACCTATTACAAAAGACAAGTGTATGTTAGACACAAGACAGTTTGAATATAGGATTTGTCCCCTGACTGGTGTTGTCATCTTGGAAACACCTACGACAGTCCGTGGTTACCCGACACATGCACGCTTCAACAAATGATCGCTTAGAATAAATCAAGGCTGTTACAATAGAACAGGGGTACCAGGGACCTATGGGGCTTGGAATGGAGGCCATTCAGGCCTATTTTAGACCACTCCTTTCCCAATCCAGTTAAAAAACCTAGCTTGAAATAGTTGGCCTAACTCTTGAGAGTCTGCATCAAAGTGTATGGAGAATCTTGGCCATCTATGGCCCCTGTTCCAATTACCTCTTCCTCAGTTACCTCTGTCATTGCTACTTCTACTGAAAAAATTCATTCATGTATGCATAATTGATTAGAAAATAGTTTCTTTAACAACCATACATGACAACTCTTTAACAACTAGGAGAACAGGGAGCTGAGACAACATCTAGTAGAAAAGACCCTCAAGGCATCAACATCATAGGGCCGAGAGGGAAATGTGACCCGGCTCAAGAGGCATCTAAGGGAAGCTTAAGACACAATCATCCAGCTATGCAAAGCACATAGGATGTCAAAAGGGAGAATTGTAGAGCACTTCAAGAAATGTGGACCAGCCTGGAAAACATCCATGCAGCTCTAGCCAGTGCGTAGAAGAGGCTAGAAGAGAACGTGGTTTTTCAAAGACAAGTAATGAATCTGAAAAGGTGCAATTAGTCTCTCAGGAGAATGCTTTGGAATTCAAAACTATAGACAAGGCCAGAAGCATAATTGGCCAACTCCGTTTTTGTCTTCTCAAATGTGGTGCGGATTGTTTCTCCCCATGTCCTATTTCCTATCGGGAAATAGGGACTTTGACAAGTACCCACGTGGAAAGCATACGACGCACAATGTTGGAGATCCACCTATTACAAAGAACAAGTGTATGTTAGACAAAATATAGTTTGAATAAATGATTTGTCCTCTGACTGACGTTGTCATCTTGGAAACACCTACAACAGTCTATGGTTACCCACCACATGCACACTCCAACAAATGATCACGCAGAATAAATCAAGGATGTTACAATAGGTGGTAGGAGTTTGAAATAACACTTGATCGTCCATATTTCCTATCAAAGGAGAAGCATCAACACATCACTCCTTAATAATGAAATCTTTATGATGACTGAACTCTCATGGAAAAGACGTCGTTTATTGTACAATTGAGTACAGACAGTTTCTATTTTTAGTAAAGTGCCATATGAAGAATCATCTAGCAGAGAATAGTCAGAGCCTAATTTATATGGATAGTGGTTGGAGGGAAGAGAAGCCCAAGCGACACACCCTTGTCTATATATTTCATCTTTTCAATGTAATCCAGGTTGGTTGGCAAAGTAGTGGAGACAGTGACTATTGAATGTATCTTTCAAAATCGATTGAAGTTTAATGCAAAAGTCCTGAAACTTTGACGAAAAGATTCTAATGGTAGCGGTTTGATGTATTGTAACCTCTCTTTATGTACGTTCTTCCTGTGTTCTTTATATTCATATCTATATTTTGTCTAAATCGAAGCATTATTTAAATCTAGAATTCACTGCGCAGTGCTCTAGATTTTTCCATTTAGACGACTTTGTTTTCTTCTAAGTGAACTCAGAATTCATTTCCAACGGTTCTCTGAGTTGCTTCATGTGTTTTTCTCTTGCCATACACAATGATTTTGAACTGAAATATCGTTGCCTACTTAGCCTTTATCCTCTCAAGTTCAGTCACCAAGTCATGTGTTTCTCTCATTTTCTGAAATTCGAATCCATGGCCCAAGGTCTCACGTTCTCTTGCCAATAGAACCAGAAATATTGTACAAAAGTGTTAAATCTAGTCGACAGTTTCAAATCCATAACCCGTACAGAGACGAAGTCTTGGAGAGATCCCTCTCTAGGTCAGAAAGGCTAGTTTATGGACTTAAAGTTGGTTTGTAGGTTGCCTCTTTCATTCATTTTCTTAGCTGAACAAGTTTACAAAGTACTAACATTTTGGCGTCGTTGTCGGGGACGGAATTGAATAAAATTTCCCTAGGAGAATGACTAAAGATATAGTTTTGACCCCTAAGGGTAATAGTGGGCCAAACATCTACATTGAATGAAACCTTTACCCTGGAGAATCCAGTAAAAGGGACCAGTAGCACAAAGTAGCGTGACTTGGAAATACTGGCATCGAAGAAAATTTATACCAGAGCCAATCCTGAACTGAACCCTATAGAGCCTATGTGCGATCTCGAGAAACTTTTGTGCAAGGCAAGGGAGCAGGCACTAGACCCGTTCTATTACCTGTACATAAACTTGTCCTTACCCAAGGATGGTGTACAAAGAATTGACAACCTATATTTTGACACCCTTTTCAAACAAACCTTGTTCAGGTCTAAATCAGAAACCAACTTGGATGATATAGTCTTCGAAGAGAAGAGGTTTCGATCTTTGATACCAAAAAAAATCCCACAAGATGCCATAGTCCGCACTTAGAACATCCCTCAAATCCCAAATCCCCTTAGAGAAATGGACTCCAGATTCACCCCCCTTTCCCTGCTAGGCCAACTCCATGATTTTCCCCTGAATTACAACTAGAGGATCAAGATATATGACGTTGAGGGAAACACCTCTGCCCAAAAGCACCTGGATTGGTTCAATGATTTTGTTGATCTAGAAGAGGTGGATCATGAAGATGCGAAGAAGAGTTTGTTCGCACAGAGTCTTTTGGGGTAGGTTAGGAAGTGGTTTAAGGCCCTTAAAGAAACAAGCAACCCCAAATTTTCTTCATTTGAGACATCGTTCATTGCTAGATGGGGAGACAAAAATAATCCTTTGTGTTGAGGAAAATATATGAAATGATCTTACTCAAACATTTTCAAATCCTGCTTGGCCAACGAAATATATATGAGAATATCACCCTATGTTTATAGATATCAAAATTGATATCCTAATTCACAAGTATTGTTTACGAGTGCTTAGGTTGTTTTTTTATAATTAAAAGCTTGCTGAAAAAATCATTATTTATGTAATTTTCTGAACATATTAGATGCTGAAATAAATATAGAGACAGAAGTAAAGACACCAAGTCAATAATAAAAATAGATGAGACATAAAGAAATCCTTTATTTCATTCCAATTCATCAAAGAATTGTTCTCTTTACAAAATTTCCTAAGGAAGTTTTGGACCAAAGTCAAACTTAGACATCCCTGATGGAACATACAAAATGAGTTCTCATAGAAAATAAAAAACTGAACTTTAAAAGATGGATCATCTTGCCACAGATTGTTTCCCACTTGATTCTGCACAATATCCTTTGTCAGTCATGAAATCTAATTCACAAACAGACAACTCTACATAGACTATCAAAGATAGATCAACACCTCTGAAAAAAAAGTGTTTGAATGATGTAATTCAACCCTAAATCTTATTGTCTACAATAGGACCTTGATATCATAAAAAATAATTAGGCTTCTAATGAATTAAGGAATGAATGAAAAATGAATTATCTCAACAAAAACTCAAAGATAAAACCTTAGTATGCTTCTCCTTCTATTCTCCTCTTGTTCCTCCCTTTCCTTTTTCCTTTAAGAAAATTAGAATTGGTTGAAGTAGTTGAACTATTTCCTTATTTAAGTCAATTAAAACTCAACCAAATTTTTAGTTAAGGGGGAAAAGTAATAAATCATAATAAGGGTTTTTTAAATAAATAATAACTAGTAGGTGGGACCCCCTGTGACTCCCTTTAGCTTCTAACAATCATAACACAACTAGTTAATCAAACAAAACATCCCTCCTTGTGACTCCCATTATCACATTCATATTTAGCATTTTATCTCAATGATAATTGAAATTATTTCCAAAAATATATTACCCATATATCCAAAAAATAGTGTGTTGTCCAAAAATTCAGAAGTTAATTGTTCTCAACAATTAATAAATAAAAACTTAAAATCCATATTTTTCACTCTGGGAGGCAATCTTTCCCTTGTTCTTGTTGTCACCTTTTGATCTCTTTGAATTTTTCTTAGGCTGTGTGGAGCCTTTAGGCCTAATATCCTTGATCACATGAGAGAAATCGTTCCTCAAATGCATGCGGGAGGACATGGATTTATCAGAGTCATTGGAGGGTGAGGAAGGGGAAGCAATGAATTTTCCTTTGTTAGGGGCATGGTGGGCCTTGGTTTTCAACCTTTTGATCACATGGGAAGACTGAAATGGTGAGTGGACAGGGGAATCTTGGACAATTTGATTGATAGGCGGAGGAGCCGGTAAATACAAATTAGGCCAACCACGATGTCGGGAGACTACAGGGTGGACAATCTCTTGCCATCCATCGTTTTCAGGAACTTCAAGCTGTAGTGAGATATGAGGAGGCACGACAATACCAGGGACCTATGGGGCTTGGATTGGATGTCCTTCAGGCCTAGTTTGGACCACTCCTTTCCTAATCCAGTTAAAAAACCTAGCTTGAAATAGATGGCCTAACTCTTGGGAGTCTACATCAAAGTGTATGGAGAATCTTGGCCATCTAAGGCCTCTGTTCCAATTACCTCTTCCTCGGTTACCTCTACCGTTGCTACTTCTGCTGAAAAAATGAATTCATGTATGCATAATTGATTAGAAAATAGTTTCTTTAACAACCATACATGACAACTCTTTTAACATATGAAATAAAATTTGGCTCAGCAACATATCAAACTCATGCAATCCAATCCATACAAATTTTTTAATAGTTGTCAATGAGAAGGGGTGAATGAGGGTTTTGGGATATGCGAGGGTTTGTAGTGAGAGAAAAAGTGTTTAAATGAGGGGGAAAATATAATGGTTACTCCTCATAGACATCAAACAATCAACTGTAACATAAACCTATATATATATATATATATATATATATCATTGTAATCCATCCCTCTGATCTTAAACTATCATAATACAGAGTTTCCCTTAATTGTAATTAAATTTTAGGAACAGGGAGTGCATAATGAGTATGGGAAGGAAAGGGGATTGTAATTAGTGAAAAGTGAAATAATGGTATGGGAAAGAGCGGTTATTGTTCGAAAAATTAATTAAGTAATCCATAAAACAGTTATGTATTCAAAACCACTATCCCAACACCAATTAACAATTATTGTGGTTGATTTAACCATTGTTGTGTGTTAAACTTGTTCACTGTGCACATTTAAATCTTTAACACTTTTAATTAACGTAGTGTCATCATATTCAAAATCAACATGACCTTCGAACATCCTGTGTAAATGATTTTTTTTCCTCTCACTTCTTCCATTTAATATTTAAAACAAATTCCAATGAACACATAGTCATTTGTTTCAACTCTGTTCAGCATCAAAACCATCAACCACAGGCCATAAATTATTTTCTCAAATAAAAAACAAACAAAAGTTATTTTTAAAAACGTGACAGATTCCATTCCTCTAACCAATTTAACGATTAAACATACACATGCCCATCTCTAATGATACAATGCATAGTATCGATAAAACATACACAGAAGACAACCAAGTCTCTTACATCAAATTTCCAATTTGTAACAATCTCGATCGGGACATAATAAACACACAAAAACCACCAAAAAAATTTATACCATGCTATAGGAACATGCAGATCACTCAAAATGAAAAGAACATTTTTGTGACTGTACATGTCTAATTACTCTGAATCAAAACATAAAATAATGTTGAGTTATCAATCCAACTGTTATCACAAAAGGAGGCAACGATTGTATGCCCATTTACAACTTCTCAAATCCACCAATTTAACTATGTTGAGCCATCGATTCAACTGTCATAATAAATAATGCAGTGAATATATACCAATAATAAAAACCAATGTCAACATTATTGTTGGCCCTCGACCAAGTTTTGTGGAAACCTTGGTTGGATTAGGATCACTTTTTGGACTTCGACAGGCTAGTCGAAGATGGAGCGCCCAGGCGGCGCTCAGATCGCAGATATCACTTGTTTTGCGGGCTATGTGGACCCAACAAGGGGTTCATTAGGGTTTTTGTAATGGGTTATGGGATTTCGACCCATGGGATTACACATGATTAGGCCTTTTTGTAAGAAAGTGTAAAAGTATAAATAAGTAAGAATGTAATGTAGAAAGGAGTCAATAACTTGCAAGGATATGTGCAAGTAGTTTTGAGTGCTTTGTGCAAGTATTTTTGAGTGCTTTGTGAAACATAATATGTATGTAAGGATTTGTTCTTGTTAGAGGAGTTGTCTCTATACCTTGACCTAATTTTGGGAAGGAGGATCCCGTGCTCAGTGCATAGATCTCCCGTCCTCTGCAAAGTTGGTCTCTGTGGCTTAGTGCACAGGAGCAGATGAATGTAAGAGATTGAAGACTAATATAGAAGAAGAAGAATTTGGTGGATGTAGCCCCACACTAGGGTGAACCACGTATATCTTGTGTTGATGGTTTTCTTTGTGCTATGTTATGTTTCCATTTATCTGCTTAGTGCTTTTGTTATTATGTATGTTAGATAGATCTATGAATTCTTAGTGTTTTATTTATATTCAATGTGATAGATATAACTTATGATGCTAAGTGTGATGTGTATGTTGTCATTGTTAATTCGTCGATCTGTACTTAGGGTTTGATCTGCGATGTGAATAAGACTAATGGGTTGATGCATGTTATTCCTATGTACTCTGTAGAAGTGTTATAATCACAGATCTATGTCCCAGATAGGTTACAAACACCTAAGTCCTATAACCCCCCCTTCTCCTACCTTGGGTGAGACTTCACCTTCTTCGCAGGTGTTTCTGAAAGGGCCAGTAGTTAGGGTTTTGTTGGTGTGTTTTTGAAGCGTTGAACCCTGGGTCTGCCCCTGTGCCAACAAATTGTTCCGTTGTCAGGACCTGAAACTCTGACTGTTGGGCACTGAAGTAAAAGAGAATCTATGTGCATAGATCTGTTTCTTTAGTGCACATTATTATACTCGTCTTGCAAATATTTGTGCTAAAAGAGGAATTTGATCTGAAGAAAATAGGTAAGATCTTAAAAGAGGTAAAGCTTTGTGCTTTGATAAGAGTAAGATAAGTGAAAATTTTTGTTTCGAAAGAATGAATTTAGGTATGATTAATAGATTCTATCCTAGTCTGAAATCTAGGGCATAGATGGAAGAAAGTGTTGATCTGAATAAATTTGATATAAATAAAGAAATATATGTTATTCCTATGCATAGAAATATTTTTTGGACTAATAAGTGGATGCAGGAATCTAGAAAGATTTTTTGCAGATTGCACATCTAGCACTGTGATCCTAGTACGCACTACGGGAAAGGTTGGGGAATGTTTAATAGAAAGAGAGGATTGACACTATGTTATAACTGCAGAAGACTGGGACATCTTGCTAAGGAATGCCCTGGTACAGGTCCTATTTGTCTTTGTTGTAAAATTGTTGGTCATGAAGTTGAGGATTGTCCAAGGATGATTGCTAAAGTTGAAAGGATGAACATGGGACAAGAAAACTATGAAGGAATTCAAGTGACTAAGAGCATGTTAGAGAATCACAGAGAGAAAGAATCATAGAAAGCTCAAACTATGTTATTACAGTTGAAAGAAATGATGAATGATCACAAAGATGTCAGTTTACCAGAGATCTTGAAGGTAAAACAATGCATAAGTGAAAGAATAAGAGACTTCAACGTAGACTGTGTTTTGGATGGGGAAACACAAGTGAATATTATGACAGAAGAAACTTGGGAAATTTTGGGAAAGCCTATTATGATACCTTCATTGGGAAGGATATGATTGTTTAAAGGAAAGATGATAAACCTATGTGGAAGAGTTACTAATGTACCTATTATTATTCATGGAACATTGACTGAAAAAGAATTTGAAGTCTTTAAGTTTGTTGAGAACAACGCCCCTTTCCCACTCTTGTTAGGAAAGACTTGGATTGATAAGGATAATCTCAGAAGGAAAGTAGAGGAAGAAGCTATAGAAAAGAAAATGCAAGAACTAAGGGATTTCATAGCTAGAAAAATAGATCGATTGATAGAAGAACAAGAAGTTAAGTCGAAGCAATAGAAGGCAAGAGAATTAGCTATCAAGGTTGAAAGAACACTTGAAGGTTTGAAGGACCTATCCATGAAAGAAAGGAGTACATCCACCCAGGAATTAATAAGAGAAGAGATATTAACTTCGAACCCTTTGAGAGCACATTAGCAGCGCAAAGTCACTTCACTAGAAGAAGATAAGAATAAGAATGGAAAGAGAATTCCAAAAACAGTTAGAGAAACTCATATCACGGGAAAGAAGGAAAGGAAGCTCAATAAGAAGAAGGCTAAGTTGGAAAAGATGCAGAAAATTACAGAGAACAAATGGAAGACTTCGCAGTAGGCAGGTTTGTAGGAATTGAACCACGTCGGAACAACAGAACTGCACAAAATGGGACTTCGCCATGGCGAAGTTATATGACCATTGGAGGCACCCTGCCCATTGGAACAATGCTCCAGAATGTCTAGAAAACACATTTATGGGCAGATAGACCATCATTGGACGTTGATACCACACCATAATAGACAAATTCACATTGATGAAAGAATTACTGCCCATTGGAGGAATCTGTTACGACACTTGCTAATTTAACCCGCCAGATGCTGTGTCAGGACCACTTTTTTCCACCTGTAATTATCTAATTTAATAGAGAATTGATTGTGTGTCGATCTTTGATTTCATAACCTAGACATCACCATCTACTTGTTTACCCTGGATGTTTTTTCACCTACCCCGACCTATCCGTTTAAAATTGAGAATGTCAGGTGAGAAAACTGAGTTAGAGAAGTCCATCATGGAGGTTGTTAAGAAGTTTATGGCTGGCAGAGCTATGTCTGGAGGTCTTCAGGAATTGTCAACTAGGGGACTACAAGATTCCCCTTTGACTGCACAACGCTCTAGCCATGCTAACCCCACGACTGAGAAGCGATGGAAGCATCATGACGATATGGCTAATGCAAAGCATATCCCATCGATATTACCAAATTATATCCTGCCTTTGGCTAGCACGATTAACTATGACAACATCCCATGGGACTTTGGGTACACTTTGATCACCATGTACATCTCGAAAGGAATACGCGTAGTTGGAAGCCAGTTGGGACAGATTCCATCACTAAAGAACAACAACTTTAACCTTGGAGATAGAAGGAACTACGCCATGCTCATGCGCCACAGATACCTGATGAAGAAAACTGGGAAGAATCCTCGCATAGTATCCCATCCATGGATTAAGCAGATGGCACAATCCATTATACTGAATGTCATGAATATCACCCATTTTGGCAGACACCAAGAGGTTAATTCTTGCGTTAAAATCCTCTTGTCATGCTACCATCGTGGATACCTATTGCTTGACTGATAGAGTACTGTGGATCTGGCATTGATCCACCTGATTACATGATTGAGCATGTAGGGACCCGATCCTCAATATTTTTACCTAGGGAAGGCCTCAGACCTCTCCTTGGCACATCACATAAAGGAGGCATATGGAGAAGTTGAAAAAGGAAAGTGAGGCTACAAGGTAGCTTGTATTCAGGATGGCATAGTGCACCTCACTTTCCAACTCATAGCTTGAAAGCTCGTTAGAAAGAACCACCTTACAAAGGTCATCGGGTTGATGGTGTACCTTGCATGAAAATGCATGGAGGGAATGTAGATGAATTGGGTGAGTTACCTCGTCAACGAGCTTGAGAAATAATTTTGCAAAGTGAGGGATCAAGGATACGAGTTCCACTTTAGCTGGCTACTTGTGCTAATTGCATTTGTCACTTGGAAAATGCCTAAGGGAGAAACCTTTCTAGAAATTGAACCATCGGAGCCATTGGAAGCTAGATTTTCTACACTATGGTATATGAACGACATGTCGAAGAAATGGCAGTCGAACGCAGTGTTCCATGCATACTATTAGCAACTGAAGGTTTCCATAGAGTCATTTCCACACATGAAACTACACATCTTGCACCAGTACAAACCGATTGCTAAGTTTCACGTAGATCAACATTTCATCTATATCATTGCTCGTATGGATGAGAGTAAGGAAGAGTTACAGTCTTATTATAAGATGACTGGTGAAGACATGGATAATATCACCAAGCAATGGCTGAAGGAGTTCCTTGTATTGGTTGAAGATGAAAAAATCTTCAATGTTGATATCATAGGAAGCCCCTTGGTCACTCGAGTCAAGCATTTTGGACAAACCAGTCTGAAGAAGAAGAAGAAAAAGGAAGAAGTCCAGAATATAGAAACTGATGAGGAGGAAAATGCCTCGGAAGAAGATGGATCTGGATGGACAGGAGGAGAATATGAAGTAAATGGAAAAGGAGGAGGGGATGAAGGACAAAAACAAGGAGAAGGCGAAGCTAGACTACCAAAGGATCCCCCTGCTAAGACAAAAACATCGAAGAAGAGGAAGGTTTCTCTGTAGAAACCTTCATCAAGAAAGAATACTCGCGCTAGTAAGCCCCAGATGGAGGCCACCCTCACAGAGGATGACATCAGCTTGGTTCACGGAGTGATGGAGATGCGTTCAAAGATCTCTTGCAGAGATATGGAGCGAAGTAGGAGGAGATCTATGAGAGAATTAAGAAGGAACTGAAGGAAATGTAATAGGCTATTTGATATGTCTGCATAGTGCCTATTGCGCCTTCCTTGTCGGAGACCACAAAATTGGGGGATGAGCCTGCCCACTTAATAATATTGGCAGATGCGACCGAGGCTCATCCTCAGAAAGTCTAGGAAGAAAAGGAGAAGGCTACAGAAGCCTTGAAGCAAGAGAAAGAGGAAGTCTTAGAGAAACTACAAGTTGCGTGGTACTATGTAACCGATTATGAAAATGATAAATATGAGTTTTTAGTGATGATCGAGGAGGGAAAAGTGAAGATAAAGAGAGAAAAGGACTAGCTTCTCGCAGAGCATAATGCGTTCAAAGAAGCGGTGAATAAAACACTCGCTCTGTGCCAGGCTTGGCATAGGAGAAACATGAATCAGTTGAGGTTCAAGTGGCGAAGCTCACTGAGACCATCCAACAGCTTCAATTAAGGATAACAAAGCTGGAAGTCCAGGCAGTGCCAAGAACTCTTCAAGAAGTGTGTGACCAGAGAGAAGAATCCACCAAGAACGTAGTAGGAAGGGTCCGATCCCTCGCTTCAGAGTGAAAAAAATTGAGTGATCAAAGTGCATAGACTTATGAACACCTCGCAGAAGATCCAAAGATGAGGAAATTGGAAGCGCAACTATAGGAGGCGCAACATCAAGAATTTGTTGTGCATGTGTAGATGAAGTTACTCACTACAGTCGATAGAATGAAGAGATCATAGGATCAACATGCAGTCCAACAACAGATTATTTCCAACTAGGGTAGCGTAATGGAAGTCACACAAAAGATGCAACTAGTGAAGGATGATGCATGCAAAGTGTTTGAAGATATTGAAGGACAAGGTTCGCAGTTAGACCAAGTGGTTACGACAATGGAAAAGCACCTGGAAGGTCCTGTTATAGAGAATATGATCCAAGAGATCACTGAGCAGAAGGCTCAGGTGAAGCAGCAAGTTGAGGTAGCTTGAGTGAAGTAGAGGCCTTCGAAGCAACATTGCCCATACCAGAGTGACTCGAGACAAGTCACATGTGAGTAGTGGGGGCCTGTTGGTCCTTGACCAAGTTTTGAGGAAACCTTGGTCAGATTAGAACCACTTTTTGGACTTCGACAGGCTAGTTGAATATGGAGCACCCAGGCAGAGTTGAGATTGTAGATCTAACTTATTTTGTGGTCTATGTGGACCCAGCAAGGGGTTCATTAGGGTTTTTGTAATGGGTTATGGGATGTCGGCCCATGGGGTTACCCATGATTAGGACCTTTTGTAAGAAAGTGTAAAAGTATAAATAAGTAAGAATGTAATGTAGAAAGGATTCAATATCTTGCAAGGCTAAGTGAAAGTAGTTTTGAGTGCTTTGTGCAACATAATATGTATGTAAGGTTTTGTGCTTGTTAGAGGAGTTGGCTCTATGCCTTGACCTAATTTTTGGAAGGAGGATCTGGTGCTCAATGCACGGATCTCCTGTCCTCTACGAAGTTGGGCTCTGTGGCTCAATGCATAGGAGTAGATGAATGTAAGATCTTGAAGACTAATATAGAAGAAGAAGAAGTTGGTGGGCATATCCCCACATGGGGGTGAACCACGTATATCTTGTGTTGATGGTTTTCTTTGTGCTATGTTATGTTTCCATTTATCATCTTAGTGCTTTTGTTATTATGTATGTTAGATAGATCTATGAATTCTTAGTGCTTTATTTATATTGAATGTGCTAGATCTAACTTATGATGCTAAGTGTGATGTGTATGATGTCATTGTTACTGGGTCAATTTGTACTTAGGGTTTTATCTGCGATGAAAATAATAATAATGGGTTGATTCATGTTGTTCCTAAGTACTCTGTAGAAGTTTTATAATCACAGATTCATGTCCCAGCTCATTTACAGACACCTAAGTCATGTAACCCCCCTACCTCTACCTCGGGTGAGACTTCACCTACTTCGCAGGTGTTGCTGAAAGGGCTGGTAGTTAGGGTTTTTTTGGTTCTCTGTCGAAGATTTTAACCATGGGTCTTCCCCTATGACAACAGTTATTTCACCAACTCATAACAGTCACAAAATACCCAACTGGGTGTAACTAGTTTATTTATCAAAATTGGGCTCTGAATAATCAAGGGTTCGCTCGGTGGAACCAACACAAGGGGACTGGAGTTGACCATACCAACAACAGGTGAGAAAACTTCAAGACATCACAGTGGAAAAAAAATATACATAACCATTAGCTTGCAAGACAGGGTAACGATGAACAGAGGAGCAGAGGCTTCTTATTGGCTAGTAATAACACCAAGAACACACAGGGCATAACCCTCATGGTTTTCCCCAAAAAAACAAATAATGATGATATAAATGCAGATATCGAATAATAAAAACCAACTGTAAAGAAACCCTCTTGGGTAATAGCGATCGTAACCAACTATGCAAATACCAATAACATAAAATGATCCCATGACTAGGTAGTGAACGATATGTAGTGACCCAAGGTGTTTCAAAATCAAACATAGCAACCCCATAACACCAAATACGGCTGGGTATGGTTAAAAAAATGTGAGGAGATGACCAACAAGTCCAGATGGAATGAAACCCTAAAACAAAAACCCATAAAGACAATAGAGAGCCTTCATGGATTCAACCACATGGAATAATCAATGAAATCGTGACTTCAACCATCAAATTTCCCATTTGCAACGAATAACACACAACAACTATTCCATAGAATCACCATGAGTTTACACTGTTTCCAACATTAAGAAAATCACATACCAATACATCACTATGCCAACACCTATTTCATAAATAGAGTGAGTTCATGGATGGCGAAAAAAACATACCTATAACCAAATAGCCTTAAAAATGTGAGCTTGGTCAAGTAGTTCCTTCCTCGCCTAAATATCGGATCTTAACCACAGCGAAAAACAATTGAACAATATCCAAGCTAGGGTGACGGTCAGTGGGGGAAGTATGGAGGGACGTGCAGTAAATGCACGTCGCTTCCATCCTCTCCTCATTCAATTACGTAGTACACACCAACTAGCTAACATTAACCCATTCCATTAATCCATTGCATCAAAACTAACATCCATTGTTTTCCAAATGCACCACCCGATATCACATTAACCATTTCCAAACATACCATAATGTATATGAAATGTGCCTTCATATAAATCAATAACATCATATAGCCACTAACATTTCTAGTTAGGACTAACACCAACCCTTTTAAATTTCAAATGCATATAGTGTAGCATGGTATAGCATAGTTTCCTTTCTTTGATTTATTCCATATTTATCTTATCTTTTGTTATGACTAACATGTGTCTTGTGCAGGTGTGACATGTAATAAATCATGGCACCAATAGCATTGTAATAACATTTGATATAAGACATCATGACATGGATTTTAGAGTTTAGAGTAATGAAACCCACACATAGCATGCATTATTCATCTGCCATTATCTCGCAAATAAAACCAATATTTCATCATCAATCATGTAGAACCCTGTAAGAAGTGTTGAACAAAAACATAAATATCAAATAAGAACCTGATCCTCCAATATACAAGGGGGTCCCACCTACTAGTATTATATATCATTAGCTTATAAATAATAGGCTTTAGCAACACTTTGCAGGTAAAATCCTCGTTGCGATTTTTATCGTCAACAAATTTTCGAATCCACAAGAAAATTTGTTTTCAACGGATTTAGAACTTAGAACACATGGTTTCGTAGACCAAGAATATAAAGTAACGAATATATAACCAGGAAGATTATACAACAGGGCGAAGTGAGCAGATTCAATGGAAAAATGATCGGGAATTTGGGAATAACTCATGAAAAATGTGAAGTATGAGGGGGTTTATCCCTGTATGCATAATCATTCAACCGAAACCTGCTCTTTACTTCAAGGAGAAAATTTTATGGACTTTCTCTTTTAAATTATCAAATGGATGAAGAATTGGAAAGCAGAAGCAGGATATAACCAATTTCTTTATAAGACAACAATGAAAGAAGATAAAAAATTCAAGTGCTTTCAGGGGGAACAACATAACAACTGTGTAAGATTGATTTTTATTGACTAACAATATCTTGCAGGAGTGTCATTGTAGCAGAACTGATCCAACATCTTATTCTTGACCAAAAACAATTAAAAGGTGAAAAAGAAATAAAAATCATGACATAATTAAAATTGCACAATTTAAAACAATAGAAATAAAATGACCGAAATCTAAAAGAAGCAGGAAATTGTTAAAAGCAAAAAGAAGAAATCAAACTATTGTAAAGAAGAAATGAAAAAAAACGTGGAAAAAATGAAAGCAAAGCTAGACTACTAATATACAGAAAATTCAAACAGCGTTAAAACTTTTCAAGTTGGTTCCACATAATGTTTCAAGTGATAACTATTAGTGTTGTAGGAGAATAATCGCTCCTGTAAATATTTTAGGATGTAAGAGTTAGTACCCATGAAAAAAGTGATTTTGAAAGGACCCAGCCATAGTTTTTGAAACTTTGAATGTCTTTCCCTATCATCGTATGTTGAATCCCACAACAATACCTTTTCATTGACTTTAAATTTGACATTTTTGACACTCTTATTGAAATACTTCTTAACAGTCTATTGTATCTTCTTTATATTATCCAAGGCAAACAACCTTTGCTCCTCTAAAGATAGGAGTGAATTTATCCTTTGTGAAACGTCAAAATAATTTAATTATTTGATCTATAACATCATCCTTAAGGAAGAGAGTTCCATATTAATAGGGAGGATGGATTCTTAACCATACACAAGCTAGAAAGGAGTGCAACCAATTCTTACCTTGGTGGTAGTTCGATCTTCCCAAAGGGCGTAAGTGAGGAGAGTGTGCCATTGATGAGGCTTATCTTCGATGATCCTTTTGACGATTCTCACCAGATTTTGTTGGTAGACTCAGCTTTCCCATTCCCTTGGGGATAATAAGATGATGAGGTGAAATTTGTAACCCCCAACTTAGCTAAAAATAGGGTCATCTTAGCAGAAATGAAAGCAAGACCATTGTCTGTAATAATTTCCAATGGAAGACCAAATTTGGAAAATATGTTATTTTCAAGGAAAGAAATTACTTGTTCATTTGTTGAATTCTTAAGTGGGACAACTTCAGCCCATTTTGTAAAATAGTATGTGGCTGTCAAAATAAAAAAAATTCCTGCTCAAGATGGAGGATTAATAGGACCCATAAAATCCAATCCCCACTTTGAAAAGGGAAAGTTTGGGAGGACAGGTTGTAACGAATGTTTCAAAGGATCTTTCCCTCGGTAATGCCGAAAATGGACTTAGAAGGATTTAGAGAGATGCCAAATTTCCTACATCGCATGAGAACTCTTTTTAGATGACCAAAATGATCTGATCGGATTTTAGATTACATCGTTAAGTCATCAAGGTAGATCTGAATGATCTTACCAATCAAATCGTCAAAATCTATTTGCATAGGTCTTTGAAAAGTGGCACCTGCATTAGATAATCCAAAAGGCATATGCTCATAATAAAAGGTACCCCAATGAGTAATAAAGGTGGTTTTATATTTATCTACCCTTTTTACTTTGATTTTATTATAATAGAAAAAACCGTCAAATAAGGACATCATTTGTGACCCTGCAACTTGTTGCAAAATCATTTCTATGTTAGGGAGAGGAAAGTGATCTTTTATACTATCCCGATTTAATGCACGAAAATAAATGCATAATCTAATCTAATTGGTTTTCTTCCGAACGGGGACCAAATTGGAAACCCATTCAGAATAATTGACCGGAAAGATGATTCCAATCTTCAAGAGTTTTTCCAACTCCTTTAGAATAGTTGCTTCCAGTGCAGGGTTGGTAGGTATTTTTTTTTTGCCTAACTGGTTTTATGCCTTCCCTTGATGGGAATGGCATGTTGTATAAGACCAGGATCAAAACCACAAAGATCCTCATAAGACCAAGCAAAAACATCTTGAAATTCACTAAGTAGCTCAACAAACTTCATTTTCTCTTCATCAGAACATTGGGCACCTATTTTAACATTCTTTGGAGACTCGGGTGTCCCAATGTTCAAGGAGATGGTTTCACCCACCTTCCTTTTCAACTCCACTTCTTTATGTTTCTCTTTATTGTCTACATCACTCAATGAAAACCAACTCTCTAAAGGAGTCAAGCCTTTAGGAATATTGTTATATTCTATGGATATGATTTCCTTGGGCTTATAGGGTTCATTTTGAATGAAATCACATATGCTCTCATCACTAGGGAAGACCTGCCAAGATTTTATATTGTCAGGGATATGTGGATGATATAGAGATTGAAAAGTACAATTAGTTCTATGTGGCAGAAGTTGTCAATTAGGAGAGGCTGCAAAAACAACTAACCGATAAGCCATTGAGTTCAATTCCCTCTTAACATGAGTGATGTTGAAAGATAATAGGTTTGAGATAAGTGCCCAAACATTTTGGGTATATGCTTTCATCATCTTGTTTCTAAGAGAGTATATATTACGTACAAGGTTCACAACAAGATCAGAATCTCCAAAACTGAAAGGTGACCACAGCCAAGATTATAGGCGTTTTCAATGCCTAATAGTAAAGCTTTGAATTCAGTGACATTGTTTGTGCAAGCAAACTCCAACCTATAACAAAAATTATGAATCTTCCCAATAGTACAGTATAAGATTATTCCAACTTTGTTACCTTCACTAGAGCACGAACCATCGAAGTGCATGTGCCACATACCATCATCTAAATCAATATGTTCCAAGGGGACATTATCTTCCTCAAAAAAAATGGAATACACCCCTAGGTCCTCTTCGATATAGTTCACATTAGGTTGTGGAACACTTTCTATGTAAGGTGAAATCCTACCCTCTCTAATGACTATAATGTTTTTTCCATTCCAAGGAGTGGATAAGTGTGTCCTATCAAGTGAGAGGTATCCACCCGTCAAAGCTTTCCAATCTCTTCCCAAGATGATTGAGTAATTTCTTACTGACATGTCAATTACCTGAATGCTAAGGGTTGTCCTTATTTTATGGTGTACACACAAAACTAAGGTCACATATTTAATCTCACCTATGGTTTTTTGTTGTAGACTATTATAAGAGAGCATGCTCCTAGCATTTTCATTTGTACAAGACAAGCCTAGCTCTTCCATAATAATATTCGACATCACACTTGGGCCCAAACCGCCATCAATGAAGCAACAATGGGTGATCTTATCCATAATATTCACATAAATATAAAAGGGTTTTTTTTTTACAGGGTATCTAAAGTTATGTACACCTACTTTATTTGTGTAGACTTCAAGAATTTGAATGGAGAAATCAGATTATGTGTAGACTTCGGGAATTTGAACAAGAGCTCCAAAAAGGACAATTATCCCTTGCCAAAGATGGAGCACATTTTACAGAGAGTGACTATTTCATCCAGGATGTCTATGATTGATGGATTCTTTGGCTACAATAAGGTCTTTGTCCTGCCTGAAGATAGAGAGAAGACAAATTTCACTACTCGATGGGGCACATTCATGTATGTTAAAATTCCCTTTGGATTGATGAATGCAACAGAAACCTTCCAGCGAACCATGGACATTGCCTTCATTGGGGAAAAGGACATGTTTGTAGTCATCTATCTGGATGAAACTACAGTATTCTCAAGGTCCAATAAAGATCATTGTCGTCACCTAAAGAAAGTATTCTTGAAGTGCAGAAGGTTTGGTCTCTCCCTCAATCCTAAGAAATATTTATTTTCTATGAAAGAGGGAAAATTACTGGGGCATATTGTGTCAGCTGAAGGGGTGAGAATTGATCCAAGTAGAGTAGAGGCCATCCAGGCCTTATCCTTTCCTAGATATAAGAAAGAGGTTCAGTCTTTCTTGGGTAAAACAACTTTTTACGAGGTTCATTTCTAATTTTGTTGAGTTGGTTAAACACATTACAACCATGCTTAGAAAGGGGAATGAAGTGAAATGGACTGCTGAGTCTGGAAATTCTTTCGAACAAATCAAGAGGGCTTTGAATGAACCACCTCTGCTCATTAGCCCTGACTATTACAAGGAATTTCTAATATTTTCTTTTTCCTCATCTGATACATTGGCTATTGTTTTTCTACATATAAATATAGAGGGGTTAGAGTAGCCTATTTCCTTTTTCAGTAGATAATTAAGGGATGCGGAGATGAGATACGATATAATGGAGAAGCAGGCATATGCTTTGGTCAAATCCCTCAAGGATTTCAGAATCTATGTCCTGGATTCAAAGATTATTCCATATGTCCCCTCAGCCTAAGTAAAGGAGATAATGATTCAACCTAATATAGATGGGAAGAGAAGAAAATGGATCACCAAAATTTTGGAGTTTGACCTGGAAATAAAACCCACCAAGTTGGTGAAAGGACAAGGTTTAGCCAGGTTACTGGTTGAATCAAATTGCAAGGCATTGCGGGTTAATTTCATAAACACACACTCAGAAAATCAGCAAACTGAGATGGTTTATAAAGACTCTCATGTTGACCTCAACTTAGAAGAACACACCTGGTATAAAGACATCATATATTTTCTACAGAAGTTGAGGCCTCTTGATGGTTTGGACAAAAACAAGGTGAGAGATTTAAAACTCAAAGCAATCAAATATTGTCTCATTGATCAGGTTTTATACTGGAAGGATCCTCTGAGATTTCTACTGAGATGGTTGTATCCACAGGAGGCCCAAAGAGATATGACTTATTTTCATGACATCTCATGTGGCAGGAATAATTGTTGGAGGAACACAACTTATAAAATCCTCAGAGTGGGGTATTTCTAGCCCAACCTTTTTACTGATGTTTGTGAAAAGATTAGATCTTGTTCCAAGTATCAAAGTTTTGCTGGAAAGAAACAACTCAAATATTTTCCTTTGAAACCTGTAATGGTTTCTGTACCTTTTCAGCAGTGGGGTATTGACTTCATTGGAGAGATCCACCTAGCCTCAAGTGGCCAACACAGGTGGATTTTGACTGCCACTAATTATTTTACCAAATGGATAGAATCCATCCCTGCAAGGACTGCCTCCCACAAGGTAATCATAAGCTTCCTTGAAGATATCATGTCCAGATTCAATTGTCCAAGCATGATTGTTACATAAAATGTTGCTTCTTTCAGAACAGAACCATTAATCAAGTTATGTGAGCATTACAGGATTACACTAGTCCATTCTACTACCTAATACCCTCGGGGAAATGGTTTAGAAGAGTCCTCTAACAAAATCCTCATAAATATCATCAAGAAGTTGTTGGAAGAAAACAAGAAAGCCTGGGATTCAAAGATGAAATTTGCATTATGGATTGACAGAGTTACAACCAAAAGGTCACTCGACATTTCCCCTTTTCAGCTTGTGTATGGGGTTGAGGCTATATTCCCTATTCAAATCACCTTTCCCATAACAAAGTTCCTCAAGGACTACCAAGAAGAGCCTTATGATATGGTCAGGAGGGTATTGCAGCTGGTAGAAGTACAACAAACTAGGGCGCAGTTGCTTGATAAAGCATAGGATCATCAACAGAAAATAAAACGAGTCTTTGACAAGAGTTCAATCAAGGGAGATTTTTAGCTGGGGGATCTGGTGCTCAAGTGGGATGCCCCCAAGCAAGAAAAAGGAAAACATGGTAAATTTGAAGCCTTATGGATTTCCCCCTTCAATATTTCTGAGGTATTTTCAAATAACACTTATAAGTTCCAGAACTTGGAGGATTCTAAAGTTTTGGGTGGCCTTGTCAATGGGCACTTTCTGAAAAAGTATTTTTTCTAAGCCATGATTGGCATTCCACCATTTTAATTATCGCTTCCTTTTTACTTATATTTTTAATAAGAGACTCCATAACCCAAAGCTAAGGCACTGAAACTGCATGTACTTGACATCTCACAGGGAGCATGCCATCCCCTGTGGAGCCAATGTTATCTCATGAAGTAGTCAAGGGTCATAGGTGAGTGTTGATAGTACCTGAGTCTATATCCTTTCCACGTCTCTCTCTCTCTTTTGCAGGCTAGGTCCTAAATGTTTTCCCTTCGACTGGTAAAGTCATTTTTTCCCTCTTATTTGAGCAACCTGGTTTCCCTTGATGTCTCACCTGAATAGGTCTCGGCCAAAGCTTTTCTATTTTTCTCTAAGGATGAAAACTCAACGACTTTTGTTTTAATCACTGGTCATTCTTTTTTCCCAAGCCTACAACAAGCCGTCCAAATATGTTTTTACATAGGAAACAACCATAGGCACAAAGTGCAACACTCAAAGCGGTCCGTTATGGACTCGAATCAAGCAAGCAAGCAAGTTTAGTTTTCAATGGTGGAGATCCTAGGAGCATTTCAGATCAATGACTCTCGGTCTTTCAAGATTTCAATGTATCATGAGGATTAATGACTAGACAGAAGAGTCGAAGCCCCGAAGTAAATATGATCCATTGAAGGCTGAGAACACATGTCAGCGGATCTCACACTTTGGGAGATTTACTTCGTAGGATTGTGGGATTTATGCATTGAAAAGTAATCATGAGTCATTGATCTTTCCAGCAAGAAGCATGGTCCATCCAGGAGCGGCGTGTGGCATCAAAGTGGATCTTTCCCATATCGTATATTACAATCAGATCAACGACTCGTGTGTATTAGGCATGCTCAATTTGCATGAGGATTAGTGGCTAGGTAGAAGCCTTAGAGTTGCATATCAAGTGCCACACATCCTTCTCCATTGAATGGTCAATATTTAATTCAGGAATCCGAGCTTCAGGATTTTTAGCATCTCGATCAGTTGCCACATGCCCATCCAAATCTAACGGTGGTAGTTTACTTCAGGAATCTGGGTTTTGGGAGTTTCAAGATTTATACTCTCGGTTTCATCCGGAATGATTTTTCCCAAAGTCCGTTGATAATTTTTGCGTGTCCATATGAATCAATGGTCATTGTTCACTTCAGAGCTTCAACATTCATTTCATGTTTCCATGTCATTACGAGCCCATATTTATGCCAGTTGTACATGCATACCCCTCTCTGGCTCAGAAATCCAAAGCACGTGGCATCCATCTGGCACTGACACATGGAACCCTTTCCAAGCATTCTAGGATGTGTCTTCATCCTATTTTTGAGTGACACATGTCACCCCTCCATCCGTGACACATTAGCATAGTGACGTCAGGCCTCCATGTTAGATCATCCTACAGTAGGTGTTCTCGTTTAGTGCCAAAATTAGTGCCATCTCTAAGTGAGGTTAGGAGGATCATAGAGTTGGCAAGAAAATAAAATTTAATGGGAACGCTAAGGTATAAGAGGCACCCAGATCATAGACCGGGGCCAGATCAACGACCACACTCCATTGTGGGGACACAACATGCCCGAAAGATAAAATTATTGAGCGGTCCCACAATCGAAACTGTGGTATAGCATAAGAGCTACGTGGTAGTTAGTGGTGCATTGCAGGCCCAAAAGAAGTATTCTTCCAAACCTCTTTCGATGACCCCACAATCACATGATTATAAGACTTCCAATCCAAGAGCAGTGCGTGGCAGCTGCCTAGACATTAATCCTCATTGCAATCCTGAGAAAAAGAAGTTAATGAAAATGAAGTGGTGGTTGAAACCTCAAATCACTCCATAAATAGAAGGCATGGAAGGATCTGGTCGTGGAGATAGAACTATTAGCTCTAGGTTCCCCTATGGATGGTTTTTCCTGCGAACCCATGTCGAGCTGAGTTTGCGTCTGACAGGAAGATACATGCACAGTCTAAAAGAAGAGGGCGCAGATGAAAGGCCTTGAATGAAATGACCCGTTCACACTCATGCTAGTCGTGAATTGATCTGATTATAAATAGATCAGTTCAATATTTTGTTAAGGTGGTAAACTGGTTGAGCAAAGCTCCCTGTTTTGTAATATTTTGATACCAGAACTATTCTTTGGTTATGTGTCAAATTTCAAACTTTCGCATTAATAGAAGTCAACTTCTCTCATCTCTTTGTAAAACCTGTACTAAAACACTCGAGCATGGAGGATCCAGTCGAGGGTTGTAGTTCTATTGTAATGTAAGTTTGATTACAATATTGTTGTGACTAGTTTTAGTCAGCTTCCTTGTTACCTTATTTCCCCATATCTTGAAAGAATTGGTCATGGAGGACCCAATCAAGTTGTTGTGGTTTCTTAATAATGTAGGTTTGATTATTATGTTCTTTTGACTTATTTCAGTGTCTGAAACTTGAGTTCAAGAGTGCTCTTGAGCTTGAGTTTTTCTTCACCAAGCTGCTTGAAGGTCAGATGCCCATAGCATTCTTATTCACCCCTCTCACTAATTATTCCTTCAGCTCATACTTAAACTCAAATCACCGACTGAAGTTAATGAGGCCCTCACTTCCCTATGCATTTCTTGCCCAGTTTCTATATTAAAATCATTCTTTTACTGATTTTTTTTCCATTTGACCTCCACTCATAAAACCAACATCCACCAAATATTTTGATGGGTATTGGGCTTATCCTCTCGCATTCTGAGGGTGAATCTCAGTGCTAACATTCATGGCATTGTTTCCTGGCATAGAATGACAAAGATATGTTTATTCTAAAGGTGCATCAGAAATCAATACCTTGAAGATTGCAGCTGGCACCTAGCGACTCCATTGTTTTAGTTGTGGATCCTAAAGGTAGACACATGAGGTCTACTCCACATTTTCCTCTAGCTACACCTGAAACTGACGTAGAAAATATTATCATAAAGGGAAATACCCCTCAATAATGGATTTCAACTATTGTATCAGGTGATTCTGGTAATTTACATGATTCTCCTTTAAAAAATCCAGTAGTTGCATCTAATTCTCTTGTTATACCATCTGTTGGAGTTTCAAGAAGTTTAAATATTGGGATTTTCCATGATGAATTCTCTCCTTCTAGGCCTCATTTAGAAGAAAGATTTGACACCCTTATTTCCCCTCATATTGTAAAGTGGTTCAGACCCAGAAGCTTAGAATATTTTCCCACTTTGGGTCTCCCTATTACTCCTCTTTTCATAGTTGTTGTATCTAAATAAGGGGAAAATTCTTTTCCTTTGAGCCCCATATTATTCTCCTCCAACACTCAACCATTTACCTTCTACCCTAGAAGCACAGTTCTAGTCTCACCTATCAAAACTCCCTCTCCCTATGGTTCTTCTAGAGTTCACATTCCAATGGCAGGTGCTAATATTCCTAGAAATAGAATGGATTCCATAGTGGCGAATAGGTATGCCCCTCTTGTTTTACCTCACCCTATGAATCCCCTCCCGGTTGGATATTACCTCAAGTACATGCCCAAGTTTATGGGAGAGGAAGACATAACTGTAGAAGAATATATTTCAACCTTTTACAGTTATGTAGATAATCTTAATATTGAAAATGAAGATGTTTGGTTGAGAGTTTTTGTACATAGCCTTGATGGCAAGGCTAGGAAATGGTTCAGGGGTTTGACTCTGTATCTATTAATGGGATTGAATCCCTAGATGATGCATTTTTAAGACACTGGGGGGATAAAAAATATTTCCTTTATTATGATACAGAGTTTGGGTCACTTAAGAGAGAAGAAGGGGAATTTTTTTCAGACTTCTCGAAGAGATTTAATAAGATGTACAATAATATTCCCATTGAAATTAAGCCTACATAAACCTATATGAATATTTCTTATGCTAGTGATTTTGACCCTGAGTTTTTCCTCATGTTGAAAGAAAGAAGAGATACCTCCTTGGCTCATATGCAAGATGCAGACCTTGAAGTAGAATTCAATATATTAGCAGTCGATAATCTTAGGAGTAAGGCTGATAGAGACAGAAGAAAATGTGGGACTGAAGCTTTGACCTTCGGTTCCTCTACTTCCCACCCTCAAGTCGATGAGTTAACAAAGATGGTAAAATCACTTTCTGTGGAGATGGAGAAATTGAAGTGTGAGGGGAAACAAGGCTATAAGAACGCCCAAAATACTAACAACAAGGGTAATTTTAGGAGACCAAATAATGCCCCTCAGATTATCCAAAGAGATCAAATAAACAGGGATAGGAATGATAAAAAAAATCCAAACCCCTCTCCAAAATAGCCTCATTACTGATGAGGAAGGAGAGGAAGAAGAAATTGATCCTGAAATTCATTGTCTTGGTGACACCTCTTCATTCCATATTTAACTCAGTCCACATATGAATATTCCCTCATGGATATACAACTAAATGAGATGAGAAAAGGGGAAATGACCAGTGGTAATCCAAATATATAGAACCTCATATCCAGAAAGAAGGAAGGGAATCCTGATATCCCCGATCACCTTGCTAGAGAAGAGGATCCTGTTAAAGAGGTGGCAGCTGGCAGTAAGGAAAATGGGGTACATAACCCGCAAGTAGTGATTAAGACCCTTGTCCCATAAGTGAAGGAAATTGTGAAGTCTCACCCCTCCTTTAGCTTTGAGAATGAGATTCAAAAGATCAAGATTCTTGTGCCTTTCTTAGAGCTAGTCAAGCATGAGTATTTCAAAAGGTATCTCTCCAAAGTGATGCAGCTTGAGCCTTCATCTCATTCCATATATTCAATTAACCTCCAAGATGAAAATTCCATTGTCATATTGGGACCTTTGGTGAAGACTAGAGACGACTACTCTCCTCCTTTCTATACCTCATTGAACATCCATGATAAGGTGTTTCAAAACTGCTTGATAGATTTAGGGGTATCTCACAATCTTATGCCTAATATTTTCATGGAGGAACTCTGGTTGGAGATCAAAAAGTCTTATCATGACCTGTACTTGTTTGATTCTAGGAAGGTGAAGTGCCTCAGGGTTATTAAGGACTTGGTTGTTTCTTGTTTCAGTTGCCAATGAAAAGTGTGGTCATAGATATTATGGTGGCTGATGTTCCCCCTAAGTTTGGGATGCTCTTGTATAAATCTTGGATAAAAGTATTAGGGGAACCTTGCAAATGGATTTTTCATATGCCACCATTCCTGTGTTTGGGGGAGAGCATAGAAGGCTTTATGGGGAATCTCAAATTTCTTACATTATAAGTGATGAAGCAAATCCGACCAACCACCCCATTTTTGCAGTAGACACAAATCTAGGAAATAGTACGTTACAACTCGCTGATGGTCCTCAAGAACCTATTGAAATCAAAAAGCATCCCATCACCTCTTGTGAAGACCCTCCTTCCAATTTCTCTATTTGGAAAATGTTTTTTGATGGAACCTCTTCCAAGGAAGGTGCATGGACTGGGGTAGTTTTCGTTTCCCCTACCCAAGAGACCATATCTGTGTCTTTTAAGCTTGAATTTGAAACAAAAAACAATGTGGCAAAATATGAGGCTCTCATTTTGGGTTTGAGAGATGCTAAAGAGATGGATATTGAGAAGAAAACAATGTTTGGATATGCTGATTTAATTGTTCGTCAGATCAGAAATCTGTATCAGGATAAGCACCTTAGGTTAAGGGCCTATAGAAATGAAGTTTGGGATCTTGTTGACAGTTTCTTCTTGGATTTTAATATCTTATCTATTCCAAGAGAGGATAACTCTATGGTAGATTGATTGGATGTCTCGACAAGTAATTTCAAGGTTCCCTTGCCCCCAAAGCTCAAGTACGAGGTTGAAGTAAAGTATAGACCTTCTGTTCCTGACAATGTCAAGATTTGGAAGGTTTTCGAGGATGATATTGAAATAAAAAAGTTTCTTGAGACTGTGGAGGAATTTTCTGATTTGCATGTTGATCAAGATTTCGAGGAAAGCCCTCATGCTGATGATTTTCTTAATAAAATTGTTGACCATCATATTGTCCATTTGTCGAGTAACCATATTCCAAAGGGACTAGTCCCTTTGGAGAGATTGTTTGATAGTAATGATGTTGTTGTGAAGTTTAAAGGTCCAACTGAAGGGGATTATGTGATTGAAAGCAATTTAGGAACATAGGAGGATCCCAGGTGCATTAAATTGTCTAGCAGTCTGTCAAAGGAGAAAAGGGTCGAGTATGTCAATATTTTGAGGGAGTTTGTTGATGTTTTTTCTTGGAAATATGAATATTTAAGAACATATGACACAAACATCATGGAACAAAAAATCCCTTTGAAAGAAGAGGCCAGACCTTCCAAGAATAAAATCAGACAGATTAACCCCTTGTTGTTTCCTATTATGGAAAGGGAAGTAAAGAAATTGTTGGATGCCCAGATCATAATACCCTTGAGATATTTAGATTGGGTTGCTAATTTGGTGCTTATGAGGGAGAAAAACAGAGAAATTAGATTATGTGTAGACTTCAATAATTTGAACAGGATCTCCAAAAAGGACAATTACCTTCATCCAAAAAGGAGCACATTTGACAGAGAGTGACTGGTTCATCCAGGATGTCTATGATTGATGGCTTCTCTAGCTACAATCATATATATGTCCTTCCTGAAGATATAGAGAAGACAACTTTCACTACTCATTGGGGCACATTCATGTATGTTAAAATTCCCTTTGAGTTGATGAGTGCAGGAGAAACCTTCCAGCGAGCCATGGACATTGCCTTCATTGGGGAAAAGGACATGTTTGTAGTCATCTATCTGGATGAAAATAAAATATTCTCAAGGTCTGATAAATAGCATTATCATCACCTAAAGAAAGTCTTCTTGAGGTGTAGAAGGTTTGGTCTCTCCCTCAATCCTAAGAAATTTGTATTTGCTATGAAAGAGGGAAAATTATTGGGGCATATTGTGTCATTTGAAGGGGTGAGAATTGATACAAGAAGAGTGGAGGTCATCCAGGCCTTATCCTTTCCTTGATCTAAGAAATAGGTTCAGTCTTTCTTGGGTAAAATCAACTTTCTGAGGAGGTTCATTTCTAATTTTTTTGAGTTGGTTAGACACATTACAACCATGCTTAGCAAGGGGAATGAAGTGAAATGGACTGTTGAGTCTATAAATTGTTTCGACCAAATCAAGAGGGCTTTGACTGAAGCACCTGTTCTCATCATCCCTGACTATTCTAAGGAATTTCTAATATTTTATTTTTCCTCATCAAATACATTGGTGGATGTTTTTCTACAGAGAAATGCAGAGGGGTCAGAGCAGCCTATTTCCTTTTTTAACAGAGCATTAAGGGATGCAGAGATGAGATATGATATAATGGGGAAGCAAGCATATGCTTTGATCAAAGCCATCAAGGATTTGAGAATCTATGTCTTGCATTCAACGATTATTGCATATGTCCCCTTGGCCTCAGTAAAGGAGATACTGATTCAACCTTATATAGATGGGAAGAGAAGCAAATGGATCGCCAAAATTATGGAGTTTGACCTGGAAATAAAATACACCAAGTTGGTGAAAGGCCAAGGTTTAGCTAGGTTACTGGATGAATCAAATTGCAAGGCATTGGGGGTTAATTTCATGAACACACACTTAGAAAATAAAAAAACTGAGATTGTTGATAAAGACTCTCATGTCGACCTCAACTTAGCAGAATGCCCCTGGTATAAAGACATCATATATTTTCTATAGAAGTTGAGGCCTCCTGATGGTTTGAACAAAAACAAGGTGAAATATTTGAAACTCAAAGAAATCAAATATTTTCTCATTGATCAAGTTTTATACTAGAAGGATCCTCTGGGGATTCTACTAAGATGCTTGGATCCATAAGAGGCCCAAAGAGTTATGACTGACTTTCATGACATCTCATGTGGGGGGCATCCTTTTTGGAGGATCACAACTTATAAAATCCTCATAGATGGGTATTTATGGCCCAGCCCTTTTACTTATGTTTGTGCAAAGATTAGATCTTGTGCCAAGTGTCAAAGGTTTGTTGGAAAGAAGTAGCTCAAATATTTTCCTTTGAAAGCTATAATGGTTTATGGACCTTTTCAGCAGTGGGGTCTTGACTTCATTGGAGAGATCCACCCAACCTCAAGTGGCCAACACAAGTGGATTTTGATTTCCACTAATTATTTTACCAAATGGATAGAAGCCATCCCTACAAGGAGTGCCTCAGACAAGGTAATCATAAGATTCCTTGAAGATATCATATCCATATTCGAATGTCCAAGCAGTATTGTTACAAACAATGTTGCTTCTTTCTGACTGAACCATTAATCATTTTTTGTGAGTAGTATGGGATTACACTATTGCATTCTACTCCCTACTACCCTCAGGGAAATGGTTTAGGAGAGTCCTCCAACAAAATCCTCATAAATGTCATCAAGAAGTTGTTGGAAGACAACAAGAAAGCCTGGGATTCAAAGTTGAAATTTGCATTATGGGCTCACAAAGTTACAACCAAAAGGTCACTCGACATTTCCCCTTTTCATCTTGTGTATGTGGTTGAGGCTATATTTCCTACTCAACTCACCTTTCCTGTGGCAAATTTCCTCCAGGGATACCAATAATAGCTCGATCATATGGTCAGGAGGATACTGTAGCTGGCAGAAGTACAACAGACTAGGGAGCAGTTGCTTGATAAAGCAAAGAATCATCGAGAGAAAATAAAATGAGCCTTTGACAAGAGTGCAAGTAAGGAATATTTTCAGCTGGGGGATCTGGTGCTCAAGTGGGATTCCCCCAATAAAGACAAAAGAAAACATGGAAAATTCGAAGCCTTATGGATTGGCCCCCTTCAAGATTTCTGAGGTATTTTCAAATAACACTTATAAGTTGCAGAAATTGTAGGATTTTGAAGTTTTGGGTGGCCCTGTCAATGGGAACTTCCTGAAAAATTATTTTTTCTGAGCCGTGATTGGTGTTCCACCATTGTAATCACCGCTTCCTTTTATTTCTATTTCGAATAAAAGACTCTATAACCCAAAGCTAAGGCACTGAAATTGTGCATTCTTGGTAGCTCACATGGAGCATGCCATCCCCTGTGGAGCCAATGTTATCGCATGAAGTTCTCAAGGGTCGTAGGTGCATGTTGATAGTACCTAAGTCTGTATCCTTGGCCCTTCTCTCTCTCTATTTTGCAGGCTAGGTCCTAAAAGTTTTCCCTTTGACTGGTAAATTCATTTTTTCCCTCCTATTTGAGCAACCTGATTTCCCTTGATGTCTCACCTGAATAGGTCTCAGCCGAAGCTTTTTTGTTTTTCTCTAAGGATGAACACTCATCGCCTTTTGTTTTAATTGCTGGTCATTTTATTTTCCCAAGCCCGCAACAAGCCATCCAAATATTTTTTTACGTAGGTAGCAGCCATAGGCACAAAGCATAACACTCAAGGTGGTCTGTTATGGACTTGAATCAAGCAAGAAGGAAATTTCAGTTTTCAATGGCGGAGATCCCAGTAGAATTTTAGATCAATGGCTCTTGGTATTTTTCAATTTCAAAGTAGTGCAAGGATTAACAACTAGATAGAAGAGTCGAATCCCTAAAGTAAATTTGAGCCATTGAAGGATGAGAACATGTGTCAATGGAACTCACACTTCCAAAGATTTACTTCAAAGGATTGTGGGAGTTATGCATTGAAAAGTCCCGAAGGCCCAAAGCCCGAACTCCAAAAGTAATCATGAGACATTGATCTTCACAACAGGAAGTAGTGTCCATCCAAGAGCGGCACGTGGAAACAAAGTGGAGATTTCCCACATCATAGATCACGATCAGATCAACGGCTTGTGTGTATTCAACATGCCCAATTTGTGCGAGGATTAGTGGCTAGGCAGAAGACCCAGAGTTGCAGATCAAGCACCATGCGTCCTTCTCTATCAGATGGTCAATATCTACTTCGAGAATCTGAGCTTTGGGAGTTTCAGCATCTCAAATCCCAGTTTCATCCAAAGCGTTTTCTCCCAGAGTTACAAATTAGGTGCCACGTGCCCATCCAAATATAACGGTGGTAGTTTACTTCGGGAATCTGAGTTTCAGGAGTTTGAAGATTTCAACTCTTTGTTTCATCCAGATTGATTTTTCTCGAATCCCACCAATCGTCGCCATGTTTCCATCAGAATCAATGGTCATCATTCACTTCAGAGCTTCAACATTCATTTCAGGTCACCATGTCACTACAGGCCCATATTTATGCCAGCTCTACATGCAGACCCCTCCCGGGATCTGAAGTCCAAAGCACGTGGCATCTATATGGCACTAACACATGGCACTCTTTTCAATCATGCTTGAATGTGTCTTTATCCTATTTTTGAGTGACACATGTCACCCCTCCATCTGTGACACATCATCATAGTGACTTCATGCCTCCATGACAGATCATCCTCCGGGAGGTGTTCTCATTCAATGCCAAAATTAGCGCCATCCCTAAGTGGGGTTAGGAGGATCCTAGAGTTGGCGAGGAGATAAAATTTAGTGGGAACGCTAAGTTAGCAGAGGCTCCTAGATCGCAAACTGGGGCCAGATCAACGACCATGCTCCATTGCGGGGATGCAACATGCCCGAAAGATAAAATTATTGAGCAGTCTTGCAATTGAAACCATGGTATAGTGTAAGAGCTACGTGGAAGTTAGTAGTGCATTGCGGGCCCAAAAGCATTCTGGGTCCAAACCGCTTTCGACATTCCTACAATCATGTTCTTATAAGACTTCCAATCTAAGAGTAGCACGTGGCAACCCCCTAGACATTAAGACTCGTTGCAATCCTGAGAAAAATAAGTTAATGAAAATGGAGTGGTGGTTGAAACCTCAGCTCACTCCATAAATAGAAGGCATGGAAGGATCTGGTCGTGGAGACAGAAATCTTAGTCTGAGGTACCCCTATGGACAGTTTTTCCTGTGTACCCATGTCGAGATGAGTTTGCGTCTAATAGGAGAATACACGCACGGTCTGACAGAAGAGAATGCAGACGAAAGGCCTTGAATGTAATGGCCCGATCACACTCATTCTAGTCATGAATTGATCTGAGTATAAATAGATCAGTTCAATATTTTGTTAAGGTCATTAACTGGTTGAGTAGAGCTCCCTGTTTTGTAACATTTTGATACCAAAATTGTTCTTTGGTTATGTATCAAATTTGAGACTTTCATATTAATAGAAGTCAATTTATTTCATCTATTTATTTAAACTATGTTGAAACACTCGTGCATGGAGGATCTAGTCGAGGGTTGTGATTCTATTGTAATATAGGTTTGATTATAGTAGTGTTGTTACTAGTTTTAGCCAGCTTCCTTGTTATGTTATTTCCCCTTACGCTGAAAGGCTCGGGCATGGAGGATCCAGTCAAGTTTTTATAGTTGCATGGTGATGTAGGTTTGATCGTTATGCTGCTGTAACATATTTCAATGCCTGAAACTTGATTTCAAGAGTTCTCTTGAGCCTGAGTTTTTCTTTCCCAAGCTACCTGAAAGACAGATGCCCATAACAGTCTTTCTCACCTCTCTCACTAAGTCTTCTTTCTACTCACACTTAAACTCAAATCACTAACTGAATTTAATGAGGCCCTCACTTCCCTATGCATTGATTGTCCATTTTCTATGATTAAAATCATTACTTTACAAAGTTTTGTCCATTTGACCTCCACTCATAAAACTAACATCCACCAAACATTCTGATGGGTACTGGTCTTATCCTCTTGCAATCTGAGGGTGACTCTCAGTGCTAACATAGGGTATCTAAATTTATGTACACCTACTTTATTTACAGATGAATCTTCTTCATTCACCTCTTCAGAGAGGTTGGCTACAATGAAATATTTTCCTTCCATGAATTGTTTTAGATGCCTTTGTTGTTCAGGGATGGAAACCATGTCTAGGAGGGTAGCATCTACTTTGATTTTGGTCAACTGATTCAAGATACTATATTTGGAAGAGGGGAGAGGAGAATTTATTCCTTGACTGTCAGGAACCTTAGGAACTTGAACAGTAGTAGCTGGTGAGGATGAGCTTGGGCGAGAAGAGTTGCGGGGAGGATCATATTTGCCTTTGGGAGTGTATGATTTGTTCCTAGTATTAATGATCATGGCATATTCTGGCTCTGCAAAATCTAGGACAATGATGGTAATTTATGGTCTTTTACCAAAGATCTTATCTTTGGCACTCTTCCTTACCTCACATGTGCCTTCCTTGTGGTGTTCCTCGCAAAAGTTTCACCAAATTCGAGGAAATATAGATTTAGGCTGAAAATTATTTTCAATTGGGTTTCTAAAGGGGGGTGCAGAAGAGGATGAAGCTCCAGGAGTTAGAGGGGAGACATTTTCCTTTTTATCATATGCTATGATATTATTATTCATATCGTGTACTAGTTGTAAGAGGGTAGACATGTCTGTATGTTTAACCGACTCTCCCTGGCGAAGACCTGTTCTTTCGAGTTGTTCTTCATACTCTAAACAAGTATGCAGAGCAGAACCAATGTTATCAATGGATTTTTCCTCAATCTTATGATAATAGGGGGAAGGTAATGGATTGTATTAATGTATGAAAGTGTCTTGGTTCTAAAGTCAAATGAGTTTATGGATTTGATTGTATAACTTAGTGAAACGAAAGTTGAAGGATTTGATGGTCTCACCATCCTTGTTATCACATAAAGTTGTCAAGGGATACAAGCCGCAACCATGAGTTCAAAGCACAACACTTAGAGTGGTATGATATGGACTTAGATCACGTGAGTGAGAAATATCAAGTTTCAATGGTGGAGATCCATTAGGCATATTGGATCAATGACCATCGGGTGATCGGGATATAAATTTACGTCGAGTTTAACATCAACAAGATTTTTGAAATCGCGAGGCCATCCTAGCCGTCGATCCTAGGAAGAGTGTGTGGCACGAGATTATCATTTCGCTGAATTGTAGGATGGAGTAGTCAAAGGGGAGAGTCATGAAAACTTGTGAAATGTTAAGTCACAAAATGATCGGGCCATCCATTTTAGCACGACACATGGCTCTAGATCCGAAGAAAAAAAAATTCATTTTGGGAAGGCCGAAGTGAGAAGTGTCGATATCCCAAGTATCGAAATGATAAATCAATTTGGGTCGTCTGATGCAAGGATAAGCATGTCACTCGATCGAAGTGATCATGATTTCGAGACTAGGAGGTTGAGCATGGAGCTCAGCGTGAATTCGCGAAACATGAAATCCCAACATGCCTGAGAGTTGGTCCCATGATCACGACCCGCGGTCATATGGATAGTGGGGGCCGAAGAATGGGAAATTGCCTGTCAAGTGATGGGCGACTACGATTGTTCAAGGAAATGATCATGGTCATCAATTTTAAAGAAAGTCTGACCATTGATCCAGATGGGCAGTTTTGGAGATTTCGGGCGTCGAAATATTTGAAGTCAAGGGGAGTGAAAAATCCTGAAATGTGAAATCTCGAATTTTATATGGGATAAGCACGAGGTCATGGCCTGAGGTCGAGTGTGGTGATGAAAATGAGTTGTTAAAAGGATCAAAGTGCACGAGTTGGTCATAGAGAAATATCTGCGTGACCTCGAGGCACCAGAATTGACTTGAAGGACTCATGAGCTCACCTGGAGAATTCATGGGTGTCAGGCCTCATCCCAATCCTGATGAAAGTAGTTAATGAGAATGAGGAAGGTGGTTGAAACCTTGTTTCACCACATAAATGGAAAGCATGGAAAATTTGGTCGTGGAGGCAGGCTATCAACCCAAGGTCTCCCTATCAATGAAATTTCCTACAAAGCCCATACGAATCTGAGATCGCGTCTGATAGAAGAATGCAAGTGTAGAATGATAGAAGAAGGTGCATACGTGAAGCTTTTAATGAAGTATCCAGGTCACACTCTTGGTGTTGGCAGGTTTTTTTGAGTATAAATACTCATTTTTGATATTTTTTTAGGGTCGATGGCAGAGAAAAGATCTGGTATTGTAAATTTTTAGTAAAGCCTTTGGCTTCTGGTTATGTATCTGTATTTGATACTTCTTTCTTAATATAAGTCAACTTTCTTCCTCCCTCTTATTATGCATTTGATACTGAATGTTCATGATTGAAGGATTCACATGGATTATTGTGATTGTGTTGTAATGGATGTTTGATTGTAGTGCTTTCATAGTGTTTTCAGTTTCTTGAAGCTCAGATATTGTTTTCTGAGTTTTTCCTCCTTTAGTTGTTGGAAGACCTGATGTTCATAGAATACCTTTACATTTTCTTCTCAAGTTCTTCCTCCTACTCACCCTTACTACAACTTACTGATTGAAGTTATATCAAGACCTCACCTATATGTGCATACCATATAAGTTTTCTAAGTTAAGACTATACTTTCATGAGACTGTTCCCATTTGAAACTTATATAACCAACCCGTGACATAAAAATATTATGGGTATCGGGCTTGCCTTTCCTACAATATGAAGGGAGACTTCAGGTGCTAACATTTATGGCATCATTTTTAGGGACGAATTGAATATTTTTCCCAGGATAGAACGACAAAGCTTACTGGTTCTGAAGGTCCATCAGAACTTATAACATTGAGATTGCAACTGTGCACCTGGAAACTCCACTAAGGTGACTCCACTGCCTTGGCTCCACTGTTTCAGTGAAATTGCATTTGGATACACCTGGTAGCCCATGGGAGAACACAACGATCATATTTAGTCTTTGATGGTGAAAAAATACCAAACACACCCATTCTACATATCTTTCACTTGGCGACTCCATGATTAAAGAATGATTGGCAACTCCATTGGTTTGAAATGGAGAAAATCTTGTCTTTGAGGTTTTCTCCCTTTAATTTCTCCTATGTTACTAGTTTTCCAAATGTTGTCCCTGCTATAAATGAATGGGGTGATTATTTGCCCATATTTAGAGAGCATAGGGAGGAAAACCCTGCTCTGCATCTCCACGAGTTTCATGAACTCATGCACCAATGGGAGATACATCATGAAGACGCACTATTAAAAATATTCATGTTCTCATTAGCAGGGGATGCTCGTGAATGGTATCTTTCCTTACCCCCTGCTAGAATTTTCTCTCTGAGATATTTTCATGCACCCTTCAATGCTCATTGTCAGAAGATTTATCCCTCTAACTTAATTTTTTATAGTTTTTGTGAGGGATACAATGACTATATTCAAGATATAGCTGATTCAAAAGTAGGTTGTGAGGATGAAGGAGATGACTTGGATCAGAAGTCATTTATTTCTCTTCCATGTTCATCTACATTAGACGAAATCTATGTTTGTTGCCCTAGTGAGGAAAGTGCATAAATCGAGCCTATTATGGAAACTGATTTTCCTTGCAGCCCTTTTTCTCAAGAGCCTAGGTATGAGAAACAAATTTTTGTCTCATTTGAGGATGCATAGAAAATTCCCACCCTTAGAGCATAAGTTTTGGACAACCCTGTTTGTGAGGAAGAAGTCATTTCGAACGATGAACAAGAGCAACCCATTTTTGATGAATATCCCAGTGAGGAGGAGGAAGGGCTAGATATGCATCTCTTCCCATCTCTTGCAGTCATCACTAAGCTGTAGAATGAAGAGAACAACTTTCCCATGGGTCCTATTTATGATGATTATGAATCTGACCCCTGGGAAAGCCAAGAAGAATAACCAGAGGAGTAGTAGAAGGGGCAATTTATCTCCTGTCCAGAGCCTATCCGTAATCAGCCATCGTCTGATATCAATCATCCTACACCAGCCCCTCACCCACCTGAGCTGGCCAGAGAAATCCATGAATGTGTGAGAAGCTATGTGGCAGAGAAGGCCATTGGTTACAAATTCTCTGGAGTTTGTCGCTCAGCCTATGAGCCTATGAGGGAATACATGGAGTTGTATTTCCTTCATTTCTTGAAGCCGCCCAGCTTTATCCTGACCTCAAAAATATGAGGAAAGATGAAGAATGTAACCATTCTTATATCACGGTTTCATTATCTGTTATCAGCCATTGACAGAGTAAATAAATTTGTATCTAGGAAGTTGCTTGAATGGCTATGGTGGAAGTTTGCTTTCACCTAGCACTGTGTAGAAATGAATTAGTTTAGGACTGTACATAAATAATCTCCTTGGAGCATGTGTGTTTATTTTTGTTTTTACTTATCAACTTGTATTCCTTAGTAGGACATTTTTTAAGCATGATTCCATAACCGAACAACTAAGGCACTAGAGCTGCTTGTTCTTGGAAGCTCACAGGGAGCATGCCATCTCCTGTGGAGCCAAATGTTATCACATAAAGTTGTTAAGGGTTGTAGGTTGTAGCCATAAGAACAAAGAACAACACTTAGAGAGGTTTGATATGGACTTATATCATGCGAGCAAGAAAGATCAATTTTCAACGACGGAGATCCATCAGACAAATTGGATCGACGACCATCGGGTGATCGAGATATAAATTTACATCGACTTTAATGTCAGCAAGAGTTATGAAATCGTGAGGCCATCGTAGTCGTCAATCCTGGGAAGAGCGCATGGCATGATATTAACATTTCTATGACTCATAGGATGGGCCAGTCAAAGGGGAGAGACATGCAAAATCCCAAAACGTGAATTTGCGAAATGATCTGGGCTGTCCATTTGAGCAGGATGCGTGGCGCTAGATCTGTAGTGCGAAAAATTCATTTCGGGAAGGCCGAAGTGAAAAGTATCGATATCCCAAGTCCTAAAATGACGAAGCGATTTGGCTTGTCTGATGCAAGGAGATGCATGTCACTCGATCCAAGTGATTGTGATTTTGTGACTCAAAGGTTGAGCATGGATCTCAACATGAATTCGTGAAACGCAAAATCCCAACGTGCCTGAGATTTGGGCCCATGATCATGGCCTATGGTCATATGGAAAGTGGGGCCTGAAGAATGGGAAAGCATATGTTGAGAAACGAGCAGTTGATATTGTTCAAGGAAATTATCATGGCCGTCAAGTTTAAAGAAATTCTGACCATTGATCCAGATGGCCAGTTTCAGATATTTCGGACGTCAGAATATTTGAAGTCAAGCGTAGTGAAAAATCTTGAAATGTGAAATCCTAAAATTTTATATGGGATAAGCATGAGGTCATGGATTGAGGTCATGTGGGGTGATGAAAAGGAGATGCACAAAGGATCAAAGTGCTCGATTTGGTCACATAGAAAGATCTGTGTGACCTCAAGTCACAAGAATTGACTAGAAGGAGTCGTGAGCTCGCCTGGAACATTCATGGGTGTCAGGCCTTGTCCCGATCCCGATGAAAGTATTTAATGAGAATGAGGAAGATGGTTGAAACCTCATTTCACCACATAAATGGAAAGCATGGAAAAGTCGACCGTGGAGGTAGGCAGTCAACCCAAGGTCTCCCTCCCAATGAATTTTCTTGAAAATACCATACTGATCTAAGATCACGTCTGATAAAAGAATGCAAGTGCAGACTGACAGAAGAAGGCGCATACACAAAGCTTTAAATGAAGTAGCCAGGTCACACTCTTGGTGTTCATAGGTTGTTCTGAGTATAAATACTCAGTTTTGATATTTTGTTAGGGTCGATGGTAGGGCAAAGCTCCGGTATTTTAAAGTTTTAATAAAGCCTCTGGATTCTGGTTATGTATTTGTATTTGAGACTTATTTCTTAATCTAAGTCAAATTTCTTCATTCATCTTATTATGTGTCTGATATTGAATGCTCATGATTGAAGGATTCACATGGATTATTGTGACTATGTTGTAATGGATGTTTGATTGCAATGTTGTCATAGTTTTTTTAGTTTCCTGAATCTCTAAATCCAATAAGATCTTGTTTTCTGAGTTTTTCCTCCTTAGGCTGCTGAAAGACCTGATGTTCATAGCATAACTTTACATTTTCTTCTCAAGTTATTCCTCCTACTCACCCTTACTACAAATTACCGACTAAAGTTAGGTCAAGACCTCACCTATCTATGCATACTAGCCCAATTTTCTTAGTTAAGACTATACTTTCATGAGACTGCACCCATTTGACCCTTTTATAACCAACCCGTGATATAAAACTATGATGGGTATCGAGCTTTCCTTTCCTACAATCTGAAAGGAGAATTCCAGTGCTAACATTTATGGCACCGTTGTCGGGGACAAATTGAATATTTTCCCTAGGATAGAATGACAAAGCTTACTAGTTCTAAGGGTGCATCAAAACTTAGAACATTGAGATTGCAATTGTGTACCTACCTACTCCACTATCTCGGCTTCACTGTTTCAGTGAAATTGTGTCTGGATACACTTGGTATCCCCTGGGAGAACACAATGATTTAATCTGGTCTTTTATGGTGAAAAAAGACCATACACACCCATTCTGTATATATTTCACCTAACGACTCCATGATTGAAGATCGATTGGTGACTCCACTAGTTCTAAATGGAGAAAATATTGGCTCAGATGTTTTCTCCCTTTAATGTCTCCTCTATTCCTAGTTTTCCAAATTTTGTCCCTGCTATAAATGAATGGGGTGATTATTTGCCCATATTTAGAGAGCATAGGGATGACAAACCTGCTCAACATCTCCACGAGTTTCATGAACTCATGCACCAATGGGAGGTACATCATGAAGACATATTATTAAAAATGTTCATGTTCACATTAGCAGATGATGCTCATGAATGATATCTTTCTTTACCCCCTGCTAGCATTTCCTCCCTGAGAGAATTTCATGCAGCCTTCAATGCTCATTTTCAGAAGCTTTATCCCTCTAAGTTAATTTATTATAGTTTTTGTGAGGGATACGATGATTTTATTCAAGATATAGATGATTCAAAACTAGACTGTGAGGATGAAGGAGATGACCTGGATCAAAATTTAGTTCTTTATCTTCCTTGTTCATCTGCATCAGATGAAAGTTGTGTTTGTTGCCCAAGTGAGGAAAGTGTAGAAATCAAGCATGTTATGGAAACTGATTTTCCTTTCATCCCTTTTTCTAAAGATCCTAGGTATGAGAAGCACATTTTTGAATAATTTGAGGATGCAGAGTACATACCTGCCCTTGGAGCATAAGTTTTGGACAACCTTGTTTGTGAGGAAGAAGTCATTTCAAATGCTAAACAGGAACAACCCATTTTTGATGAATATCCCAGTGAAGAGGAGGAACAAATAGATATGCAACTCTTCTCATCTTCTGCAGTCATCACTAAGCCACAAAATGAAGAGCACAACTTTCCCATGGGTCTTGTTTATGATGATTATGAATCTGACCCCTGGGAGAGCCAAGAAGACGAGACGGAGGAGAAACAGAAGGGGCAATTTATCCCCTTCCCAGAGCTTGTCCATAAGCATATATCATCTTAGATCAGTTAGCCTACACTGACCCCTCAACCACCTGAGCTGTCCAAAGAGATCCAACAATTTGTGAGAAGCTGTGTGGAAGAGAAGGTCGCTGGTTACAAATTCTCTGGAGTTTGTTGCTCGGCCTATGATCCTATGAGGGAATACATGGAGTTGTATTTCCTTCATTTCTTGAAGCTTCCCATATTTATCCTAACCTTAGAAATAGGAGGAAAGCTGAAGAATGTAACTATTCTATTGTCATGGTTGCATTATCTATTATCCACCATTGACAGAGTAAATAAATTTGTAGATAGCAAGTTGTTTGAATGCTTGTGGTGGAAGTTATATTTCACCTAGAACTGTGTAGAAATGAATTAGTTTAGGACTATACATAAATAAGCTTCTTGGAGCATGTGTGTTTATTTTTGTTTTTACTTATCGACTTGTATTCCTCAGCAGGACATTTTTTGAGCGTGACTCCATAACCTAACAACTAAGGCACTGGAGCTACTTGTTCTTGGCAGCTCATAGGGAGCATGCCATCCCTTGTGGAGCCAAATGTTATCACTTAAAGTTGTCAAGGGCTATAGGCCACATCCATGAGAAAAAAGAACAACACTTAGAGCAGTCTGATATGGACTTAGATCACATGAGCGAGCAAGATAAATTTCCAACGGTGGAGACCCATCAGGAAAATTGGATCAACGACCATCGGGTGATCAAGATATAAAGTTACGTCGATTTTAACATCAAAAAGAGTTCTAAAATCATGAGGACATCCTAGACATCGATCCTGGGAAGAGCGCATGGCATGAGATTAGCATTTCACTGTCTCGCATGATGGAGAAGTCAAAGCGGAGAGTCATGCAAACTCACAAAACGTTAAGTTGCGAAATGATCTAGGTCGCCCATTTTAGCAGGACACGTGGCACTAGATCTGAAGAGAAAAAAAATTCATTTTGGGAAGGCCGAAGTGAGAAATGTCAATATCCCAAGTCCCAAAATTTCGAAGTGATTTGGGTTGTCTGATGCAAGGAGATGCGTGTCACCCGATCCGAGTGATTGTGATTTTGCGACTCGAAGGTTGAGTATGGATCTCAACATGAATTCATGAAACGTGAAATCCCGATGCACCTGAGAGTTGGGCCCCTGATCACGACCCATGGTCATATGGAAAGTGGGGCCCGAAGAATGGGAAAGTGTCTTTTGAGAGATGGGTGGCTGAGATTTTTCAAGGAAATGATCGTGGCCATCAAGTTTAAAGAAATTCCTACCATTGATCCAGATGGGTAGTTTTGGAGATTTCACGCATCAAAATATTTGAAGTCAAGGGGAGTGAAAACTACTGAAATGCGAAATCCCAAAATTTTATATGGGATAAGAATGAGGTCATGGCCTGAGGTCACATGGGGTGATGAAAAGGAGTTGCACAAAGGATCAAAGCACCTAAGTTGGTCACAGAGAAAGTTTTGCGTGACCTCGAGGCACCAGAATTGACTTGAAGGAGTCATGAGCTTGCCTGGAACATTCATGGGTGTCAGGCCTCATCCCGATCCCGATGAAAGTAGTTAATAAGAATGAGGGAGGTGGTTGAAACCTCATTTCACCATGTTATCGCTCTGTAAATTCCCAGAGGTTGTCGCTAGGTAGAAGAAATTTACTAGAGGTAACTTTATCCAACCACTTCAAAACTGGGATCTATCCCTTCCAGTTTCAGAGAGGGATCTCTCTATAAAATTTAATTTTGTTTTATATTGTAGATGTTGGGATAGTTAAATAAATGAGACTGTGTTGTTTGTTCTATAAAAATGGCTGACATATCACTTACGCATCCATTGGGCTATGGGGTCTGTTTTATAAAGTTCGAGATCAATACATATTTTATAAGGTGTTTTCACAGGGAAGGATAATGCAATTGTTAGATCCTTTAGAATTTAAATGATGGATAGCAGAAATATGAGATAATCAATTATAACCAATATGCATTTAAGAATTTCTTAATCATAACATCAGAGGATAAACATTTAGATCTTTAAAATCCAGAAACAGAGAATACAAAGATAAATTCTATAACTTCAACTTATTTTAAATGATCAGATATAGAAAACATAAATGATTATGAAGATAGGAAAAACCATTCAACTGAGAGAAGAAAAAATCACCAACAACTAAGAAGCAAGAATCCTCTGAAATGTGCTTTTATTACTGGTAGATCTCTAATAAAAATTACAGTTCTTACAACTTGGTTGGGTGTAAAGATCAACCCTTAGTACTTCAAAGTTTGAAGTATTTATAACAAAAATTACAAACGACCCTGTCATTAATGATCAAGACGTGGAAAATTCTAAATCTAAGTAAGTAGATAACACAATACAAAAATATAGGAATTGATGATGATCTATTGTATCCTTCATGCTGATTTTGAGGAAGGCCGTTGGTGAATCATTCACTTGACTTTGACTTCTCTGCATATTGACTCAAATGGTACACCTCATCTCTCATCCGATCAAATTTCATATATCCTCCCATCTTTGTTTACCGGGAATGGTGACTTTGAGCAGCCTTCGATAGATTTCATCCATTTCTGTATATTTGGAAAAAGCTTGGTGATGAAAATATATTTGATTTCATGTTGGATACTAAGGTCTAGCTACAGAGTTTCTAGAAATGCCTTGCCCGTTATGCTACCCTGAATTCCTGAAAACTTGGAACTATCCTTGGCCACCATGGTAATATTTTGTTTGTAGTCAGAAAGGGTCATTAGCTTATCGTTTAGAACTAGTAAACCAGGAAGACTTTTCTTCTGCAAAACATCAATCTTATTGAAGAATCTTTGAACCCCGATATCTATGTTCTGGAATTTCTCCTCCAGCTGCAACATTAGTCCTATTTTGGTCATAACTCTTTTGACCTCAAGGATAGTTTTTTATCTGTCTTCAATATTTAGGTCTTCCAGCTCTTCCCTAGTTTTTGAATTAAAAAACTTAATGATTTCATTAGCTTCTATGGGCATTTCCCCCAGCTCTCCTTTTATATTGTCGATGTCCTACCTGCTCCTCAACACCAATTCATGTTGCTGAAACATGATTTGCACCATGGGCTATATTTCATTTATGGATTTGGACATATCCATCCAAATGTTCTCCTTAGCTTCTGCTAGTGTTTCCCCCCCCCACTGTTTTCTTTTGCAGTAGTTGTATTTCCTTCTTGATCTTTTCTGATGTTTGCCTCTCAATATTGTAGCTTGTCTGGTAGGAAGACTTCAGCTCCTAGAGATTCTCAATCACTTTTTTCAGTCTATTGATTTTCGTTCCTTGTAGGGTCATCTCCTCCATTGATTTTGCTAGCTCTAAAGATTTTTCCAGAGCTGTCAATGGGGTGGTTGATGGAAGTTCTGTTGTGGTGGTTGTTGATGCTTTTGTTGTGCTAACTTCTGTGAGGGGAATTTCACTCAGAGGGATGAATTCCATGGGTTTTTCCTCTTCCTTCTCCTTTACTAACCTCTCTAGCTTTGCTTCCATCTCTTTTATCTGTGCATTCTATTCCATGATCAACTTTAGCATCTCTTCCTTTTCACCTTCTGTCTCAGCCATCTCTTTGGCCTGTGAGTCTTTTGTAGGTGGAAGCTTTAATTGCTTCCTCAGAGATTCTATGTCACCATTCTTTTTCTTGAGCATATCCTTAGCTGCTTTTGACATTTGAGGGGTCATACCCAATTTTGAGGACCAATTTTTCTAAAGACTTAATCCTATTAACCTTAGCAAAAGATGATATTTTCTCTAGCTTTAATTGAGTCTGAACATTGTTCAGAGAAATCTGTAATTTTGCAGCAGTAACGAAGCATTTTCCAAAGTTGAGAAAACCAATTCTCCAGTCTTCCTATGTAAATCCATCTGATCAGCTGGATGTACATCTTTGGTGTTAAACTCAAATGTTTCCCTATTGTAATCACTGATTTCCTTTGGATGGGGCACTTGTGCCTGCAAAAATTCCATGTGCATTCTCCCCTTCTCTGTATCAAAAGATGTTAACAATATGTGTTGTGTTGTGGACGTTTTCTTCCAGAACTGAGCATAGGTGCTGCTAGTCAGCATCTCATTTTTCTTCTTAATCAAATCATACTTTTCAAAAATGCTCATTTTTTCAAATCCTGGTGGAGGTTGGGTAATCACAATGGTAACAATATGCTTCTTTGATGAAGAAGTAGACATCATTTGATGACTGCATGAGAAAGGTGATGAATGCTCCCCCTCGGCTACTGTGGTAGACTGGGTCTCTTCCTCTCCATACCTGTCAGTAGTGTGAGCAGTCTTAGGCATTTTCTTGTACACCTGGAAATCCTCTGCTGACACTTCAGTGATTGAAGGTGAGGCATCCTTTCTGGGTCTTTTATCCTTGGGTATCTACAGTGTAGTTTTCTGTGAAATAGTGACTGTAGGATATTGATGTTCTACTTCTTCCAGAGTGTTCACCCCCCACTCTGTTTGATTCATAAACTTCTAGATCTTTGGTTTGGGCTCATGAACATAAGGTAAAATTTTATTCTTTGACCTCGTATTTGAAATGATCCCACATGGATCATAGTGCCACATGAAGCTTGTGCCAAACTTCATTTCCTTTAATAGTTTGTGTGCCTCTTCCCCGACAGCTCAACTATTGCAGATAAAGGATCATATATTCCCCTTAATTCTCAATTGTTGTTTCTTCTTCAGAGACACAAAATGTATGTCGTCTAAATTGATCATTTTATTGATGTATTCCAAGGAAAATATCCTAACTGGAACGTATATGGGAAGTTTATAAGGGGCCATCTCACATCCACAAATTCTGATTTTTGTGTGATTCTAATACAGATACCAGTCTCCAGTCTTGGTGAGGTTTGAGAGGTGTAAAATTATTTGAGTCTCCTCATTTATCCTCGGCTCTGGCCTACCACTAAGCATGCTTACCACTATGTGATAAAACTGCTCAATAAATTGCTTGAAGTTAAACTCTATGGAGTTTCTTCTGAGTAGCGAAGTCCAAGAGGTGCCAGGCTATGGTTCATCATCCTGGTCCATTTTCTACATGGTGAACGAGAACTTATCTTCTTGAAAGAACATGAACATGTAAGCCAATATTGAAGAATACCGGAACATGCCCTCTGTGGGAAATTCAAAAAGCTTCTAATGCATGTTCTTGTCTAGAAAATTGTTGTAGTCTAACTTAGTGGTGACTTTTTCTCCGGCAGTGAAAATGGATAGATAACCCAATATGGGCTCGTCCACCCATTCATCTGAGAAGTAACCAAGAAGAAAACATAATGATGAAATGATTTGGTTTCCCTTTTCTAAAAACATGGAGGAGTGGCAAGGGGGATTTTTCTTGGGGAATTGAGAATCTTGTGGGAGGAAAAGCTCAAAAATATGTGCTTTCTGGGGAAAATATAGATTTTGGTACTTTTCAGTTAGAAATTCAAGGGTGAAAGGAGAGGTGGATTCGGCTATGTATATTTGCATCATTTGATCAATGGACTCAGGTGTGATAGTGAAAAGGGTTTCTCTGTACGATGAAACAATGGCTCTCTGATCGAGAAGGTAATGTGCCTAGAACTTGAGGGCAAACTCAAGAAAAAGGTTGACTTGGGGAAAAAGATACAGGGGGATATTGGAATCCCAGAGCCCAATCTCATTAGTTTGATCCAGAAAAGTGTCCCTAAACGAGGAATGCAATTAGGCAAGATTGAATTCGCACCTGGTCTCTGAGATCAGGTAGTATTTATCAGCTAGTGGGATCCGATCAAGATCAATAGAAGGCGGGAGGAATGGATTTTCCTAGACCTCTAATTTTTTAGATTTTGGCACCATCACTTCAAAGGTACCTACAATTGAATCAAAAAATGTTAGCAGCTAATGGATATGGTTGGATATCTAACTGAAACAGTGAGGTAAAATGAGTTATTGGTGTGTAGAAAGTATGAGCAATGTGAAAATGGAATATATGGTGTTAAATTTGGGTGAACACGTATTCGTTGGGCATGGGGAATAGGTCAACAAACTAATGGATGTTTTAGCTTGTATTAAATGGCCAATGGGTTACTTGAGGTATGAAATGGTAGGTAAAGGATGGGTGAGGAGTGTGCCAGGATGACGTGGAGGGTGATGACTGGAAGTTAGGAGAAAGGGATCTAACCTATGATAGGTGAATGGAGGGGAATACGTTGGCAGAGTAATGAGATGGGACTTATAAGAGGAGATAGTGGGATGTGACGTCA